>PGTU02000009.1:22724925-22968022 GCA_002896215.2 Cicer echinospermum | reverse complement strand
CCCACCCTATTAAAACGACAAGCAAGAATCCTGACTCAATCATCGAACGCCATTATTATATCACACCCACTTGCAAACCAAATATGGGAACACGAAACATTGTGTAGACTCTACTCCCATCTGCGCTCGATAACCCAAAAATATGATAGATTTGCGATATATTGGGTTTTTGTCTTTGCACTTGAGACATGCATCGCTTCAGCTACGAGAGTGACTCCACTATTTGCATAGTGGTCTGATCATCATCTTGTTCTTTGGGTATAAAATGTGTAGCCGTTAATAACATAACCAGTGTAAGAAAGACATGTAAGCTCGGACCATTTGCTAGCCACCTCAATCTATTGAAATTGATCCGGGGTCTATATCAAATTTGACATTATGTGATTTTTAACCATGTACACAAACTTCGATTGTGCTCTCGAGTTATCCAATTTTGATTCCTATTCATGTTCAAACGAGATAACTGATCAATGTGTATTGTAAACATACGGTAACCTCATCATCATTGTGCAGAACATACAATTGTGCATGCTCCCATTCTGTCCTTGATATAGTCAGTAGTCTCCTTCCAGTTATCCCTTCTCCTGATAGTCTTCCCGAATGACGAGACATGGGAAGCCCTATGGATTCAACATTGGACAGATATTCAGTACAAAATTCAGCAGCCTCTTCAACAATGTATCGTTCAGCAATACAACCTTCTGGTCGACTTCTACTTTTTACGTACCCTTTTAATATTTTCATATATCGTTCTATCGGATACATCCATCTCATGTAAGCTGGCCCACAAAGTTGTGTCTCCTTAACCAGATGAACAGTAAGGGGAACCATTATATCAAAAAACGATGGTGGGAAATACATTTCAAGCTCACACAAAGTAACAACAATTTCCCTCTGCAATGTCGGTAATTTCTGATGGTCGATCACTTTACTACAAATTTCCCTGAAGAAGAAACATAATCTAGCTAAGGCTAGTCGAACTTTTTCAAGTAAAATGGAACGTATACCTATTGGTAGCAAATGCTCCATTATAATATGACAATCATGGGTCTTCAAACCTTTTAACTTGAGGTCTTTCATACAAAACAAATTTTTAATGTTCGAAGAGTATCCTTCTGGAACTTTAACTTCGTGTAGAAATTTACATAAAACAATTTTTTCCTTTCTAGATAGAGTATGAGCGGCTGGAGGTAGATATGTGCGATTTCCTTTCTTTACTGGAGCCAGTTCATTTCTTATTCCCATATCGACCAAGTCCAATCTTGCATTGACGCCATCTTTAGACTTTCCTGGAACATTGAGTAACGTACCAATAACACTTTCAAATACACATTTTTTTCAATATGCATCACATCGAGGAAATGTCTTACATACAATGACTTCCAATATGGCAATTCAAAGAAAATTGACTTTTTCTTCCACCCAGTTTTCACCAGCTCTCCCGCAAAAGGTTTGCCAAATTTATTGGTCAAACCTTGTACTTTTCAAGTATTTGATATCCAGTCGGTGCTAAAGGAGCTTTACCTTCCTCTGATTTTCCATTGAATGCATTTCTCCACCCACGATACTGATGACTATAAGGTAAAATCTACGATGTCCAAGAAACACATTTCTTCTTACAATGTTTCAACCGCATCCAATTTGTACTCTCTTCACATATAGGACATGCACACTGACCTTTAATGCTATATCCTGATAAATTACCATATGCTGGAAAATCATTAATTGTGCCGAACAATATAGCCCTCAAATTGAAACACTCTTTCCTATACCCATCATAAACTTCCACACCTGTCTCCCACAGAAATTTTAAATCTTCAATTAAAGGAGTCAAGTATACGTCGATATCATTCCCCGGTTGTTTGGGTCCAGAAATTAACAGAGACAACATCATAAACTTACGCTTCATACATAACCATGGAGGTAGGTTATATATTACCAAAATCACAGGCCACGTGCTATGTGAGATGCTTTGAAGACCATGTGGATTCATTCCATCAGTAGAAAGTGCAAGTCTTAGATTTCTTGACTCTATCCCGAATTCAGGATACTCGTGATCAATTTTTGCCCATTGTGGGGATCTGCAGGTGTCGAAACATTCCCATCTCTAATTCTTTCATCTGCATGCCATGTCAAGTGTTTTGAATCTTCTTCACTGCGATACATGCGCCTAAATCTTGGTATTATAGGAAAATACCACACGACTTTTGCTGGAGTAGATTCTTTCTTCTTATATCGAGAGACATTGCATTTCGGACACGCCTTAAGTAGTTCATATTCGTTTCGAAATAAAATGCAATCGTTAGGACACGCATGAATCCTTTCGTAACTCATTCCAATAGAACACAAAATCCGTTTAGCCTCGTAGGTTCGACTGGGAAGTTCATTATCATCTGGCAACATATCTTTTATGAGTGTTAATAATTCTGTAAAGCTTTTATCAGACCATCCATTACTCGCTTTTAAGTTGTACAACTTTAATATCGCTGACAGTCTTGTGAATTTAGTACAACCATTATATAATTCTTTCTCTGCATCACTCAACAAACTTTCAAACATTTTAGGACAATCTCGAAGATCTTCTTCAACTGCTTTTGCAATCTCATCAACTCGGTCCGGCTCATATGTATCTGTATCGAAGTCAGTTGAAGCATATGTCGAACTATTCTCAAATTAATGTTTCCTTTTTTTTTCTCACCATGTCTTATCCAACATGTGTAGCTTTGATCAATTCCATTACATACTAGATGTCCTTCTAATTCATCTTCTCTAACACGTTTTCCAAAACAACATTTTAAACAAGGACAAACTACTCTATTTGGATCTTTTGCATTCTTCACTGCAAACTCAACAAACTCCTTCACTCCAATTTCATACTCTTTTGACAATCGATTGGCTGAATCCATTTCCTATCCATATTATACCACCTATATAAATGCAGTAACAAAAATAATAAGCTTTCAAAACATATCAACAAGTTTCAAAAAGAAACCAATATCAACTAACAATTTCAAAACAGAACAGATCATGTGGTATGCGTTTTTGACAATTTCAAAACATAACAGATCATGTGTAAAAGAGATTTAATATATATATATATATATATATAACAATTTTTAGTAGATTTAATATATATGTAACAAAATATAACAGATAATGTGTAAAAAATACCTTAGACAACGTAGATGGCCGCACAGTACGTAGAGGATATTAGGGTTCCCACGTTATATAATTATTTGAAAAGATGTAGAGGATATGAGGGTTTCCAACGTATATAATTATTTTAAAGATGTATTTTACAGCGCTTGTGAAAAAGCGCTGTAATAGGTAGTTAAATTCAATGAAAGCGCATGTATTTTACAGCGCTTGTGAAAAAAAGCGCTGTAATAGGTAGTTAAATTCAATGAAAGCACATGTGTTTTACATCGCTTGTGAAAAAAGCGCATGTGTTTTACAGCGCTTGTGAAAAAAGCGCTGTAACTGATACGCGAAAGCGCTTCCTTTTACAGCGCTTTTTTGACAAGCGCTGTAAAAGCCTTACAACGTGATGCGCAAACGTTATATGACCTACTACAGCGCTTGTTTTACAGCGCTTTGAATCAAAAGCGCTGTAATAGGTTCCGTTATTTTTAAAATATAATTACAACAGCGCTTGTGTTTAGCAAGCGCTGTAAAATGGGCGCTGTTAAATGTCATTTTTGGCGTAGTGAATGGCGGATAGAATTTAAAAATACTTTATCATATTATGTTGTTTCATTAAACACTAGATTCAAACAAGATATAATAAATATATTTTATTTTGTCTTTTATCATGATGTCCATTAAATATACACTAAATGTTTTAGAATTTATCTATAAAATTTTGTACATATATCAAGAGTACATTAGTGAATACATTTAATATGTCACAATTTTCCATAATGGTATACATCGAAAAAGCAATAAATGAGTTACTTATTTTTTTTTTTATGTTGTTTGGTGTTGTCTCATATAATTGGGACTCGATGGAGTAATATATTACTCCATTGTTTGACAAGAAAATATAAAAAAAATAAATTTTCCTGACAAGAAAAAATAAATTTAAAATCTTTTATCACTATAGAATGAAGAATCATCCTTCAATCTAATTTTCTTTGTAACTGGCTAAATTTTCACTATAAAAAAAAATACATTTAATAACATTTACATATCTATTTTCCATTAAAAATAGTTTCAAATATCATTAAATTTCATAAACCCAGCAGAAATGGAAAGATGCCATGCTGAAAGCATGAACTTGACAAACTGCAGTAAGTGCTTATTGGCTCATTTTTTAATATTTATACAATCTGTTTTCACACTTTTTTTTTTTAATATTTATACAATCTGTTTTTAGAAAAAATAGTTAGTACTATTTAATTTCTCAAACTAATTAATAAATAATTGTATTTTTTAAAGGGTTTAATTTCCAAACAGCCATAATTAAATACATTTCACACAATCGGTATATGGTAATGAAATCATATATATAAATAACTTTAGAAAAAGTTTTAAAAAAATTAAATATTACTAATGACATAATAATTATAATTGACAATATAAAAACTATATCTATTAAAAGAAATTCAAACTACTTTTTGTAACTGAAAAATAAAATATAAGTTAAATGAAGGTAATTAAGAAATAATAGCAATAATATATTAAATCCATTAAAAATAGCTTATTATATTTTAAAAGTTTAATTGTGGTTTTGGTCTCTTTATTTTAACTGAATCACGAAAATAGTTCATCTATTTTATTTGTCTCTAGTTTGGTCCCAAATAGAATATTAGTAAAAGAATTTGATGAAATGTCATTTTTTTTTAATGATGTGTAAAAAAAAAAAGATGATATGGAAGATTCCAGGTGGATTAATTACATTTTTATTATTATTCTAAATTTGTAAAATACATTTTCTATTTTTAAAAACACATTTTCTTGAATTATGTTTTTGTAATTAAATGATGTAATAAAATAGGAAATGTGTTTAAAAAAAATGTGATTTACAAATTTAGATTAATAATAAAATATAATTAATCCACATATAATCTTTCACATCATCTTTCTTTTCTGACACATCATTTTAAAAAAAATGACATTTCATCAATTTTAGACCAATATTATATTTGGAGATCAAAACTGTGAACAAATAAAATTGAGAGACTATTTTTGTATTTAACTAAAATTACAATTAAATCTATTTTAAACAACTAAATATAGTTTTTTTTTTTCTTTTCATTTATAGCATTTGAGATTGGAGGGGTTTAGAGAGTATTAGGTTGAGCATCGGTTAAAAATAGATAAGTTTAGGTTAAATTTTGTAAAATCATCTAAAAATTGAATTTGCAATTTACATATTTAATCTCGACTAAGTTTTGCATCGGTTTAAGTAGAATTTAGTTAGTTCGGGTATGCAGATAAAATAGGTGGGTTGGTTCATCTCATGAACTTTTCTTTTCTTATTAAGATATTTATTTTCTTTAATTTTTTACTTATTTTATTTTTAAAATTTATTATTTTCTTTAATATTTTATTGAATGTTTAAGTAAGTTTTTATCAAACAACCTATTTATCGTAGTGATGTGACGACTAAATGAAAATAAATTTTTATATTCAAAATTTAACTGAAATCATCAATTCAGATAACTATGAATCTATATTTTTTCTAATTTTCAGTTGATGACTCAAATCTATATCTATGCACAGTTACAAACCCGTATAATCTGTAACTCAATATAATTCATCGATTTATCAAATTGACTCACTCAGATGACTCGATGTGAATACGATAACTGAGAAATTTTACGTTTTTCAAGAACGTGGATTGCCAATAAGAACTCAAGTGCATTGCAAAAAACATGTGTGGCAATTGGCATTTTGTGAAAGTTTCATCATCATATTTTATTCTTCATTACTGTTGTCGGTGGGGTCCACTTTTGACATAATACCCAGAGTCAAAATGAAACTGTCAACTGAATTTTATTTTCCCTTTTTAGAGAGAAACAATCCCTGAAATTTATCCTTGAAAACATGAGGAAAAAAAAAAAGAACAGAAAATCTTATACATTTTATATTATAATAGAAAAAAAATTCAATTAAAATTTATTTAATGAAAATATAGCTTAGATATATTTATTTTATATTAAACACAAAAAAAACTTATAGATACTATTTAAAATTTTCACGATATTCAAAGGACTGATATTTTTACATAATATTCTAGATTAAAGGTGTGTAAAGAAATTTTAAATTTTTGTTGAATTTTACAATTAATTCTTCAATTTTATAATGAAATTTGTGATTTAGTTGCTTAAAATTTTGTAATAATTTTACAACATAAAAATCTGTGATATGATTTTTTTAACAGTTAAAGTTAATAATTATATATTATATATTAATATTTTTTATAAAAATTTAAACGTAAATTTTTTAATTATTTTTAATCTTTAGTTTAAACTAGTTGAACTACTCGTTTATCTCTAATATATAGTATAATTTGTAAATATTTGTGACAAAATTAATGTAAAATATTTGCAATGATCTAACAATTGTTATTGATAGATAGTATCAAAAAATTTACACCGTCTTTATTGTAATATATATATATATATATATATATGATAAAATAAATAAAAAATAAAAAAAAATCATGTAATTTTAATAATGATAATTATCTCGAAATTATTTTTTATTTTTTATTTTATTTTAAATTTAATTCAAATATACTGTCAGTGTAAATTAACTTATATTATCAAACATATTACAATTATTTATAAAAATGACTTTTAAAATAATTTTAATAAAAATTAAATATTTTAATAATTTAATGGTTATAATTAACTAATAGTGTACAAATTATTTACACAGATGGTGTACATAAATTAAATTCTTGTACTTTTATAAAAATTCCTGTACTTTTATAGAAAATGATATATATTTTCTTTGGTATAAATAGTTAGAAAGTCTACATCTTGGTCATGCTCCACCACCAACTTGTTTTCACCTTAATCTTTTCTCTCACTACCATTTTACTTCAACTAGGAAAAATACATACACAATTGGTTGTGATTGTGAGAGAATTAATTCATAAGCATAACAAAAAATTAATCCTTCTTTTGTTCTCCAATGGATACTGATGATTGTGATCTATTAGCCATTGTGCGTAGCTGCAAAGCTACCACCATTACTAATCACACCACCGTTTTTGAAACTCCCACTCCCACCAATAACACTATTTTCCCTCAAAATCCCACACCTTACTTTGAAGATTTTACTTTTGATCAAGGAAATAGTTCAACCCCTTGTGTTCCTCTTAAACCAAATGATTTCATAGAGCTAGAAAAATTGAAAATTATCCCCACCCCCACTACTATTCCCACCCCCATCACCTTCACTAATAATAATAGTGTTTATGACACAAATCAAAATTCGACCTTTTATAATTTCCCAACACTCATGGAACAACAACAGATGCAATTAAATCTCAATCAATATGAGTTGGATCTAACGGAACAGACTAAACTTTCATATTATGATGAGCCGAGATTTGAATTTCCATCAGCAGAGTCACCTATATTTAATTTCGAACACGCTTCGAATAGAGTTAATTGCATTACAATCACCACTGATCATTTTGATCTTGCATACAATCACCCATCACTTCAACTCCAACCACAACAAGAGCTCAATCAACTACCAATTCAAGAACCCCAAACCAATTCTATGGTTTTAGCAAATGCAAATCCACAACCAAATAAACAAAGATCGAGAAAGAGGTAAAGGATTCACTCATTAATAAATATTAATTATTTAAAGTTTAATACATAGAAAATTTCAAATTATATTTTTATTACATTGATTAAAAGTGAAATTTTAAAATTTTATAAGAATTAAAAATTTATTTAACCCTATTATTTATGTTGAAATATTTTTACATAACTCTCATTTTTTTACAGAAAAAATCAACCATTGAAAATGATTTGCGAGATGAATGCACAGAAGCTCTTAGAAGATCCATGGGCATGGAGAAAATATGGACAAAAACCCATTAAAGGATCTCCATATCCAAGGTCAAAACTCTCTAACTTTCATAGATTTTTCTTTCTTTTAATATTAAAAACCTATTTTTGTTACTAAATCTACACACACACCACATCTAGGGTTTTAAATAGCGATTGTTGGATTCGCTATGCTTGTTATTAATAGAGAATCATTTGCAGTTATTTTATTGACTTATATAATTTTCAAAAATAATTAAATTCTTTTTTAAGTATCTATTTTTACATATTTACGATTTTAATAACTTAATATAAATTTAAAAATATAATTCTTCAACTTTTAAAATTTCAAAAATTTTCACTCTACTTAATTTGGATTTTATATTTAATAATATGTCAAGTTAAATAATGAGTTTGCAAATCCCACAGTTTAACACTGCACCGTGGTTTGTGGATGAAAAATAAAATGTAAAATTGAAAAATATATATAAACCTCAAAAGAAATCATATTTCCTAAAAAAAAATCTACTATCATATCATCAATTAATTTGTCAACTCATTTTTGTGTTTATAAAATTTATTAGATTTTAATAATCATAAATCTTATTTTTCATATTTATAAATTTAGAGATCAAAATTGTGTATCAACAAAATTACATAATCAATAACACATTTAAATCTTTTGAAACACTTAGAAACTATTAAATTAAAGACTAGATCACATATCTTTATATGAAACCCTACCCCTATATATATTATCTGACCTCTTAAAATGTTACCAATAATTAATCAGTGATTTAATTTGCAGGAGCTACTACAGATGTAGCAGTGCTAGAGAATGTGGAGCAAAAAAATTAGTAGAAAAAAGTCATACCAATGAGAACACTTTTCTTGTGACATATACAGGAGAACACAATCATGAAAAACCAATTAACCGAATTATGGTGAGCACACCCTCTTGGAACAAGCCACCGGAGACCCGTCTACTTCCTGCTGGAGTAGTCGGACCGTCTCAAAATATGGTTTCGCCTAATGCGATGTTGTGGTTTGATCAACCGGAGAGCGGCAACTCTCCGATTCACGGCGGCAATGCTCAAGTGAACAATGATGACAACATTGTTTTGGTACCCAACATGATGGCTGTGTCGGAGGCTTCCTTAATGAACTTTAACCCCCTTAATATTGGCAATATTCCCTTTGTTGAGTCAAACCCTTAAGAGCTAGCTTGCTTATTTGAATCTATTTAGTGGTTTTTCTTAGGGTGCAATATTGCATGGAATAAAAATTATTAATTGCTCATTTTTCACTTTATTAATTACTTATTTTTTTTTATTCATTTACAAAGCGTATCTTTATCTAATCTTTATCTACCTTCCATTGAAAAAGTGAGCAATTAATAATATTTATTGTGTGAAATATTGTACATTAGAAAAAACATTATATTTATGTTTTTTTTTTACTTTTTATATTTATTTGGAGTGGACCTTTTATATTTCTAGTCATAAATAAATATATATTATATATTAGGTGCATATAAATGGTTTTTTTTATTTTTAATATTTCGGAATTTGACTCGTCTAAAGTGAACAATTCATTTTATAGGATAAAGTAAGTAATAATAACGATTGATGATCAAATGAATGATTGATATTATGTGCGCATGACTAATCATGTAATATCAACCATTAGTTCACTTATTTTATCAACTTCTCACTTTAGAATAATCAAATTCAATATTTTGTGATTTTATATAAAGTTTCTTTGTGTATGGCCTTTGTACATTTATTCGAAATGGACATTTATTCAAAAAGTTAATTTTTGATATATTTGACATTCATTAACATTAAGTATCAAAATAATTAATATTTTAGAAGAAAAAGTATTAAATTAATTAAATTTTAAAAAATAATATACTTCTATTTCTCAAAAAAAATTATTTTTTATAAATAACCTTCCTTATTGCAACAAATTATTTAAAACTTAATTTGAAAAAAAATAATCACATTCATACAATTTTACAAACATCATATATGTTAGTTTGTATTGTAGAAAACCTATTTTTGGTTAAATCTTTATCCTTTATATATAATATTTGTTACTCGGCTGATAGTTTAACATTTTGCAATGCTACATTATATTTTAAATTTATTTCATATCTCTGCAAAACAAACATGAAAGAGGGGAAAAGGAGCATTTGAACATCAACCTATATAATCAATAATCAAGTACACATTATTCTCTTATTCTAAAATATAACAAATTGCATGCTAATAACCGACTCAAATATTTTGAAGCTAAAACACACTATTATTGTAGTAGCCCTTGCAGTTTCGTTGTTGTTTATGTGAAATTTGTAAGGTTATCAATTCGAATGTTTAATCAAAATAAAGTCGTGTGGTCTTTCTTTAAAAATAAAAATAGATATTTAATAGGAATTAAGGAGTATAAGACGTAAAGGAATACCCCATACGTAGATTCATAAACAAAAGATAAATTTTTAAAATAAAAATAATAAAACAAAAGAGGAAATTTAAAACAAAAAACTAGCAGCTTCTTCTAGAAATTTAAATTTTTACTTAATAAAAAGTCTTTAAAATATTTTATATTTAATAAAAATATCTCATATTCTAAAATTTTCAAATATAAAACTAATAAAATATTAAAATTAATATTGTCTCAACAAATATTAATTAATTGTCTAAATTATTAATTGAAAAAAAATATTATACAAAATTAATTATATTAATTTAATAAATAATTTTTAGAATATAAAAAAATATTCTAAAAATAAATTTTCATAAAAAATACAATAATTTTACTGAAAAATTTATAGATTATAAAAAATCTCATATTAAATTTATTTTAGACTTCTTTATCTTATATTCACTCTATTGTAATATACTTTGATTATATAAAAAAACATTCTAGAGTACCAAAATGCCATTCATTAAAGATACATTGTTCTCTATGTGCCTTATCTAAAACCCACTCCAGAATACTACCTATTGAAATTGATATAATTTTGATTTGCGATTTGACGAAATAAAATCTTTACTTTCTTTACCTGCATAAAGTCTTTGAAATCTATAACCAAACAAGTGTCACGTGAAGAAACAAATTAATTTATCACAATTCAATATTCAATATTTTACCAATGGAAATATATAATAGATTTTGATACCATATTTATTTTGATTCAAAGTAATATCTCAATTTTGTTCAACATTTATTTATTTATTTGACAAAGATTTGAACATTGATGATAGATTACATTTAATGAATTTAATAATACTTTTTTATTGGCGAATTCAAATATATTTGAAAATTAATAATTTGAATCATTTTCCTTTTTGTGCATGTCATTATTGCATTTTTTAGCAAAAAGATTAGAGAACAAAGACATCACTGGGTAGCCAAGAATCCCAACAATTTGTTGGCACCTAAAACCTACTACATATAATTTATAATACTCTAACAATTTTATTCCATAAATAAAAATAAAAGAAAGAACATACCAATTGAAGGGACTAAACCAAAAACTTAAGGATACAAGATAAATAAGTAACAATAATTGTCTTGTTAAAAACCCTATGAGAAAAATCCAACGGAATAAAATTACGGTGAAGGAAAAAATAGTATAATGCAAGCCAACAATTATAAAGCTAAATAAAATGGAAAACAATTGAATGAACATAAAGACAGACTCAAGAAGACCTAGGCTAGTGAAAGCGGAAAAAGGAAACCCGTGTCTATTTCAAGCAAAACCATAGCTAAAGAAATTAGGCATAAAATCCCATCACACCATGCCATTGACATGAAAATCTTGATTAGCTAGTTTGTTTGCACATCCAATTCCCTTTATTATGAAGACACGAGAAATAATAAAAGGGTTGATAAAAGCTCTAAGTGTAATATATGAGTCACATTTAAGCTAAAGATCACTCCAATGGTTATCTCTAGTAATTCTATACCACACATAGCTCCTGATAATTTAGCCTCAAAAGAATTTGCTAGAACAATAGATTTTGAGAAAGAACCCATGAAGGTGGCTAAATGGTCTATAAAAGCCCCATTTGTGTTGCATTTGATCCATGAGATTGAAGGAGTAGACCAATTGACCTTAAATAATGATCTACAGTTTTTATCTCTAGTTAGATTACCTAGAAGCAAGTACAAAAGCACCCAAGTGCTCTGCGAAAAACATTGACATGACATATGTTCATGCTTCTGACTCTTCATTATTAGAACAAACATATTTAGCCTTCTTGCCCAAGTTTCCTTCAAGACTAAAGGAAGAACATTCTGGACAAAAGTGCAAATAAGAATATTTTTTTCAAGAAAACAATTGAAAAGTGGCAACATTGTCAAACTA
Source organism: Cicer echinospermum (assembly GCA_002896215.2). NCBI lineage: Eukaryota > Viridiplantae > Streptophyta > Magnoliopsida > Fabales > Fabaceae > Cicer > Cicer echinospermum. The sequence continues at coordinate 22,955,635 of PGTU02000009.1, read as the reverse complement.
ATATATTTAGTATTAAAATGAATATTCAAAGCCTCTTTTCCTCGATATATATATATAAAAGATCAATAAGAAGATGAAAGCAAGATTTCAATTAACAAAATATCTACATTTGTTCATCTAAGTACAAGTTGTGAAACTTTTCTCTCAAGCAAAACTTAAAGTTCTCTTCACAATATTTGGGGATCATTCATTATGAATTCTTGCTTTTAGTAAATCTTAAACAAAGAGTTGAGAATCATTAAATCACAAACACTTTTCATCATACACATTATTTGTAACTCAAGTCTATCTGTTATGTTAGATTGAAATGTGGTTGTAAAAATCGTTTCAGGGTTAAAAGGTGGATGTGAAAATTCCTCTTTAGATTGAAATGTGAAAGATGTAATTGATCAAGTGTAACCAACAAAGGAAGTGCAAAAGTACAACATTATGTGTTGAGCATATTAGTGAAAGAGGGGATGGGTGGTGGCAGTAAATGAGATTATTGACCTAACGAAGAAGTCAAAGAGGGGATGCTTAATGTTTAAAGTATATTTTGAGAAATTGTATGACTCGATGAGCTGGGGCTTTCAAGATTACATGATGAGGAGATTAGGGTTTGATGTGAGGTGGCGGTCTTGGATTCAAGTGTGTGTTCTCGGGGAGTTTTTTTGTTTGGGTTAATGGGTGTCCAACCCAAGAAATTAATATCCAAATAGGGCTTAAACAAGGGGACCCTCTGACTCCATTCTTATATCTCCTAGTGACCAAAGGGTTGAGTGCTTCCATAAATAATGCAAAGGTGCTTAATTTGTCTTTCGGGTTTAGAGTGGGGAACTCGAGCATGGTCGCTTGCAGTATGTGAATGACACTCTCTTTGTTGGAGAGCCAATGTTGGAGAATCTTTGGACTCTTAAGGAAATACTCCACTGTTTTGAACTAGCCTTTGTACTCCGTGTAAACTTTTCCAAGAGTTGTGTCATAGGTGTTAACGTGGATTCCACTCTATAATTCTCGATATTTCTCGATCCCTTTTAGGTTGGTCGTCTTCGGGCTCATGTTCTTGTTGAAAGCAATCAATTTGCTTGCTTTAAATCCTAACTAACTTCGATTAGTTCTTCGAGTGGGTTATCAAGGCGACGGGAAATAGGTTAACCACATCCTTTTGGAAAGATCCTTGGGTAGGGTCAGGGTCCCTAAGAGAGCAATTCCATAGGCTTTTTCTAGTCTTGGAATATAGATGTTTAATTGTGGGTAATATGGGCCATTGGGTGGGGAATCTATGGGTGTGGGATTTTATGTGGAAGAGAGTGTTCTTTGTTTGGCAACAGTAACTAGTTACATATTTAGTGTTGATTCTAAGTACAATCACATTATCTCTGGTGGATTACTATTGGGTTTGGGAGTCAGACCCAAAATGATTTTTTTAGTTAGATTAACTTATGCTTCTCTTGACGTAGCCATGCAAGTAGGTAGTGGTCTCCATCTCGAGGTGGTCCAAAACTTAGCAAAGGCGAGGAAGAATTGAGCTCTTGTTAAAGTCATAGCCTTCTCTTGGTAGTTGCTTCAGGATAGGGTCCCCACTCGTCAAAACCTTTCCAAATAAAAGGTTATTGTGGATTATAGAGCTACTATATGCATTTTTTATGGTAGACCAATGGATTCGGCTAGTCATTTACTTGTTACTTGTGAGGAAGCCCTTTAGGTTTTGTATATGACTTTTTGTTGGTTAGGGTGGGATTTAGTTTTGCCCCAAGATGTGGGCTATCTGTTTGCAGTTTTTGGAGTCTTGGGGAGGGGTTAAAGCTAGTTTGGATAACACTTTGATTGAGCATTTATTTGTGTGGTCCATTTGTAAATCTCGAAATGAAGCTATTTTTTAAAGAATGATTGTGACTGTTGAGGAACTTCTAGAAAGGATAAAAATATCCTCATGGAAATGGTTTTTAGGTAAGACCTTCAACTTTTCTTTTACCATATATGAGTGGCAGGTGGAACATGTCATGTGCATTGGTCGATAGAGGTTTGTGTAGTAGATGTGCATAGATTGGTATATACTTTGATTGATTCATTGCTTGTTCGATGTTGCTTGTCGTGATATAGTCTTCTTCAGGTTCTTCGTTGTTGTATGGCTTGGGGTCTTCTTGGTCTATCCTTGATGGTTTTCAGATTTCGTGTTTTTTTCTTATTTTTATTGTTCTTTTGGGAGTGCTTTGTTTATTTTGTGTTATGTTTCATTTCTTTCATGTTTGATTCTTTGGGTACAACTTGTACTCATTGTATTCATTTTATTTTTGGTTTCTAATATACTTTGTCATTCAAAAAATAAAGATCATTAGTAATGTTTGAATTTTTTATAATTACTTATAAATAACCCACATTATTGATTATGATTTGTGATTGTGTAAAAAAATTTACACTTTTAGTGCATACAATTTAAACTCTTCTCAAATTATATATATTTGAAAGCCTAATTGGTATGCACTGAGTAAAACATTTTACACTAATAGTGCATATAAATTATTTGGTCACTTCTTCTCGCACCCCAATGTTCTTTAAAGTCTCCAATATGTGTTTCAATTAGTCAATCTGAATGTGTATTTAGAAGACTTTGAGAACATTAAGGTGGAAAAAGAAGTCGCTTAATTTTTTTCAATCATTTTTAGTCATTATAACCCCTAACAAATTATTTTTCATTAAAACAAAATGAATTTCAAGTTTCAACTTCTTTCGAATTATGGATCGAAAAATAAAGAGTTATTGTAATAACGATTTGTGAAAAAGAAGGGGGCACTCTATTTTGTATTTTGTTTTGGTGAAGTCTCACTTAAAGTAAAGATGAACACTTCAGTGTATTTTAAATTGAAAATATATATGTACATATTTGATGTGACATTCATTTATCGTTGTCTCTATTAAATGTTATCATGCACTACTATCACATAATTATTTTCTCTTTTTAAATTTTTCTTTCCTTTTTAAAAATAAACAAATTTAAATCAAAAAAGTGTAGAGCTTATAGATTTGAAGCTACTAGACCTACACTCGTGCAATGCACAAATTAGTTTTAAAAAAAGGAACGATGAATAATTTTCAACAATATTAAAGATTGTGTCTCAATTCAACTAACTAAAGTAACCTTAGTTGTTGTAATCTAAAATGTAAAATAAAATATTAACAAATAATAATATTTGTTTGTAAGCAAAAATATAAAATAAAACACAAAGAAATTCGCTTTACACTTTGAAACACTTTTTGTAAACGACATTAGAAGTAGTGTTTGTTTCTTGTCCTTCATCATTAACTATCCAAATCATTACTTGAAGTCACTATACAATAACATAGAGTTGTACATGTGAGAATAGATAGTGGTAAATAAAATCATAGCTTAATTGTAGTTTTAGTTTCTTATTTTTACTGATTAACGAAATTGGTCCTCATATTTTAAAAGTCGACAATTTTGGTTCCTCCCTCTAATTTTTTAACTAAAACATGATGACGTGCGATGCTTTAAATAACATGACATATAATACGATGATGTAGAATAATTAACACTTATGAAATTGAAATATAACAGAGTAAATACTTATATTTCAACTTCTGAAATTTTTCATATTTTTAATTTAATTAATGACATATGAGTAATTAATGCATCTAGATGGTTCAATGTCATAGAATTGTATGTCACATCATTAAAAATATGTCAAATCATCATTTTTTTAGTTCAAAAATCTTAAGGACGAACCAAAATTGTCGACTTTTAAAATAAGGGGACCAATTCTACGAATTGGTAATAATAAATAGATCAAAACTGCAATTAAGCCTAAAATCATACATGCCTCAAAGATTTTCATTGACTTTTATTAATAGTCATTGCAAATGAAAGAACCATAGAAAACTGTTTGCGCTATAATTTGAATGGAATTATTGGATCAAAGAGTGTTAATGATAATCTTGGTATATACACCTTTTTACCAATATTCCTTCCTAATAACATCTTTCTTTCAAGAACATATTTGATCATTTTTGTGGTGATTAGTCAGGTACCATTGCACAATCTTGAAGTTTGGTCAATATTTCTTAGCAACATCACTAGCACACTAACTTATAACTTCATTGTATGATTTGGAAGACCATAAGCAATAATGGTGTTTAAAAACTCTCTGTGTATGCACATCATTAGGACTATCCACATATATATTTATTGATACAGGGGTGTCAAAGCTTAGATATATTTTGTCCTCACTTGGAGTTAAAGACAACATGTAGTCACTAATAAGATCAACAATGTTATTTTTAGGTGCTAATATATCCCAATCTTGAAAAAATGATGGATCATTCATGTTATTCTAGAAAGATGAGATGATAGTATAAACAATAGTTGAAATAGAATCATCTGAACTTCGTATGAGAAAATCATCTAGAATCTCTAAAGTGATGTCCCCATCATTGTCCTCTCCAATTGTGCCATCACCAATCCCCAACACTCATTTTGAAAAGGTTTTTCTTTGAAGTACCTTGGTATCTTCAATACCCATAGGTAATCTTATATTTGTATGTGTGTCGTAACTTCACAAAAATTCCAAAGGTATGAGGAATGAATAGTAGCATGAACAACATCTTGATTGGTGGCTTTTGGAATAACAAGAAGAATTTGTCTAAAGTCTCCCCCAAAAACAACAATTTTCCCTCCAATGGAATGTCCAGACTTCCATTATTATAAGATTGAAGCACATCTCTCAAAGTCCTATCAACAACTTAGAAACAATATATATGGGCCATTGGTGCTTCATCCCATACAATAAGCTTTTTCTAGTTATCATTTGTGCTAATGATCTTTTTTTTATCAATAGAGCAAGTTGTAAATTCATCAACATTCAATGATATGGAAAACCTTGAATGTGTAGTTCTTCCTCCAGGCATAAGCAATGTTGCAACCCCGCTTGAAGCCACAATCATCAAAATATCTCCTTTAGATCTTAACGATGCAGACATAACTCTTCAAATGTAAGTTTTGCCAGTTCCACCATAACTATATATGAAAAAATCTCAGCTTTTTTTCATCAATCTAAGACCTTATCATATATGCGTATTTGATCAACACTCATTATGGACAATAACTTAAAATGTTATGAAGCCAAAGTTTTCCTATCATAAGTTAACTCATCGTATATTAGTCTATTTTGGCCTTCACAATTCAATGGTGTATATGGAGATTTTATACACAATGAATTACATAAAACCAATTATCTATTTTTAGATTAGGTTACATGATGTGGTGAAGCATTAAGAATGATAAATCAACTAAAGAAGTGTATGTCACTAAAGAAGTTTATTTCTATTATTTATAATAAATAACTTGGTATTTGGAGTTCACATGCATAGATTTAAGCTTGGTTGTATTTTGGGTTAATCATAAACACAATATAGTAAAAAATTACTAACAAAACTTCAAAACCGTAACCAAATCATTGCATATGTAGGAATAAATTAAAAATATGAATTTTCATATTGCATCATTGAAATTTACGACTAAAATTATGTTACGTCCTAAAAATTACAAGCTAAAAGACATAATTGAATTCAATGTTTATGTGAACAAAAGGATCCAAATCAAAAAAAAAAAAAGAAAAAAAAGGCCAATAGTAAAGACTTTTGATCCAAAAGCATCGAAACCAATTCTCTTCGAGTTCCGCTGATCCTAACACCCACTAATATTAAACTTTACATACAAATCATTTTTAGATTCGATCAAAATATTCAAACCTTAATTTACCTATATTTTATGGATAGTTATGAATTGAACAATGATGTCACTATCATTTGTCATTTTGTTACGGTAAAAGTTTGTCAGTTGCGACCAACATAATCATTGTCACTAACCTCGCCTCAACTTTAAACAACAATTCGTTCTTAAAAAATGATTGAAATTTTGTAGGTGTTCTTTAATATTTATTTTTTGAATATTAGATAATTATTTTTTTCGTTTATGTAACTTTTTTTAATATTTAATATTAAAGATTAAAAAATATTAAAGAATTATGATAGTAATAGCCTAAGTAGATGAACCAATAATATTGTTAGTAGATTTTTTCAGGAAATGTGATGCACCACGATCAAACATAACAAATATACCAGAACTAGTTTGATCAATGACTTATAGGTGGATCTTATACCTATAATTTCAAATGTATGCTTTTTAGAAGTTAGTGATAGAAATATAAGTGTGAAAATTAGTTATATAGAGACACACATTGTAGACACATATTTTACTTTTGGGCCTAGGTATTGTTCATTTTCAATATAAAAATATAACTATGTTCCTTTTCAACTTCTTTAACTTGACAAGGTGCATGATAAGAATGATTGGTCCAGATTTACCCTTACTTTGAATGTATGATTGAAATTGTTCATCATACAATTCCTATGAAGTGCAATGTACCTGATTGCTTCTAGTAGAAATACATGATAAATAAATTTAAAAAATAATTTATATTTGAATGATAAGACATTTTTAAAATTTGAAATCACATTGAACTTACACCAAGTCCTCAAGTACAATGTCAACGAGTTTAGTTTTTCTGTCATCCTTTTTTGTCTCCCATATGTCGTCCTTTACAACAACATGACCTATCTCATTTGATGAACGAAATTTCATGTTATTTAAACTATTGTTAGGGGTAGATAACGGTATGAAAATTTTCCTAAATAAGAATTAAGAATAACCAATTATTTTGTCGTCTTTGTTAGCAACAAGAATTTGTATGAAAATAGCAAATTGAAAATTATTTTCCAAAATTCCATCAACAACATACTTTTCAACCTTAGTCATACCCATGAAATTGAGTTTAAATTTATGGGATATTTTTTGGTACTTTGGATCATTCCTATCAACTAAAAAAAATAGTAAACACATAAGTTGCGTCCTCCTTGATATATTTCTCAAACTGTGTCATAAAACCTTTTATGATATTGACATGAATCTTACAGCACTATCAAATAAAATAATGCAAAATAAAAATTAGTAAGGTAAATCATTATGTAATCTAAAAAATATATATTTGATTACATGGTTACATAATCACATATTATATACATTTGCATCAAGTAGTAGCATTTCCAAGCAATTAGTTTATGTACTATTTTTCCATTCAGTAGTTTACCAAAAACGAATTACACGAGCTTTCAATTTCTGTTATACTTTTCAAGGTCGAATGTCATTAATAAAGACATTAGTTATGATCATAGTGTTTGGAAATAGGAAGATTAATATGCAATGATTGATTAGATTGGATGATTTTTCATCACAAAGTCCTCTTAGACCTACATATTATGATGACAATTCATCTAATCTAATCATGCACTATTCATTATTCATGTGCATATCATCATATGTACATGTCATTCAAAAATCATCCTATACCTACAGATTATATGACTTGCCATCACAAAGTCATCCTTTGTAGGTATAGGATGATTTTTGGTTGCCAACACTAATGCACAACCATAAAACAACCTTCGATTTGATCAAGTCATCCATGTATGCCTATGAATCTATCGGCCAAATTATTATGTCATTAATGTGCACACCATTGATTCGATCAAAAGACAATCATTTGCACTTATCAATTGGCCAAAGTGGTATTGCATTTATGCTTCTTCATAAATTGTGCATGCAATACCTTCATCCAAGGAAAGTTATATGTTCCAACAAATGCAACATGTGATTTCCAAGAAAATTAATTGGGTGGAGTAGTATTGTATTAATGTTTGACATAAAATTTTGTATAACATACTTTGAGTCCAACAAATGCAATTGATGGATAAGATTCATGAGTTCCAAGACAATTAATGTTAAGTAAAGGTAAACATCTAACTACTATATACTTTAATCACTTTTTGATTTCCAATACAATTAATGTAATCCTTGAAATATTCAACATAACATGCATGTCATGATTTTGTGATTTCCAAGAAAATTAATGCAACTCGTGGAGTACTATTCAATTAATGAGATCAGTTTGAATGTTTTCTTGGAAATTTAAGCTTGAGTCATTATTGAAAATTCAATTTGAAATCAAAATTTAAAAAAGGTATAAGGGAATCTTTTTTGGAGATAATTTTGGACAAAAAAGGTGATTGTTTTTTTGTTGTTGATAGTTAGAAAGGATAGAGTATTACTTAGATTCTATATTTACACCATGTCAATTATATATTATGTACTGTTTAAGTATAGTAAATAACCTTAGACTATGAAAATTCAAATAATCTAAAGTAGCTTTTTTCATATCACTTATTTTTGTTTGATTTTTGTTTGACTAGTAAATAACCTTTCATGTAGTGTAGATATTAGTTGAAGCATATGACACATGTGCTATATATGTAACCAATGAAGTGCATAATTTGGCAATATGAGTTGATAATGAGAAAAACACTATTCAAATAAAGTGATTTGAAATTACAAACTCTTGGATCAAATACATTAAAGTAAAACATATCATTGCAACAAAAGTCTTGAACCATAAACAAATAAATAAAAAATCCTTAATTCTTGAGATACTTAATATAGAAACTCATAAGCAAAATATTATTTCAACAAATACAAAGGTGTTGATGATAAATGGTTGGATCCTGCAACCAAATAAGTGTGCCAAGGGCACCTAGGAATTACTTGGACGTAGAAAATAGTGTTGTTAGAAGCATACCAATCTTTATGTTTGACCCTTCTACCAATCTCTAGGCTATGTTCAACTATTTTCCAAACTAAACTAAGCATCTCATGATAGCTTAGTGCAAAGCAATCTTTATATCGTTTAATTAATCTCACTGATTGGTCCCTCTCAATCCCGGTTAGCAATCCATTAACCTTAGTCATCCTTAATTTTTCTAGAGTCCCCAAATTTAGATCTACGAATGAATATTGTGCTTCAAATGTTGGGAGCTTCATTTGAATCGATGATTTAACTACTCGACCTCTAAAATCCTCATTTGAACCCTGTTTAGATTCAAGTTATTTAGTTTCATCTATAATATCTTCTCTTGAGAACATAACATCAAAAACTCTACCCTAAGCTCTTAGTGTTTCTAGTCGATCCATAAGGTATTTTAGTTCATGAGGAAGACTAATCATTGATAACTTCATCAAGACGTTGTAGGTTGGGTTGAGTTTTTTAATGGAACCCCTCACGAGTAAGATTACATACTTCTAACACTCCATCCTCGCACTCTTGGGGAGCCATTACAGGAGTAAGATGAGGTGAATAGAACAAATCCTCGAACATTGTAACCTCCGTTGATGAAAGGTTCTTGTCAACCGCCACAATTTCTACCTTGTCACCCACCCAAAACATGAGCCTCTGATCAAGTGTTGAAGGTACACGTTCACTATTATGGATCAAATCTCTTCCTAATATGATAGAATATGAAGGTTTTCCATTTATGACAAAGAAGGTTACCCCCATTTTTGGAGGCTACCCCCATAAAGTTGGCCATCTCCATTTTGGTTGGGATGAAATCCTCCATATTTTTATCTAATTTCTTTAGAGCTAATATTGGCATAACATTGAGGACAACCCCACCATCGACAAAGACTTGGTTGAACACCATTCCCTTGGTAGTAGCTTTAATGAACAACGGCTTAAGATGTTTTACCATATCTGAGGTTGGTTTTTCAGAAAAAAAAAATACATTTGGATTTCTTTCCAGTAGTTAAGACAACCCATTTCGTATCTTCTACAAACACATTCCTCTCTAGTTTGTTTGGTTGAGAAACCTTCCCCTGAAATTCGAGAGAGATAAGACCAATGATATATAGGATTGATTCTTCATGAAACTCAATATAATCCTCAAGTGTTTCTTCTAATGAATAGGAGAGGTTAGGAAAAACCACCATACTTTCGTAATCAGATGCTTCCTAAAGTGTCAACATGGATTGAGAGTCATCCATCATGGATTTAGGCTCATTTTGACCAGGTTCCTGAGCATCTGACACAATACTATCAAAGATTTCACATGTTTCACATCTTTGCACATTCTAATTTGTCGTATTTGGCATCTTAACATCCTAATATGTTTATTTGATGCTTCACAACTAAGTCCTTGTGAGGGTAACCACTAGTGATACCTAATCCTTCACTTTCTGGTTGACCATCCACTACATCTTATGGGCATTTGTCAGGGGCTTTTTTATTCTGTGTTAAAATTCTCGATTGTCCTTGATAATTACCTCAAGAGAAACTGTACCTTTTTCCATGGTAACTTTGGCCAATTGTGTTCTAGCCTTTTGGGATAGTCTTACCATCTACCTCTAGCAGGGTCGGCTAATCATTGTGGAACACAACATCTTGACCTTGCCCCCAATATTCTACTAAATGTTCTTTCTAAATTTAAGCTTGCCATATGTTCGCGTGACTTGCGTACCCAATCTTTTGAAGGTAGATATCCTCCCATACTACATGGTTCCTACCCCTAACTCGGTTGTAGTGCCCTTAGGGTGTCATACTTGTCTAAGTGATTTATTTCCCTTTTCAAGTGACCAGAACCCCATTGGTTTAACAAAAGATGCCATGGCTATGTTCATAGTTGGGAAGGGGTCTGTGTCCATGGTTATCTTTGTTATCCCTTTATTGGCTAACTTGAACCTGCCCTCCTTGATATCATAATGAATATATTTTTAGAAGACAATGCAATTAGTCATTGAGTTATTGCATGAGTTATGCCCTTTGTAGTATCTATTGCATTTGATCTCTTTAAGTAAAGGTATCTTTTGAACATCCAATAGTCGTATCTACTTATCTTTGAGTAGATTATCAAATGTATGACCAGTCAGACCTCAAGGCAAGACAAGAATAGCTATTCCTTTTTAGTACTTCAGCTATCAATATGTTTGTTGTGGAATCTATTGACATATCATCATCAAATTCTTCCATATCAATAATGGATACTAGGTGTGGGTCTCTTCCTTGTCTAGCACGTTTCTTCTCATTATCCTTAATGAATTGTTCAATGTGTACTACTTGGGAAGCCAGTTCATCCATGTCATGCTTATCAACTAATTTCTCCCTTAACTGAGGATGAATGTCATTGATAGGGGTGTGAATAGGTTGGGCCGAGCTAGGCTTTGTTAAGCCTGGGTCTGAACTATCAAAAAATTCAAAGCCTTGATAGAAGCCTGGTATGACCTGTTAGCCTACTTAAAAGCCTATTTCATTTTAACATTTTGGAATAAGTAATCAAACATCTCTTTAAATAGATTAACACGTTAATATATCAATGAAATTAAGTTCTATTTTGATATTTAACATCATATTTTGAAGGATATGATTTATATACATCCTACATAAATTATATTTTATAATAATACATTTAAATATGTCAAAAACTAAATAAGAGTAATATACGTAAATTACTAAAAGTTGAATATATATAACAAAAATATCAAAATTTAATATAATAATTATAGTAGTAAAAAATACTATTTATATGTATTTAAATAAGTCGGCCTAATAGGTCTAAAAGGCTTATTATGTGGTATATAGCCTGACTTTTTAACCAAATAGGCTATTTTAGAAGTCTGGGCCTTATCTGTTTAAAAAAAAAACGTCTGGCCTGGCATGGGCCTAACGTAGGCGAGGCCGTTGACCCCTGTCGATCAGTCTGACTTATTCCCATCCCTAGTCATTGATGGCCATTGATGCATACTCTGTATCAAGGAATTAAATTGAACATTTCTCTTCCTTTTTCATGAACCTCTCTATCAAGTCACTTGTCGAATTTATTTGGGTTCCCCTCACCACACCGCATAGTAAATCATCCATTGTGCTATATTATTGATTTGTCATCTTCCTCGAAAAAAGTAGCAAAATCAGAAGTTTTATAGCCTCTATTGCGAGGCACCAATCTGTTCATCCACTCAAGATAGGGCGTCCTATTCATGGGTTTCAGATGACCCCTGTCGACCAGTCTGACTTATTCTCATCCCTAGTCATTGATGGCCATTGATGCATACTATGTATCAGGGAATTAAATTGAACATTTCTCTTCCTTTTTCATGAACCTCTCTATCAAGTCACTTGTCGAATTTATTTGGGTTCCCCTCACCACACCGCATAGTAAATCTTCCATTGTGATATATTATTGATTTGTCATCTTCCTCGAAAAAAGTAGCAAAATCAGAAGTTTTATAGCCTCTATTGCGAGGCACCAATCTGTTCATCCACTCAAGATAGGGCGTCCTATTCATGGGTTTCAGATGAACCCCAAAATACCTTTTAATAGTATCGACTATGAGGTTGAGATCTAACAATTGTTGTCCAAGAGGTCCGACCTCGATTGCAATTGACTAGTACCACATATTGTTTGTGGAGTACTGGAAAACTAGTTGAAATAAGACATGAGCTGGAGGATTCCCTCATTGTTGCTCTTGGTTTAGTTCACTAATGTTCCTTAAAGGCATCCATAAAATCATTGGTATGCATTCCCTGCATGTTCACCAGCATAATTCACATTTGGTCTTGGTCAATTTGAACCCACCGGGGTTGGTGAAGGTACATCAATTCGTGGCAGATGTGTTGAGGAATTAGTTGATCCAAGTGGGTAAAAACCTCATAATGGCTGAGACAGATATTCCACAACCGACTTAGGAATTCTTGCTATTAGGGTGAAGGAATTTCCTCTCGTGTATGACATATTGTTCTCCAACTTAGTATTGTCTTAAAGCGACACTTGCGCTATTCCAATTTGTCATATTTCTTTTGTTGTCCTTTTCACCATATGTACCTGATCATATTGAAAGTTAGCCTAATTATACATGTCATTCACCACTAGGTGCCCCCCAAGGTTAGTTGTAGAAAAAGTATTACGCTAGGAATTGCAAGGTAAAAAAGGTACCTGCTATATAAGATTCGACTACACATGGGAAAATCATGTCATTGTAGTGATAAATTGAATTTGAGTTACAATGCATGCATGACCTTGGTACTCCTTGGATTGAAGAAATTGCAAAATTATCACCTTAATTGGCTTGCTTTGTCTCCAAATCCCTAGCTTGTTGAACCTCACTGAGAACAGTGGGTTTAACAGTGTCAACAAGTTGTTAGGAGACCTAATACATGATGTCATGTATCACTATGTCAATCTGTTGTCAAATGAAAGATGTGGTCATAACCATTGATTGCTCAAGTAGATCATAACCATGGATGCATGAATTCCCAATGTTTGGGGAGGGTTATTGGACCTATCTTGGCCTTACTTTTTTATGTTGATGATGATGGTGTTCCATATTGTCGAGACTTTTACCAAACCACAAGTGCATCCACCAAGCGTAATTGTGACATGACGAACTGAGAAATGCATAAAGTGTAAAGTAAATTGACTGATATAAAGATAGATAATGCGTATAAAGCTTGTTTGATTGACTGAGTGTGTCTAAAAATATTACAAGTATTGACATTTATAGGCAAAACTAATCCTACTGGTCATAAGTCGTGGCCTACATTCATTCTTCTAATTACAGAGGTAATCGTGATAAATTTTGTTTGAGGGAATTTGTGGTGTCCCACGATTAACTCATTTTTCCTATCTTTTTGGAATGTCCCATTGGCAATATTTGTGTGCTTCTTCCCTAAAAATTATGTCTCTATTTGATCGTTATTGATGCTAAAATTGTGGAAGATGAGTGCAATTTCCTAATTATCAAGTTACATTGAGCTTTGACTCATTCCTAAGACTCTACGGTGGACTCATGTAAACTTGAGAAAAATTCTACTAACTCATATTCAGTTGTTTCTTGCACCCATGACCTTACTTTGGCTACCCTAGAATTTGACTAGCTATCGTTCTCAGCTAACAAATTTTTTTTCTTTTTTTGTGTAATTAAATATTAAAATAACTACAAGAATGTTGTGATTTCGTTAGGGTCAAAAGCCTTAGAGAATGCTAAAAAAAACCTTCGAAATACAGCATTTCCGAGAGCCAAAAAGCCTTAGCTATAACACTGGTCGAAAATGAATCTCAAGGGCTAAAGCCCTCCCAAAACGCTTTTTTTTTTAAATAAAAAAATGGAACTATACTAAGGCCAAAGCCCTCGAAAACATCCTTTGCTGATTGAAATTTTCCGAATATTTTTCAAGACTCAGATCCTCACTAAATTCACATGCCATAATGTTTTCAAAGGCTATAGACCTTGCTATTCTCACCTGTTACACAATTTTCCAAGGCTGAGGCCCTCACAAAACTCACTTGACAAATCACTTTCCAAGGGCAGGCAAAGACCCACAAAAATGAACTTAGAAGTAAAAAAAATTATTTTATTTTAACATCATATAAAAGTAATCCATTATTTAATTTTATTTATTAAAAAATATAATATAAGTTCATCTAAATTTAATTATATACATTTATTTTAGTAAAAAAATAATTATATATTTATTATAAATATAGTTGAATAATTATAAAATATTATACTAAATTAAAAAAATTATTTTAAAATATTTGCAATATTATTTATAATTAATATAGAATTAAATTATGTATAATGATAAAATAAACTTGAAAATAAAGCAAAATAATAAAAAAAATATTAAATATTATAATTAATTAATGACCTAAAATTATAATATATTAAAATCATTTCAAATTAACATATTCATTCCTAAAATACAAATAAAAATTCAAAGTATATCATACATATAAATATTTTCAAATATTTTATGAGTCAATTAGTGACGGGTGTAGTCTTTGAAATTTTGTTTCCAGTGTCAATCAACAAAGGTTTTGACCCTCGATTAATACAAAAGTACATTATCAAGTGCTTTAACCCTAGACCATGTAAAATTTTGAATAAAATTTTCGCTTTTTTTTGTTTGAGTGCTTTAACCCTAACAAAATTGTATTTCAATATCTATTTTAAAACTCTTCTCACTTAATCGATACTCTAATACTTTTTTACTATCTTTACAATCAACCATAATGAATTCTAAAAAAAGAAAAAAAACTATCAAACTCTACACCTTATGTGATAAAATTTTAACTCTCTAATTTTGTGATTTATAACAAAAGACAATACATAGTTTCGAATTTTTACAATAAGTGTCAATATAGAAAAAATTTGGAATATAAAATTAAAATTAAAATTTAAAACATATAATAGATTTATGAATATTTTACTCTATACCCTTGAATAATATCCATACCCGGTAAATTTTACTCTAAATATACATTTTATCATTTTTTTATAAATAAACTATAAAAGACCTTTATTTTCAAAAAGAAAAAAAAAACAGATGACAATTTCAAAATATACCAACTTTTCTTATGTAATCTCAAGAAAAAGTTTGTTCAAAAAATTCAAATTAATTTTTTCTTGAAATAAACAACAAAACTTAAATTTGAGTTTTCAAAACATATTTATATTTCAAAAACTTTTAAATCAAAATTTTTTAAAGAAATTTATATTTTAAAAACTTTTAAATTAAATTTTCATGAATATAAGAGAATTTTTCAATTCTTTTTTCTGAAACACGTCAAACACTATTTTGTACTTTTGGGTGAATTTGTAGGGGGTAGAGATATAATTGTAGTTTATGGAGTCAAATATGGAAGAAGGAGAAAAATACCAACTTAACCATTACTATTTACTAAAAAAAACTTTAGTCATTAGAAAATGTAAAATTTTATAGATTTTCTTAAGGAGAAATCTACCATCTATTTCACTTTTATCTCTCACCTAGGGATGAGAATAGGACAGACAGATCGATAGGGGTCTACGACCTAGCCTACGTTAGACTTATGTCAGACTGATCAACATGGGTCTACGACCTAGCCTACATTAGACTTAGGTCAGACCAAACTTTTTTCTTAAATAAATAAGGTCAAGACTTTTAACAAAGCCTATTTAGTTAAAAAAAGGTTAGGCTACATGCCATATAATAAGCCTTTTAGGCCACCTATTTAAATAAATATAAATAATATTCTTTTACTACATTAATTATTATATTAAATTTTGATCTTTTTTGTTATATATTCAACTTTTAATAATTTACGTATATTAACCTCATTTAGTTTCTGACATATTTAAATGTATTATTCTAAAATATAGTTTAAGTATAATGTATATAAAGTCATATTCTTCAAAATGTGATGTTAAATATCAAAATAAAACTTAATTTTATTAACATATTAACTCGTTAATCTATTTTAAAGATATGTTTGATTACTTATTCAAAACTATTAAAATGAAATAGGTTTTTAAGTAAGCTAACAAGTCATATCATACTTCTATCAAGACCAGATTTAGACCGAAAAAGTAAGTATATGACAGACCACATGCCAGACTTAGGCTTTGAATTTTTTGACAGGCATATCAATGCCTAGCTCGGTCCAGCCTATTCCCACCCCTACTCCCACCTCCAAAGCACATGAAAAATACCATTTTAATTTTTTACCTCCTTATACTTGATAGTTAAAAATTTTAACATTTCGGCAATTTCAAATTTTATATTTTTTTTTAATTCTGAAAAATGTTGCATTTTAAAAATTTCACATTCATTCAATTTTTTTTAAATATTTTAGAAAAATTATATTTCGAAAGTTTCACATTTATCTATATTTTCGACATTGTTTTAAACTTTTGAAAAAAATAGATTTTCAAAATTTTGAAACTCTTTTTAAACTTTTCAAGAAAATTAACCATTAAATAACAACATAAAGGGAGATAAAGAAAAATGCCAAATAATATTTTCATATGCTTTAAAGTGGTGAAAGGTAAATGTGAAGAGGTGTGGAATAGATTTCTCATATTTTCAAGAGTTAACATATATAGCCCAAAACATGGCCCAAAAGAGATCCAATAAAACCAGCCCAAAAAAAAAATCCATAGGTACTAAATTACACAGTTCATTTCCTTTCAACAGTGAGAGAGTGTTCGAAACGGAATCAATCAATCGAAGATGTTTCTCCGATCGCTGGCGCGGCCATTAATGGCGAAGATAAAGGAAACAACAGGGATCGTAGGACTAGAAGTTGTTCCAAATGCGAGGGAGGTGTTAATTGGACTTTACAGCAAAACACTTAACGAGATCCAGAAAGTTCCAGAAGATGAAGGGTATCGTAAAGCTGTTGAGAGTTTCACGAATCATAGACTTAAGG
Source organism: Cicer echinospermum (assembly GCA_002896215.2). Taxonomy (NCBI): domain Eukaryota; kingdom Viridiplantae; phylum Streptophyta; class Magnoliopsida; order Fabales; family Fabaceae; genus Cicer; species Cicer echinospermum. The sequence continues at coordinate 22,938,511 of PGTU02000009.1, read as the reverse complement.
TTTGTCAAGAGGAACAAGATTGGGACAAAATTGAGAGTCGTCTTGGTTGTGGTCAGGTTGAAGAACTCATTGAAGAGGCCAAAGATGAACTCAAGCTCATTTCCTATATGATTGGTAATTACAAGTTTTTTTTTTGTTTTTTTTTTGTATGATCTGTTTTATTTTTGGAACAGTGTTTTCTGTTTTGGTGAAAATTTGAAATTTTGTTGTTTGAGTTTTTTTTTAGGTTTGAAATGGACTATGTTTTTTGTATTTTTAATTTGTTTCTTTGTTTTTGTATAAATGAAAATTTGAAATGTGTTTTTTTTAGGGTTTTTTTGGACAATGTTGTGTGTTTTTTTTTAATGATGATTGATTTTGGATTAGGAATTATGGTGAGTAGGATCAATTATTGTTGAAGAAATCAATGGTTGTAAGTGGTTTAAATCATGGTTTTAAATTGTGGTTGTGGTTACAATGTGAACTTTTATACTGTGGCAAAATGCTGCTGATGTTGTTGAAATTGTGGTTGCAATGCCAATGCTATTGCGGAGAGCTCAAAATTAATTATTTTCCGGCAACAATTGTAGTTGAGGATCACAATTTTAAACCATGGTTGAAATATCCACCGTTGATGTAGCCTATTTCATTGGTTTTAGGTGACTTCATTTTGATGGTGGAGGTGATAGTTGTTTTAATTTATAGACTTTTTTATGTTGTGTGTTTTGGTTATTTTGACTTTCTAGGGTTTGGGATTGGGATATTGTTTGTGTCTGGGTTGTGGAAGATGGAAGTGATAGAAATGGTAGCAAGGGTGTTATGAATGAATTTATATGTTTGTTGCTTCTTTGTGCTGTTTTTTTTTTTACCTTTTGTTGCAAAATTCTTGTGCTGGAAGGTGGGAAATTTATTTGGGGGGAATTTGGGATGCTTGATGCTAGCATCCGAATCCGATGGTGTGCTCTGGTTTTTGTTCTTGATCATATTTTTGTATCAATGAATTGTAACATTTTTTGTCTGTTTAACTTTTTTTAAGAACATCATAGAATATGGCAATTCCTCACATGCCCATTTATTCCCTACGCATCAAAATCAAATCATACTGGCCCAGGAAATCACACTCTTTCTATGCAGGCTGTTTGTTTACCAATGATAAAATATCACATTTTAGTATATTGGTCGATTCTGTGGTTTGATGGATTTGTGAGTATTTTTTTTTTCATATTTATGTATTTTGTCTTTGTGTGAAACTGGACCGAGAGAAAGAAGCAAATGCAAATGTGTTTTCTCCTGAATTTTTAAAAATTTCTGGTTCTTTGGTTCTTTTATATTATAATATCCATTTAAGTATACTCTGAATGGTTTGTTGCACTAAATTACATGGAAGTTTATAGATCAGATCTTGCACTGTAAATACAACCTGGGTCACTGTTACAAAATTTTGAAATATCTGTCAAAGTTTATGTGCTACTAACACCACAGATTGAAAATATGTCCAAGCGTCTGACATGTGTTGGTGTTTGACGTTGGCACGACATCGGCATGTGGTTACATTCAATTAGTGTTGTCAAATAGACGCTATAGCATAGCGGAAATTGAACAAATTGCTATTGCTCTGCAATACACTATTTAGTACAAAATGTTGTCAAATAGCCGCTATTGCGGCACTATTGCGTAGCGGAATTTCAAATAACCGCTATTTTCTGCAATCCGCAATCAGCAACACTGCATTCAATTACTGATATCTATGTGTCATAATAAGTACATAAACTCAAACCCCTAATTACCCTCAAGACCCCGACACAATGCATGCCCACCTTTGAGGTAATACACCAACATCCAAAATCACTACCACTGCATATTTTCCATTCACCTTTGTAACTACATTTTTTAAATGAGAATACAAGCCATTAAGAGTTTAAAACCCACCTATTAATCAATAGAGAAAGAAAATTAAAATCCAACTAACCACAAAGTTCAAAGCCATTTTCTGTTTGAACAACCTATTCCAACTGATTTGAACCACAGATCATTTACGGTGAATGAAAGTTATCCCTGTTGAACAGCGTACTGTGCATCTGGTAGTCTCAAGTAACTTCTTCTGTTTCCCTGAGTCTCTGCCTCTGTTTATTCTCTTGCTTTCCTTTCCTCTGTGTCCTTTTTTTGTTCCTTTGGTTCTGCTCTGTTCTGTTCTGAGCCTCTTTCAATTCCTATCAGAGTCTTTGTATTTTTCTGCGTTGCTCTGCAAGTCTCACCCCTCTATGACTTTGCAAATTTCCCTATTTCTCGATGTCATTGTCCGAGTCTCCCTTCTGTCTCTTAATTTTGTTCAGTGGTTCTTTTTTCTCATTTTTTTGTCTGTTCTCTCTGTCACCTTATGATGATGACTTATAAGATTTGTGTTATGGTTCTATTCTCATTTGTAGTGTAAACTACATGTTTGTTAATATTGGTTTCGATAGTCTTAAACTTTAAAGGTCCGAAACATTGGATGTTTGGGAGCTCATTGTCATAGGGGCAGTGCAACTTATGAGTTCCACTGTTTCCCTTACTAATTACTGAGACTGATGTGAATTTTTACCAAATAGTAAACAATGGTTAAAAAGTATATTGTTTGTTTGACTACATGTAAATACATGAATAGAGTTTTGTATTTTAAGATTTTGAACTCCAATTCTGACATTTTTTACTTTATGAATGGTTTTACATTATTATTGATGCATCTTACTACTGAAGCTGGTTTTTGTTATTTCTTGATAATCATTTGTATCTTGGATTTTTCTTACCACCTTATTAACGTGTAAAATTAACACAAGGTTTATGAAATGAAAATAGGAAGTGTTTTTACAAAGTAAATGAATGAGTCCTAAACTTTTTTATATCCAAATCTTCATTGTATCATAATCCCTCAGTTGCGTAACAAAACTGAAGTAGCAGCTTTAATTTTCCAACCAATATATAGGAAAGTTTTTGCATAAACTGATTAGCAAAAATTTGTTTAATTGATTTATATATTACATGTTGGAATGCAGAATGGGATCCTTGGGGTATCCCCGATGATCACGAAATCGAGATGATTGAAAACGATGCACCAATTCCAAAGCACGTTCCTCAACACCGACCTCCTCCTCTCCCTAAGGAGTTTCAAGAAACGTTGGAAGCACTTATGTCTCAACCTGGAAAGACTGAGCAGTTAGAGGCACTTGTGTCTAAATCAATTAAAGAAAGTTCTGCTGCTAACTCTACTGAAGAACCCTCAAAGCCATGAACTTCAGAAAAAAGTTAGAGCTTTTGAATTATCTGTTTGAATGTTTTTTATCCTTTCATTGCACTAAAATTGTTTGTGTTAAGTAGTTTCAGATTCAGTGGAGAAAACCTTTGCTCCAAAATAACTTGAACAGGTTTGAAATAACAAGAATTTCTTGTTTAACATTATACTATGTATGCATGAAATGTCTTTTGATATGAAGATTTTTCTTGTATTTATATACTACTTTGGACCTAAATATAAACAAATGTAACTCAGCGAAAGTCGATGTATTTGATTTAAAATTTGGATTCGATACATTAACTTTCTTTCACATATTTTTGCTTATATTTAGGTCTAGATGGAATATTCGTGCTCAGAAAAGCATCTTTATAGAGTTAATAGTCATTTTAGTAATTAAATTTGTGAGATGCTCTTACTAAAGTTTTTAAATGTATTGAAATTATAGAAGCATTTTAAGTGTCTTTGGTTAATAATTAAATCGATTATATTGAGTGACAAAAGATATGTTTTTAGACCAAACTAATTAATGAAGACATATTCAGTAACCAAACTAATCTAACAAAAGATACATTTAGGTATCTTTTAGTAATTTTGATATATTTAAAGATTATTGTAATAGTACTTCACATATTTAACAATCAATGGAAAGGCTTGAGTTAATCACTCTTGCCTCAAGTAAATAAGCATTTGGTTTTATCTTTGATAAATTAGTAAATTTTTAAAATACCAATTTAATCCTGAAAACTATTGAACATTTGGTTAATTTAATCACTTTATATAATTCCTCTACTTATATGAAAATAAGTATAAAACTTTTAAAATTTTGATTTAAATTTCATGAACTAAATTGTTTTTAAGGATCAGAGTTGTCATTGCAGTTGTTTGTTAGTTTAAGTTACTCTCTACCTATTTCTTTATAGCATATGTATTAATTTGGCAACTAGGTTAGGATCGACATATCTACAATAACATTAAATCAATTCTCATATATTATTTTTTTAGAAATCTCGTCACTTTTTCGAAATTTTCCAGCACGTAAAAAAATGTATCTGGAGTAAAATAAAAAGATATTTGTTTCTTTTTTATTTTTAACAGCAATAGGTAAGTTAATTGTATGTTAGTGTTCTCTTGTGAGTGAGAATAAACAAGAGCATTATGTACTCGTTCATCTTCTTTAGTAGAGATGGTAAAATGGGTTAGTTCATTCTATGATTATCCCGACAAAAAAAGTTGAGCAAATCAAACCAATTTAGATAGTTGAGTTGAAAGTATTGTTCTACCTCGTCGGTTAGTTTGTGGACTGGCTCTTAAAAAAATCTTTTATTTGTTAATTTTTTTAATTTTAACTTTTTTTTTTTAATTTTTAGATTTTACATAAATCATAAAGGAAATTATTAGGCATTGTAACAGGGTGGGTCGAAGACGGATTTTGCCTCCTCCACCTCTACATTTGACTAATAGGAAGAAATCTGCATCTGCTCCCCGTTTGTTAGCGGATGTGAAATTTATACACTCATGTAACGGAGTTCAGATTTTTCCATCCACATCTACACACCCCTTCATATATATAAAATTATATTTTTAAAATTATATCTTTTATAATTAATATAATAAAATAATTATTATTAGACAATAATAAAATTAAATAATATTTTTTATAAAGATGAGATTATAATTTTTAATATTTAAAATAAATATGTAGTATATTCAATATGTGTTATGTTTGAGTGAAAGAAGGATCTCACGAGTAGCACAAGCACATATCTCACGAAACACATATCTCAGGATCAAGATGATAGAGCGCATGTGTTATGTTTGAGTGAAAGAAGAGGATAGAAACTAAAAACAAAACTATAATATTTTAGTCTTTTTTTAGTTGGGTTAATTAATGAGCCAACTTTTATCTTTATTTTAATAAAAACAAAAAAACAAACCTAAGAAAAAAATAGTAGTTTTTGTTATTGTGTCGGACCAACCTACCTCGTGATTATTCTATTTATTCAGTGGATTAAATGGGACAGATTAATTTAAGTAGTCCAGTTCAAATATTTAATTCAATTTGTCAAAAATGACGATTTAAACGGTTGAGCTGACAAATTTAACTCGTTTTGCCACCTCGATCTTTTAACATCATTTTTATGTTCCTAAAATATTATTAGAGAGACAACTTGAAACTTTTACTCCCACGGATTCAATTTGCCACCATCCTCTTACGGCTGCTTAAATGGTTCAAATCTTGGAAAGCGTGTGAATTTTTTTAGCCCATTGAGTTGGGTCGTCCATATTTCTATTAAGGAATTTTTCCTTCTATCGCTATATTCTAAAAAATCTCTCAATTTATTTTTTATTTATGATTTAAATTCTATTTAAATTGATTAATTCGGACGAGATTTGTCAAGAATGAATACGGAGATGTAAATAATAACTTGTAATTTTTCATGATTTATACACTTTCGATCGGCCGATTCAAAGACTTAAAATATTAATTTAAAGATTTTTTACATCTTCATGCCAATTCAAATGTGAAAAATTCTTGAAAAATTTCAAGCTATTATTTGCATTTTTGAATTGATCAATTTAGACAAAAATTTCATCTAGATTGAATAATCTAAAAAGAGTTAAAACTACAAAATAAAAATAAATTTTAAGAGTTTTTTGAGAATGTATAGTGGAAGGATAAATCTTCTTCTCTTAGGGAATGTAATTTGTGGTCCAATTTAAAGACATAATATTACTTTGGTGGTTTTACTCTTGGATCAAGTTTGTTAATGTAAGAGAATTTTTGTAGATCCCCTTTATGCTTGTCCTCACACAATTTTTCTCATTTGGTCCAATGCATTCTCGTCTTTGCCACTTTCGCACCCCACCATAAATTACAAATACTTCTCTCCATGTTCTCACAAACTCCTTTAGGTAAGACAAAACAACTCATAGCATAGGTAGGTATAGCTAGAGCTACATATAACGTGCAAAGGATAAACATCTCTCTTTCTGTCTATTTAATATTTTCTTTAAATTTTGTCTAAAATAAATATAAAAACATCCTTCATTTTTCTCCGTACAAAAAATAATGTTGTTATCAATGAAAAATAGATGAGAAATAGTTGTAATATTTTTTCTACAATCAAACCAACAACGTTTCCATGATCTTGGCTTCTTTGAATGAGACCAAAGAACGCCTCTACGCACAAAATAAACAAATAAGGAGAAAGCGGACCACCTTGTCATAGTCCCATTGAAGATTAAATGACTCAATAGATTTACCGTTACAAGAATTGAAAACGAAATAGTACAAACACAATTCATAATAGTATTAACCAAATTAGGAAAGAACCCTACAAAGTACAAAGTCTTATTAAGGAAATCTCAGTCCATTGTGTCATAGACTTTAGCCATATCCAACTTAATTTCATCGACCTTACCTGCGCCCAAAGTAGAAAAGTTCACAGTATGAACATTAGACAGGATATCATTAAGATGAGACAAATTAAAACTTTGATAAGAGGTCAACATCTTTGTCTCACTAAGAACTACAACATCTAAGTTATTAAAAATAATGAACCTTTTCGGGACTCTAATTGTTTGTAGGTTGCCCAACCCACAACAATTCCACACAAGGAACCTTGTTGTTCCTGGCTAACCTAAAACAAATCTCATTAGACTAATAATTGTGTGCTACATATTTGGAATGAAAGTGCAAGAAGAACAATGTTGTAAGTAGGGATGGACAAAAGATCTAACCCGCCCGAAAACCAACCAAACCACAAAATATTGAGTGTATATGAGTGGATCAAGTTAGTTTCTCGGGTAAACAGGTGGTCAAAATAGTCTAACACAGATTACAACAGGGGTGCGATTAAAAAGTTTCAGACCGATCGATACTTGAGCCCGTCTATGATGTACATATATATTGAAGGTGCAAACACGAGAAGGGGAGTTGAATTTTGTTTGACAAAGTTGACAACTTTTTGCTAATTTGATGAAGGCTGGTTGGTTTTTATGAATTACTTGGATAAGAAGCAATCGGATTTAGAGGTAGCAAACAATAAAAGAATAAATAATTTGACACATAAATTTATCCTGGTTCATCACTAATTTGGCTACATCAAGTCCCCTCATTCATATGACTTTAATCCACAAATTCAATTACCTTAAATTACAAAGCACCTGACCCTCCAAGTCAGTCTTCCCAAACACTCTAACAACCCCAAACTTTTGAGGAGTTAACAAACTTGGCCCTACAAGCCAAGTCTTCTCCTAAAAACCTGACAACCCCAGATTGATGAAAGAACTAACCACCTTGACCCTAAAAGCCAAGTCTTCTCCTAACAACCCCATATTGAAGAAGGAACTAAACCACTACCGGGTTGGATACAAAACATTGTGACTTTGAAGTTATCACAATATTAGTCAGGTATGATGGTAAGGTTTAGATTTTTCTTGATGAAGTCAAACCTATCTTCAGCTATTGATTTAGTGAATATGTCAACTCATTGATATTCAATGTCAACAAACTGAATGTCTAGTATCCTTTTTGAACAAAGTCCCTAATGAAGTGGTGTTTGATCTCTATGTGTTAAACTCTATAATGTAGTATAGGGCTTTTGGTTAGGCAAATGGGAGAAGTGTTATCACAATAGATAGGAATGTTGGATTCTAGGACTTTATAGTCTTCAAGTTGATGTTTCATCCAAAGTAGTTGAGAATTGCAGTCAACTATTGAAATGTACTTAGCCTCTGTTGTTGACATGGTAATGGTGTTTTGTCTTTTTCTTGACCAAGATATTAATTTGTCACCTAGAAAGGTGCAGTTGCCACTAGTGTTATTTCTCTCAAGTTTATTTTCAGCATAATCAGAATCAGTATCCACTTAATTTTTACTTAGGAGTTTCTTGTAGAACAAGGTAAGATTGGTAGTGCCTTTTAGGCATCTAAGGATTCTCTTAACAACAGTTAAATGTGATTTCATAGGGTCAACTTGAAAATTTGCACATACACTTACACTAAACATGATGTTAGGTCTCGAAACAGTAAGGTAAAGTAGAGATTCTACCATTCCTCTATAGGTTTTCTGGTCAACTTTTGGGCTTGAATCATCTTTTTCAAGTGGGCATATAGAGTGCATTGGTGTAAGCATAGGTTTGCAACAAACTCATCTTAAACTTCTTGAGAAGCTCTTTTGTATATTTAATTTGATGCATATATATACCTTTTTGAATTTGTTGAATTTGTATCTCTTAGAAGAACTTAACTTCTCCCACCATATTTATTTGAAATTCAAATTGCATCAATTTAGAAAAATATTGGCAAAGAGTGCCATTAGTAGATCCAAAAATAATGTCATCAGCATAAGTTTGAATAATAAGAATGTCATCTCCTATTGATTTTCTAAAAAGTGTATTATCTATTTGTCCTATTTAAATTTTTTTTTAAGAAAGAAGTTATTAAGTCTATCATACCATGTCCTAGGTACTTGTTTTAAACCATAAAAAGATTTCCTAAGTTTAAAAACATGATTTGAAAATTCATAACTTTCAAAACTTGGGAGTTGTTTAGCATAGACTTATTGACTTATATAACCATTTATAAATGAACTTTTAACATCCATTTGAAATAATGTAATGTTATTATTTGCAGCAAATGAAAGTAGGATACTAATAGCTTCTAACCTGGCTATTAGAGTAAATGTCTTAGTGCAATCAATGCCCTCATGTTGATTGTAACCTTGTGCGACAAGTCTTGCATTGTTTCTAACAACTTCACCTTTTTCATTTAGTTTGTTTCTAAAAATCCACTTGGTTAAAATAATGTTATTCTTTGGTCTAGGTACTAGATCCCCAAACATATTCCTCTTAAATTCATTTGTCTCTTCTTGCATTGCATGAATCCATCCACCATGTGTCAATGCTTCATCAATAGAGGTAGGCTTATGTGATGAGAGTAAGCCAAACAAAGTGGTATCTTTTAATGATGATATGGTCCTAAGATGATCACTTGCACTTCCAATTATTAGAGTTTCAGAATGAGATAACTTGTATTTCCATCCAGATCTTCCTTCTAACTCATCTTAACTGTTTCTGACTTTATCTGATTCATCCTCTGAAGATTTGTCATCTTTTTTCTGAATTGCTTATATCCTTTGATTTTTCAATTTCTATTGGTTTGTTTGCATTTGCTTCCTCTTGTTCTGGTAAACCTGCATTATCATCATCTTGCTTTTACTTTTCAAGGTCAAGTTGTTTGTTATAACATGATATTAATGTGATAATTTAAGAATGAAACAATACCACCCAAAACACTAGTTTTGACTCTGGTGGTTTATGCTTGTTTCTAAAGAAACAAACTTGTATTCTACTTCTGCTGAAATATTCATATTTTGTAATTATCTTGGTTCCTCTATATTTTTGAGATCCTGCAAAATACTTATCTAGTTTTGATTTTTAAGATCAAACTTCTTGTTATCACAATAAACATAATATTAGATAATAATTAAATTTAAAAGAAATATATAACCTATATGTCAACAATTTCAGTTTCACTTTAAAAACCCTCTTAGTTCTTCTTTCCTGGTATTCAAATTCTAAATTTGCATAGTTCTTCTCTAGATGAAGGGATTTAAATTTCCATCCAGGTTTGTAGTCTTGATGAATTTGATTGGAGTGTTCAGAGAAGTCTCCTAATTCTGATTATTCATCTAACACTTCTATTTTTGTTGATGTATCACGTTCCTTTGGTAATTTTGGAGCTGATGGTAATTTTGATTCTTCTGGTAGTTCCAGTTCTATTGATATGTGTGATTTATCTACCAGATTTGATTATATTGATATGTGTGATTTCTCTATTAGTTTTGATTATGTTGATACTCCAGATTTTTCTGATATTTTTGGTTCATCATATGGTTTTTTTTTTTTTTCTTGATAGTTATGGTTGATCAGTTGGTTCTAATAGGTACTATGTTGACCAGTCCTTCTTCCACCAGAGTCAGGTATTAGGACATAGACCTTTTCCCTTCATAAGTTGTTATCATTCACTTACCAGATGCCATGGTTGGTGTTTCAACTTGGTTTCTTAGAACATTTGCAACATAAACAATTTTGTGTTTTGGTACCCAAATTTGATTGGGTCCTGATTTGTTAGTCTTGAAAGGTTTACTGTGTTTCCTTGTATTTAACACGGGACAAGATAATTTAGAGCGACCTTTTATAGAACAAACAATACACAAAACATCAGAGTGAATAGGTTTAGGTTCAATAACCATTTCTTCAAATCCTAGACCTCTTTTACCATTTCTACTAACACCATAAATCATAAATGCATACTTGATTCTTTCCATACCGTTGGCTAAAAATTCTTGGAATACTTTTTCATGCTTATTAGAATTACATGTGGTATTTTCAAAATGGATATCTTTCAAGGTTTTATCTTTAAGTTCAATAATATCAGTTTTCAAATCTGCATTTTCTGTTTTAAGTTAAGTCATATCAATTTTCAAAGTTACATTTCCTGTTTAAATTCAACACTTTGATTCTTTAAAACATTAACTTTTTCATACAGTTTGCATTTTCTTTCCTAAGTGTTTTCAATTTTAAATAAAATTTGTGATTCTTATTTCAAAAATCATTAATAGCAATAATTAAATTATGTCGAGTTAAGTTAGAAAATGCCCTAATTTCTTCATCTGTTAATTTACAGAATCTAGACATGTTGAATCTTTGGATATTTCCTCAAACACTATAAAGTACTCAGCCTTGAGACAGAGCTCTTATGCCAATTGAATGTGCAAACACGAGAAGATGGGTTGAATTGTGTTTGACAAAGTTGATAATTTTTTGTTAATTTGATGAAGGTTGGTTGGTTTTTATAAATTATTTAGATAAGAAACAACCAGATTCAGAGGTTGCAAACAATGAAATCATAAATAATTAAAAACATAGACTTATCCTGGCTCACCACCAGCTTGACTACATCCAGTTCCCTCATTCTAAAGGCTTTAATCGACTAATTCAAATACCTTGAATTACAAAGTACCTAACCATCAAGCATGGCTTCCCAAATAGCCTGACAACCCCAAACTTTTGAGGAACTAACCACTTTGACCCTACAAGCCAAGTCTTCTCCTAACAACCTGACAACTCTAGATTGATGAAGGCATACTAACATCACTATTAGGTTGGATACAAAAGATTGGAACTTTAAGTGTTTGCTCCTAACAAAGCTAATAATAAAAATAATAATAACTCTCACACTCTAAGAAAAAACACTTGAAAATATTTCTTACATGAACAAGTGTTTCTCTCTTTGAACTCTTATGTTATTCTTACTACTTTATTCTTATGTTATTTTAATCTTTTGTTGTTGTTGATTTTTGTTTATTTGTTTCAAATAATGGTACATAGTTGTGGGATTGGGTCAGTAGACACAATGGATATAAATGAGATATGATAGTATGGTTTATACTTTACTTGATGGAACTTTAATTCGTAAAATATCATTGATCAATAAGTTTTATGTGAGTGTATACATATTATTCTTTCATTAAAGGGTCTTAAACAAAACATGTTTAGGAGATCTTTTGTTTAATTTACATTTGTATGAATGCTTTCATAGAGTTTTTATTTTATCTGAAGTACTATTTTCACATGTCAAACGTCTTCATTTATCTAAACTGCAATTTGTGTTGATTATATGGCCTTAACAAAGGGTATCATCAACAACCAAAATCTTATTTGAATGATAGTCAGACAATTTATTGTATAAGATATTAAAAGGAGTTAGATTTTGATGATCAACTGTGAGATGGGTGGCAAGATTCGCTGAAGGATTAACAAAGGGGGAGTAGTCTTGGTGGAGTTAGTTGTTGAGAACAAGAGACGAGTTGATAATGAGGAAAATCTTGCTCAAATTAATGCCAACAGTTGAGGGCAACATGCCCATATTTGTTACAAATCTAGCAAATGGGTCGTGTGGCACTGCGTCCTCTAGACCAGCCACTCCCATGATTGTTATGACCACGTCCTCCGAAATAAGAACCACCATTGGAAGTGTAATAATTTGACAAATCAGGAGTTTTGGGAACTAGGATTTTGATCATGAGATACATGCGTGACATTTTCTGTAACACCATAGGTAGATAGTTTTTGTCTAAACTTTTCAAATTGCACTTCCTATCTGAAGAATTTACAAACTCAATCTGAACAAATACAAACATAATCAATCTGAAGAGTATACAAACTCAATCTGAATAAAATACGAACATAATCAATCTAAAAGAACTTTTCATATTGGATTCAAAAATAAAGAATTCACAAAATAACATATTATAAAAAAACATCTTGTTCAAAATTATTTTTGAATAATATCATTGTTGACCAAGCTAGCAATGAAGATACAATTTAGAATTAAACAAGGACTAAATTGAAAATAGTGGAAGAACTCAAGCTCAAAAATCTAAATTCATCTTAGAGTTCAAAGAGAGAAAACTTGTTTGAATGAGAAATATTTTCTAACTATTTTTCTTAGAGTGTGATCTTCATTTTTATAATCATCATATTAGAAGCAACTACTCAACTTCCAAATCTTTGTATTCAAACCTGATAGTGGTGTTTGTGTGTCTTCAACAATGTGGAATTGTCAGATTGTGTGGAGAAGACTTGACTGATAGAGTCAACGTCTGTGTGTGTGTTCCTCAAAAGTTTGGGGTTGTCTGGCTGTTTGAGAAGACTTGTTTGGAAGGTCAGGTGCTTTTCAATTCAAGTTGTTGAATTAGTGGATTCAATCCTTCTCAGTCAAAGGATTGGATGTAGCCAAGTTAGTGGTGAGTCAAGATAAATTACTTGTGTCTCTTTATTCCTGCACTCCTTAGTGTTGTTACTACTTCTACTATAAGTAAATCATCAAGCCTGAACAAATTTAATCAAATAATTAAAAAGTTATCGACTTAATCAAACACAATTCAACCCCCTTCTCTTGTTTGCACCTTCAAGTGGTATCAAAGCTCGGTCTCAAAGTTGAGCACTTTACAGTGTTTTAGGAAAGATCCAAGGGTTCAATATGTCTAGATTCAGTGAAGAAGCTACTGGAGGAAACATCAACATACTACCTTTGTTTGGTGGAGAACGTTTTGAGTATTAGAAGGACATGTTGAGAAGTTTCTTTATTTCACAAGATCCTGAACTTTGGGACTTGACGAAAGATGGTTATACTGCTCCAAAAAATACTGATTGTATTGAAATTCCAAGGAAAGAGATGAATGTTGATAAGATGAAATGCAATAACTTGCAAGGAGTTTTATAAGTGCATCAATAAGGTGACAACAAAAAGTAGAAGTTGTTCAATATGGAAAAAGATGAAGACATTGAAACAATGTTTTTTAGATTCCAAACTCTAGTCTCATGATTAAAGATACTTGAGAAGAGTTATACTCCTATTGATCATGTGAAGAAGATACTAAGAAGTCTGCTAAGCAATTGGAGACCTAAGATCACTGCCGTTTAGGAAGCAAATGATCTAAATACTCTTAAGCTGGAAAAAATTAATCAGCTTTCTCAAATCACATGAAATTCAACTTGTAGAGGATTATCCCAAAAATAAGCAACCAACCTTGGCTTTGAAATCCAAGTAGAAGAAGAGGAACTGGCTTTCATATCCAGAAAAATTCAGAAGATGTGGCACAACAGAAAAAAGAATTTCCCCCAACTATATTCATAGTGATCCAACAGAAGAAAGGATGATAAATCTGACAAGAAAATCATCATCTACTATGGACGCAATGAACTTGGACATATCAGGTCAGAATGTCCAAATTTGGAGAAAGGGAAACATCATAGGAAATATTCCAGATCCAAGAAGAATAGTTTGATGGCTACATAAGATGGTTCTGAAGAATCCTCTAATGATGAAGAGTAAGCAGATTTGGCTCTGATGACCCATACCAACTCTGCCTTTGGGTCGAACACAGACTCTGACTCAAGAAGTGAATTTGCACATGAAGAAATTGAGATGTCCTCAGCAATCAAGTTAAAACACTAATCATGGTACTTGGATAGTGGATGCTCGCGACACATGAAGGGAGAAAAGTCTATGTTCCAAGAACTAACATTGAGCAAATGAGGCGCATTGACTTTTGGAGGAAAGCAAAAAGGTCATATCTATGGTCAATGTACAATTGGAAATGGTAATTCCCCTTCTAATAAAGATGTCTTGTTTGTTAAAAGTCTTAAGCATAATTTATTATTAAGTATTAGTAAGTTAAGTGATAATAATTATGATATTATATTTTAATAAAAAAAACATGCAAGGCGATTAGTTTGAAGGATGGATGTGTACTCTTTACAGGTCAGACGCAAAAAATAATTATAAGATAAATCTGTTTAGTCTATAGAAATAAGAAATTAAGTTTCTTTTGTTAGTAAATGAAGAGAAACTAATTTGGCACAAAAGATTAGATCATGGAAACCTTAGATTTCAAAACTTAATAAACTTCAACTAGTTAAAGGTCTACCTAAGCTTAGTTACAAAACTAAAATTATGTGTAAAGCTAGTCAAAATGGAAAACAAACAAAGAACTCCTTTACCCCTAACAACTTAGTCTCTACCCCAAAACCCCTTGAGCTTTTACATATAGATATCTTTGGGCCAGTGAAAATAACCCCTCTAAGTGGAAAGAAATATGGTTTTTTTTTTATAGTAGATGATTACAATAGGTGGACAAGGGTAAAACTCTTAAGAAGTAAGAATAAATCCCACAAAGTGTTTATCATATTTTGCAAACAAGTAATGAATGAAATGGATCTTAAGATTGTAACAATTAGAAATGATCATGGAGGAGAATTTGAAAACAAGTTATTTGAAAGTTTTTGTGATGAGAATGGAATCTCTCACAACATCTCCTTTCTTAGAACACCCAAAAAAAAATGGAGTTGTAAAGAGAAAGAGTAGATCACTCCAAAAAATGGCTAGAACCATGTTAAATGAGATGAATGTTGCAAAACACTTTTGAGCTAAAACAATTAACTTGTATTTTATATTCAAAATAGAGTCTTAATTAGGTCTATTTTGAAGAAAACGCCATATGAATTGTGAAAAGGTAAAAAGCCTAACATATCTTACTTTAAACAATTTGTTTGTACTTGTTATATGTTGAACACTTAAGATAACCTTGGTAAATTTGACTCTAGATCTCAAACATTATGATAGTGCAGGTATACTAGAACCAGAGGAACCATATGCAGACAAACAAGAAAAACCTAAAAGTTTAGAGGATACAAGCAAATTTGAAGAAGATGAAAAATATTCAGAGGATGACTCTGATCAAGTCAGAAAAAAGATCTGGATGGAAGTACAATTCATCTAATCTTGAAACTCTAATCATTGGAAATGCAAGTGCTCATTTGAGGAAAAGATCATCACCAAAAGATACCACTTTGGTTGGCTTACTATAGTCAATTGAGCTTATCTTTATTGACGAAGCATTGGCAGATGATGGATGGATTCTTGCAATGCAAGAAGAGTTAAATGAATTCAAGAGGAATCATGTTTGGGATGTAGTACCTAGACCAAAGAAGAACATTATTGGACCCAAAGTGGGTTTTCAGAAACAAGCTAAATGAAAAAGGTGAAGTGGTAAAAAACTACGCAAGACTTGTCACACAAAGCTACTATCAACAAGAGGGCATTGATTACACTGACATATTTGTTCCAATGGCTCGGTTAGAAACTATTCGTATCTGATAGCATTTCAGCAAGTGTACTGAATCGTTGCAAGTAATAATTAAAACGGTAGTACCGAGTGTCGAACTCAAGGATTGCGTTTTACTATCGAATTATATTTAATTACTGAAATTGAACAAAAAGTTTCCAAGTTGATTGAAATAATATTTAAAATTAACAACAGTAGTAAAATTGATCCTTTATAAATTGAGAAAAATGTCAGGGATGAGTTTCACTTCGAATCCAACCTTGGTGTCTAATTTGATCCTAGTTATTGAATTCATTTATTGAATTATTACCAAATTCTCTTTATTATTCTTACCCTAATGTCTTAGTGACAGAACCTTTAATTCCAAAGTAACCCCTAATTCCTTAGTAGATTTAAGATTAGAATTAAGCATTACCGTATAGAAATTTGCTTATAAATTGTTGCTTTGCAACTAATTTAATTGGTTTCATGACCTGCACCAATGTCTAGACTACAAATTCATGAATTTCTCATCTCAAGCATTCGTAAAGTCCACTTCCGTTTCAAAATACAAATCGTAGAACATTTTAATGTTGATCAAGCAATAAAAAGATTAAGCACAGAGATGAGAAAAATAATTCAATAAACTCATTCATATAACTAGAAATCAAATCATAAAAATAAGGGTTTCATTTTGTTACACTTATCCCTAACAAATAGGGTTTAGTTACTCATGACAGAGATAAAAGAGATAGAGATTAGAGAAAAATTACAAGAAGGATTCATGAATGATTCTTGATAAAACTGTTCCAATGATGTTAGAGACGGTGTCTTTGAGTTTCTATGCTAGGGAACAAGTCTCTCAACTTCCCAAGAGTCAAAAAGATCCTAAAACAGTGAAAAATTGCGCTTTTATGGTTGCTGATGCACATCGCGCGCCCCAGGCGCAGGAAACGCGCTCCAGGCGCGCCTGGACAGTGCTGAATGGCTGGAAACGCGCCTCATGCGCGTTTGGCGTGCTTCAAACGCACATCATCTGCTGTCCGACGTATATTGCATTTTTCTCCTCTTTCGAGTCTGAATTTGGCTCGGGTGTCTTCATGAAAGTTGTAGCTATAGATCTTAGCTTTCATTTTCACTTGATTTCACTCCAATTGGACATCTATAACTCCAAATATGGCTGAAATACTCTACATAGGTCATGTTGATTTCTCACCAAAATTCAGCACTGCACTAAAACAAAACGCAATGTAAAATTACGAAAAATTTCTACTTAATCAATGAAATAAAAACACAAAACATTTTATTAACTCAAAGAAAAAAAATCAACCAAATATATCAAATAAATCCTTAATTTAACTAATGATTGGAGATAAATAAAACTAAAACAATGGGAAAATATGCATATGATGAAGAGTCATCACAACCCCAAACTTAATCTATTGCTTGTCCCCAAGCAACAATTAATTTCAGATTTGGTCTAGTTAAACGCACACTTAAATTCAATTTCTCAAATCAAATCAAACTCAATTTTCAAAGTTCTTGCTACTGCAAAACATTCATCATGCTCTATGGTTGCTTTAAAAAAAAAAAAAACAAGATTCGTACACTTTGGCATTCATTCATCAAATTCAACTCTCTCTTCACACAATCTCACCAAAATTTCTCTCAAGTGTTTAGAAAGGGTTATGAATTTATCACTCAAATCCTAGAACGTGCATCACGCTACCATAGGCTTGTAAAAATTCTATTTAGCAATCACAATGCAGTAAACACATACATTTTTTGAGGACTTTCGGGTTGTAATGAGGCTTAGGTAAGGGTAGGACATTTTAGGATAGTAGGCTTTACTATTTGGAGATAGGCATACATTTCCACCTTATTCTACCTTTTTTTTTTCTTCACCTTTTCATTCTGGAGATTCTCAAACATTGGCAAAAGAACCAAGAAGATATTATTTACCAAAGTACACAAACTGATTTTTTTTTCATTCTTTTTGAGAGAATCACCACCCCAAACTTAAAAGGTTGCTATCCCATGAGCAACCCCAAACTTAGAATTTTATCAAGACAATAATTTTTTTTTCTTCTACCTAACTCCAAGTAAGGTGATTTAATTAAAGTCAGGTATTTGGCTTGTAATGTGGCTAGTAACCGAAATAAAAGGGCAAGGCTCAAAGGGTCTAGGAAAGGGTAAAATTTTCATAGGGTAGTTAGAAATGCTCAAACGACCAATAAAATTGCCTCAATGTATGCATAAATTACAAGTAATGCAAGTCAGAATTAGTGCAAGTTCAAGAGGGATAACACATGTCTGGATAATCACACAACAAAGAATTTAAGTGTTTAGGCTCAAAAGCTCACAACTAGGATAATAAGAGAGAGTATGAACAATCAAAATAATGTCAACATGCTTCTGAAAAGTTAAAATTGTATTTTTGAAAAATTGATGGCATATTAGCCTCCTACAACCATTTAGTAATAAAAAATGTATGCATTAGGAAGACTTGTCGACTTGAGCAATAACATAATCTAAGAAATGAAATTTTCGAAATGACAAACAGAAACTTTAAGATTAAGTGCAAGTCATTACAACTGTTTCATCATAGTACACATTTAGTGAAAGGAAAAAATAAACATAAAAAAAAAAAAATCAAAATTGACTAACATTAAACAAAGAAAACGAGAAAAAGGAAAGAAATAGGATAAACAACAGAAAGAAAAAAAGGAAAGAAAACTTCTCTCAGTTTTAGTAATTCAAGGATTCTCGTTTAGATCATTCGCTCCTGTTCCATTATAGTCGCCAGTATATTGGTGAGGTGCAAATAGATCAGCATAAAACATGCCTCCTGGTGTTTGTTGAGAAGAAGCGAAGGCTCGATATAGATTGGTCATCCCCAGTTCTATTCTGGCTTGTCCATCTCGTTGATCAATCATCAATCATTCCATCATAGTTTCCAGTCTGCCACATCTTTCCTCGATGGATAGCTGTGATGGATATGGAGGGTGGTGATGTGGATCAGTATTTTCCTTTGTTGTCGTCGCTGCTGGTGGGGCACCAGGGTCATCTACCAGAATCATGGAGTGTTTTTCTATCCACTTAGCAGTGATTGATGTAGCAGGTTTCACCATTTCTTCACCCTGTTTAGGTAACACTCTCACCTGCTCACATAGTTTTCTTATCAGAGAAGCATGATGGAAGTAACCTGTCGAATGATCAAGAGTTATTGTCTTCCAAAGATCATCAGCTAGTAGTGCACCCACGTTGATTTTGTCGCCTTTTATGATGGCAAGTAGTAGGCATGCTCTGTGAAATGTTATATCTGACACATTGGAACATGGTAGTAGCGTGTGATGAACAAAGGTGCTTCATGCTTTTGCAATTGGGTTGAGATCCACTGAGCGCAGTTTGCTAACCGAGCCATCCCTATTTCGAAACCAATCTGTGCCTGGTCTGCATAAAATGCGTAGGATCTCCTGAGTGTCTACTTTTCTGCTGTGGTCCAACATATCTTGAAAACGGCAGTCTTGATAATTCGGTAGACCAAAAATTGCATTGATGACTTGGGGTGTGAAGGATACCCTTTTTCCCCTCACATAACTCACAAACTGATCATGTGGAAATGGGTCGTCAGACTTCAGATCAGAGGCATTGGAGAAGAATTCCACTGCCAATGACTTGCTCGTTGTGGTGACGAATGTGGTTAGCTTCTCCCATCCTCTAGCCGCAATCATCGCCTGGATGTCAACAAATTCATCTGCTTCCAACTTAAAGTTTTTCTCACTCACAAACTTCTAGATTGCAGGGAGTTTGGCATGAAACTCTTGTGTTGCCATCGTCTTGAATAAGAATGTATTATGCGGTTGGGAGGATGTACTTGCGACCTTAGTTTGTTTTGCCTTTTTTTGGGTTGCCATTAGGTCCTGCAAAACAAGTATTCACACCCAGGGTTCAAAATATTTCAAGTTAGAGACAATTAATTTAAGCATGGTACCCCTTGGAAAAATAACAACTTAAATGGCCCTGGGTTAGTCCAACAAAATTCTAAATGATAATAGTGCATATACATTGAATGTCATTTTAACAAACAGTTGGAGTGCAGTATATATTTTGTGGTCCTTAAGGTGCAAAAGTGGTTGTGTCATTTTAACAAACAGTTGGAATGCAGTATGTGTTTTGTGGGTACTTAAGTGCAAAAAGTGGTTGTGTCATTTTACCAAACAGTTGGAGTGCAGTCATAAAACACATGAACAATTCACATACATGCAACATTAACACACGTTGAATCTCAGAAAATCAACATGCATGTATGAACAATTTCTAACCCTAGCACAAATTTGAATTTAAAGAATCCACATGCATCAATGAACAAGAAAGAGTTGATATTAGAAATTGGGGGAAACTTACTTGAGGATGAAAGAATGTTGGATATGAGAGGAAAACTTACTTGAGATAATGGAGGAAGGTTTGGAGGGTGATAATGAAGAGAGGGAAACTGACCTTTGATGATAATGAAGGAAGGTTTGGAGAGTGATAATGAAGGAGGGGAGTTTTGAGTGAGAAGATGGGGATTTTAATACATAGCCGTGAAAAGCGCTTCAGGCGCGCGTGCCCAGTGACAATTACTGAGAAAAGCGCTTCAGGCGCGCGTGCCCAGTGACAATTGCTGGGAAAAGCGCTTCAGGCGCGCTTCAAGCGCTCGTTAACAGTGACAAAACCTGCAAAACTCGCTTCAGGCGCGCGTTCTGTCATTTGGACCTGTAAAATCGCTTCTCAACACATCTTTTTGATTCCTTGCTCATACTAAACATCAAAACTAATAGAACTAGCAATTAGAGACTAAAATTGGAACTAAATGGAGTAAAATAAATCTGAAATGCAATAAATAAATACGGTGCAAAGGATACAAATTTGGGTTGCCTCCCAATAAGCGCTTGTTTAGTGTCTTGAGCTTGACATTCCACCCTTCAAGTGTTGATCAGATGGATGGACTCCATCGAAGGTTTTGACTTTGCCCCTAAATAAGATTTGAGCCTTTGTCCATTCACCTTAAAGCTCCGATTTGAGCGTGTGTCTTTCAACTCCACAGCCCCATATGGAAACACCTTGATTATCTTAAAGGGGCCCGACCATCTTGACTTTAGTCTCCTGGGAACAACTTCAATCTGAGTTGAATAGAAGAACCAGCTCTCCCTCTTGAAATTCCTTGAATTTAATTTTGTTGTCATGCCATTTCTTGGTTTTTCTTTATATATTTTAGTGTTCTCATATGTGAAATTCTGGGAACTCCTCTAACTCGTGAAGCTGCAGAATTCTTGATTCGCCTGCCTTAACCAAGTCAAAATTTCAAGTATTTTGTCTCCCAAAATGCTCGATGCTCCAGTCCGAGCGGCAAATGACAGGCTTTACCATACACGATTTGATACGTAACCTACTAAAGGAGGTTTAAAAAGTTGTTCGTAGGCCCAAAGTGCATCATCAAGTTTCGTTGACCAATCTTTTCGTGAGGCATTCACTGTTTTTTCAAGAATTTGCTTAAGCTGCCTGTTGGATACTTCAACTTGCCCACTGGTTTGTGGGTGATATAGGGTTGCCACCACATGACGCACATTATATTTCCTCAGAAGGTATTCCATTTTTTGGTTTAGAAAGTGGGTACCCTCGTCACTAATCAAAGCTCGAGGTACGCCAAAACGGGCAAATATGTTCTTCTTGAGAAATGTGATTACCTATTTTGAATCATTAGTTTGAGTCGCAACTGCTTCAACCCATTTGGAACATAAATCTACCGCCACCAAAATATAAACTTTTTATATGAGGATGGGAATGGACCCATGAAGTCAATACCCCACACGTCGAACACTTCTACTTCTTAATATAGATTTTTGCGGCATCTCATCCCGTTTTGAAATATTACCGGTGCTCTGGCATCGATTGCACTTCTTCACGTAGTTGAAATGCATCTTTGAACAATGAAGGCCAAAATAATCTCGATTGGAGGAACTCTTGCTGCAGTTCGATCACCAACTGAAATGACCCCCAATAATCAGAGTCGTGGCAGTACCACAATACCTTCTTGCTCCTCCTCGGGCACACACCTCGCAAGAAACCATCCACTCTCTTTTGTACAGGAAGTTCATCCCATACATAGAATTTCACATCCCATGGATAAACTTCTTTTGTTGTAGTACGTGAAATCAGATGAATTGCTCACCTACCTCTAAAATTAGCAAAGTCGGCGGAACAATTGCCATGACCATAGCGAAGATGTGCTCATCGCCAAATTGGTCTCGAATTTGGTCTAATGTCCTCATCCTCCTCGACTTTCTCCAATCAAGATAGTGTGGCTACTACAGTATTCTCTGATCCCTTCTTATCTTGGATCTCAATGATCGAATTCTTATAGTAATAGGAATCCATCTAATAATCTTGGTTTTCGGTTCCTGCTTAGTAAACAAATTACCTCAAGCAGGCCATGATCAGTAGTAAACAATAACTTTTGCATCCTAATAAAATAAGATCGAAATCTATCAAAAGCATAAACTACAACTAATAATTCTTTTTCAGTTGTGCATAGTTGTGTTGGCCTGATTTAAAACATGGCTAGCATAGTAGATTACATGCAACATCTTGTCTTTTCTTGTCCCAGGACTGCCCCAATAGCCTGTCACTTGCATCACACATGATTTCAAAATGGATAGTTGTCTCAGGTACAGTAAAAAGTTGCCATCTACTTATTTTTCAAACTGTTAAAAAGCATGCAAATAATCCTCATTGAATTTGAAAGGTGTGTCTTTCACAAGTTTGTGAGTGGTTTTGCAATTTTAAGAAAAATCTTTTATAAATCTCCTATAAAATCCAGCGTGGCCTAAAAAGCTTCTAATGCCTTATTCATTGTAGGAGAGGGAAGTTTTTCAATCAACTTCAACTTTGGCCTTGTCTACATCGATCCCCTTGTGGGAGATTCGGTGCCTAATACAATTCCCTCTCGTACCATTAAAATGACATTTTTTCCCAATTTAGGACCAAGTTGGATTTTTCACACCTTTCTAATACAAGAGACAAAATTAACCAAACAATTATCAAAAGATGAACCAAAAGACAGAAAAGATCGTCCATAAATACTTCGATATGTTTTTCAATCATATTAGAGAATAGGACATCATGCACCTTTGAAATGTGGCAGGTGCATTGCACAGCCCAACGACATTTCACCGATATGCAAACACCCCATACGTCATGTGAATGCAGTTTTGTCTTGATCCTCGGGTGCCACAACTATCTGATTGTATCCCGAATAGCCATCTAGGAAGCAGTAATACTCATGTCTGGCTAGCCGCTCAAGCATCTAATCAATGAAAGGGAGTGGGAAATGATCCTTCCACGTAGCGATGTTCAACCTTCTATAGTCAATACACTTCTCCATCCTGTAACCGTTGTGTAGAATTAGCTCGTTCTTTTCATTTGCGGATGACAGTCGTTCCACCCTTTTTTTGTACAAACTTGGACGGGACTCACCCAAGGGGCTGTCTGAAATGGGTAAATGAGATCGGCTTCTAGGAGCTTTACCACTTCCTCCTAATCACTTCTTTCATTGTCGGATTTCAATCTCTTTTGGGTTTACTACCAGTTTGTGATTGTCCATCCATTAGGATTTTGTGCATACAAAAAGTCGGAACTTATTCCCTTCAAGTCCTCAATGGACCAACGATGGCACCCTATGCTTCCGCAGAATTCTCAACAACTTTTCTTCTTGTAGCTTACTCAAGCTTGCACTAATTATGCACTGGATTCTTATCCTCTTACCTAGGAATACATATTTCAAATGAAGAGGCAACTGCTGAGTTCAATCAGTGGTGTCTTTTTCTCCTGAGGCTTATCTTCATTCCCTTTCAACTCATCCCATCTTGTAGGAAAACGAGGGAGTAGGATGGTGATGCTTCCCAACATGGCCAAAACCTCTTTCATCTTGGATCTTCACTTTCTTTAACAACCATCTTGGGGTAGGCATAACACTCTTTCTAACGACAACTGGGTGTTTGATGCTCTATTTCTTCGTTGATTATTCTCATCTAAGATCTCAATTCGATTGCACCTTTCTCTTTCTTTTGAGTGTTCCATGGCTTTCAGAATGTTAAAAGTGACGGGTTTCCTCATTTACTTTTAAGGTTAAGGTTGCCATCTGCTACATCAATCATAGCTCGCCCTGTTGCTAAGAACGGTCTCCCCAAAATCAAAGGAATGTCATTGTCTTCCTCCATGTCTAGTACCACGGAAATCCACTGGAAAATTAAAACTTGTCCACTTTAACCAACACAACATCCACCACTCCATAGGGGTATTTCATTGAGCGATCCGCAAATTGTAGCATAAAGCTGTGTGTCTTTGACTTTTCCAATGCCCAGTTTTTTGTATATGGAAAGGGGCATAAGACTCACACTAGCCCCAAGATCACACAACGCCTTCCCAAAAGTTCTATTTCCAATGGCGCACGGGATTGAGAAGCTTCCAGGATCCTTGAGCTTCGGCGAAAAATTTCTCTGTAGTATAGCACTACATTCTTCAGTAAGCATCCCTATTTCACCGCCGATTTTTCTTTTCTTCGATAGAATCTCCTTCATGAACTTGGCGTATGTTGGCATCTGTTCTAGTGCCTCTGCAAAAGGAATGTTAATCTGTAATTTTTAAAATCATCAAGGAACTTACCGAATTGTTTTTCTGTTTCTTCCTTTTTTTAACCTTTGAGGAAACGGAAGTCGAATTTCTGGTTTTGGCAGTGGTTCCCTTTTTGGTACCACATATTCTTCCTCCTTTTCAAGAGTGGTGTGCTCCTCCACTAAGGTCGGTGTGACTGTTTCCTCTGAGTGGGTTGTGCTTGAAGTACTTACACTTTGTTTGGCTTTAAGCAGTACTTGTTCACTTACCTTGTCACTCCTTGTTGTCACGGCATTGACATTATTTCGCGGATTCGGAACCGTGTCACTAGGCAATTTTCCAGTCGTTCTTTGTTGCCATTTGTGAGCAAGTTGACCCATTTGAGTTTTCCAGATTTCTTTATGGATGCAAAGTGTTTTTCTGGATGGCTCTTGACTCTTCAATGAAAGAATTTTGTGGTTGTCACTAATTCTCCATGCACTCTCCCAACCAGCCTTTCTAGGTGGGAATTGGTTTGTTTGAGCTCCTTGTTGACCCTGAGATCACCTTGCTGATCTCTCAAGAAAAATTTTGGATGGTTTCTCCACCAAGGTTGTACGTACTAGAGTAGGATTATTCTGCTTCCCGTTATTACTCACAATTTGCCTCTTCTAGTGCTATCTCAATTTGTTATTCAGTGCTTCACAGCTTCCATTTTTATTGTACTTCTCACAAAGTTACAAACTAGTATGCTTATAGATTTGACAGGGCCAATTGGGGTTGTATTATTTTAGCGCTACCACTCCCTTACTTTATCCAAGCGGCGATAACATATTTTATCTGTTTTGAGAGCAACATGGCAAGTCAAAACACATGAACAATTCCCATACTGCAAACATTAACACACAACGTTGAAATCTCAGAAAATCACATGCATGTATGAACAATTTCTAACCCTAGCACAAATTTGAATTTAAAGATCCACATGCATCAATGAAAAGAAAGAGTTGATAATTAGAATTGGGGGAAACTTACTTGAGGATGAAAGAATGTTGGATATGAGGGGAAAACTTACTTGAGATAATGGAGGAAGGTTTGGAGGTGATAATGAAGAGAGGGAAACTGACCTTTGATGATAATGAAGAAGTTGGAGCAGTGATAATGAAGGAGGGGAGTTTTGAGTGAGAAGATGGGGATTTAAACATAGCGTGAAAAGCGCTTCAGGCGCGCGAGCCCAGTGACAATATCTAGAAAAGCGCTTCAGGCGCGTGCGGCCAGTGACAATTGCGGGAAAAGCGCTTCAGGCGCGCTTCAAGCGCTCGTTAACAGTGACAAAACCTGCAAAACTCGCTTCAGGCGCGCGTTGTCAGTGACCTGTAAATCGCTTCTCAACACATCTTTTGATTCCTTGCTCATACTAAAACACAACTAATAGAACTAGCAATTAGAGACTAAAATTGAACTAAATGGAGTAATAAATCTGAAATGCAATAAATAAATACGGTGCAAAGGATTACAAATTTGGGTTGCCTCCCAATAAGCGCTTGTTTAGTTCTTGGAGCTTGACATTCCACCCTTCAAGTGTTGATCAGATGGATGGACTCCATCGAAGGTTTTGACTTTGCCCCTAAATAAGATTTGACTTTGTCCATTCACCTTAAAGCTCCGATTTGAGCGGTGTCTTCAACTCCACAGCCCATATGGAAACACACTAGAATTATCTTAAAGGGGCCCACATCTTGATATCTTTCCTGGGAAAACTTCAATCTTGAGTTGAATAGAAGAACAGCTCTCCCTCTTGAAATTCCTTGAATTCATTTTGTTGTCATGCCATTTCTTGGTTTTTTCTTTATATATTTTTAGTGTTCTCATATGTGAAATTCTGGAACTCCTAACTCGTGAAGCGCAGAATTCTTGATTCGCCTGCCTTAACCAAGTCAAAATTCAAGTATTTTGTCTCCCAAAATGCTCGATGCCCAGTCCGAGCGGCAAATGACAGGCTTTACATACACGATTTGAATAGGTAACATACTAAAGGAGGTATTTAAAAGTTGTTCGTAGGCCCAAAGTGCATCATCAGTTTCGTTGACCCATCTTTTCGTGAGGCATTCACTGTTTTTCAAGAATTTGCTAAGCTGCCTGTTGGACTACTCAACTGCCACTGGTTTGTGGGTGATATAGGCGTTGCCACCACATGACGCACATTCATATTCTCCCAGAAGGTATTCATTTTTGGTGAGGAAAGGGGTACCCTCGTCACTAATCACAAGTCTCGAGGTACGCCAAAACGGGCAAATATGTTCTTCTTGAGAAAGTGTGATTACCTATTTTGAATATTAGTTTGAGTCGCAACTGCTTCACCACATTTCGGAGACATAATCTACCGCCCACCAAAATATAAACTTTTTTATATGAGGATGGGAATGGACCCATGAAGTCAATACCCACACGTCGAACACTTCTACTTCTAATAAGGATTTTGCGGCCATTCATCCCGTTTTGAAAATTTACCGGTGCTCTGGCAGCGATTGCACTTCTTCAGCTAGTTGAAGATGCCTTTGAACAATGAAGGCCAAAATAATCTCGATTGAGAACTCATGCTGCAGTTCGATCACCACTGAATGACCCCTATAATCAGAGTCGTGGCAGTACCACAATACCTTTTCTGCTCCTCCTCGGGCACACACCTTCGCAAGAACCCATCCACTCCTCTTTTGTAAGGAAGGGTTCATCCCATACATAGAATTTCACATCATGGATAAACTTCTTTTGTTGGTAGTACGTGAAATCAGATGGAATTGGCTCACCTACCTTAAAATTAGCAAAGTCGGCGAACCAAGGACCATGCCATAGTCGAAGATGTGTTGTCTCATACTCGGAAATTGTTCTCGAATTGGTCTAATGTCCTCATCCTCCTCGACTTTCTCCAATCAGATAGGTGGTCTACTACATTATTCTCGATCCCTCTTATCCGTGGATCTCAATGTCGAATTTTATAGTAATAGAATCCACTAAGTAATCTTGGTCGTCGTTCCTGCTTAGTAAACAAAATACCAGCAAGGCAATGACAGTGTGAAACAATACTGTTGATATTAAACTAAGATCGAACATCTATCAGAAGCATAAGACTACAACTAATAATCTTTTTCAAGTGTGGCATAGTTGTGTTGGGGCCTGTTTAAACATGCTGCATGAGTAGTATTACATGCAACATCTTGTCTTTTCTTTGACAACACAAGAGACGCCCCATACACTGTCACTTGCATCAACACATGATTCAAATTGGATAGTTGTCGCAGGTACTAGTAGAAAGGTTGCCATTACTTTATTTTTTCAAACTGTAAAAGCATGCAAATAATTCTCATTGAATTTGAAAGGTGTGTCTTTCACCATAGGCTTTTGTGAGTGTTTTGCAATTAGAAAAATCTTTTATAAATCTCCTATAAACCAGCGTGCCTAAAAAAGTCTTCTAATGACTTTTCATTGGTAGGAGAGGAAGTTTTTCAATAACTATCAACTTGGCCTTGTCAACAGATTCCCTTTGTGGGAGATTCAGGTGGCCTAATACAATGTCTCTCGTACATAATTTATCACTCAAATCCTAGACGTGCATCACGCTACCATAGGCTTGTAAAATTCTATTTAGCAATCACAATGCAGTAAACACATACATTTTTTGAGGGACTTTCGTTGTTGTAATGAGGCTTAGGTAAAGGTGGACATTTTAGGATAGTAGGCTTTACTATTTGGAATAGGCATACATTCCACCTATTCTACCTTTTTTTTTCTTCACCTTTCATTCTGAGATTCTTAAACATTGGCAAAAGAACCAAGAGATATTATTTACCAAAAGACACAAACTGATTTTTTTCATTCTTTTGAGAGAATCACCACCCCAAACTTAAAAGGTTCTATCCCATGAGCAACCCCAAACTAGAATTATCAGACAATAATTTTTTTTTCTTCTACCATAACTCCAAGTAAGGGGACTTAGATTAAAGTCAGGTAGCTTGGCTTGTAAGTGGCTAAGTAGACCGAAATAAAAGGGCAAGGCTCAAAGGTTAGGAAAGGAAATGTCATAGGTAGTTAGAAATGCGCAACACGACCAACTAAAATTGCCTCAATGTATGCATCAAATTAACAAGTAATGCAAGTCAGAATTAGTGCAAGTAATGAGGCGATAACACATGTCTGGACTAATCACCACACAACAAAAGAATTAGTGTTTATAGGCTCAAAGCTCACAACAGGATAATAAGAGAAGAGTAGAAACAATCAAAATAATGTCAACATGCTTCTGAAAGTTAATTGTATTTGAAATTGATGGCTATTAGCCTCCTACAACCATTTAAGTAATAAAATGTAATGCATTAGAATAGACTATGTCACTTGAGCAATAACATAATCTGAAGAAATGAAATTTCGAAATGACAACAGAAACTTAAAGATATTAGTGCAAGTCATACACTGTTTCATCATAGTACACATTAGTGAAAGGAAAAAATAAACATTAAAAAAAAAAAAATCAAATTGACTAACATTAAACAAGAAAACGAGAAGGAAAGAAAATAGATAAACAACAGAAAGAAAAAAGGAAAGACAACTTCTCTCAGTTTATGTATCAAGGATTCTCGTTTAGATCCGTATTCGCTCCCATGTTCCATTATAGTCGCCAGTATATTGGTGAGGTGCAATTAGATCAGCAATAAAACATGCCTCCTGGTGTTTGTTTGAGAAGAACGAGGCTCGATTAGATTGGTCATCCCCAGTTCTATTCTGGCTGTTCCATCTCGTGATCAATCTCAATCTTCCACATAGTTTCAGTCTGCCAATCTTTCCTCGATGGTGCTTGATGGATATGGAGGGTGGTTAGTGGATCAGTATTTTCTTGTTGTCGTCGCTGCTGGTGGGCACCAGGGTCATTTACCAGAATTCATGGAGTGTTTTTCTATCCACTTAGCAGTGATTGATGTAGCAGGTTTCACCATTTCTCTTCACCCTGTTTGGTAACACTCTCACCTGCTCACATAGTTCTTAACAGAGAAGTCATGATGGAGTAACCTGTCGAATGATCAAGAGTTATTGTCTTCATAAGAATATCAGCTAGTATGCACCCACGTTGATTTGTCGCTTTATGATGGCAAGTAGTAGGCATGCTTGGAAATGTATATATCTGACACATTGGAACATGGTAGTAGCGTGTGATGAACAAAGGTGCTTCATGCTTTTGCAATTGGGTTGAGATCCACTGAGCGCAGTTTGCTAACCGAGCATCCCTATTTCGAAACCAATCTGTGCCTGGTCTGCATAAAATGCGTAGGATCTCCTGAGTGTCTACTTTTCTGCTGTGGTCTCAACATATCTTGAAACGGCAGTCTTGATAATTCAGTAGACCAAAAAATTGCATTGATGACTTGGGGTGTGAAGGATACCCTTTTTCCCCTCACATACCTCACAAACTGATCATGTGAAATGGGTCGTCAGACTTCAGATCAGAGGCATTGGAGAGAATTCCACTGCCAATGACTTGCTCGTTGTGTGACGAATGTGGTTAGCTTCTCCCATCCTCTAGCCGCAATCATCGCCTGGATGTCAACAAATTCATCTGCTTCCAACTTAAAGTTTTTCTCACTCACAAACTTCTAGATGCAGGGAGTTGGCATGAAACTCTTGTGTTGCCATCGTCTTGATAAGAATGTATTATGCGGTGGGAGGATGTACTTGCGACCTTAGTTTGTTTTGCCTTTTTTTGGGTTGCCATTAGGTCCTGCAAAACAAGTATTCACACCCAGGGTTCAAAATATTTCAAGTTAGAGACAATTAATTTAAGCATGGTACCCCTTGGAAAAATACACTTAAATGGCCCTGGGTTAGTCCAACAAAATTCTAATGATAATAGTGCATATACATTGAATGTCATTTTAACAAACAGTTGGAGTGCAGTATATATTTTGTGGTCCTTAAGGTGCAAAAGTGGTTGTGTCATTTTAACAAACAGTTGGAATGCAGTATGTGTTTTGTGGTACTTAAGGTGCAAAAGTGGTTGTGTCATTTTACCAAACAGTTGGAGTGCAGTCATAAAACACATGAACAATTCACATACATGCAACATTAACACACGTTGAATCTCAGAAAATCAACATGCATGTATGAACAATTTCTAACCCTAGCACAAAATTGAATTTAAAGAATCCACATGCATCAATGAACAAGAAAGAGTTGATATTAGAAAATGGGGGAAACTTACTTGAGGATGAAAGAATGTTGGATATGAGAGGAAAACTTACTTGAGATAATGGAGGAAGGTTTGGAGGGTGATAATGAAGAGAGGGAAACTGACCTTTGATGATAATGAAGGAAGGTTTGGAGAGTGATAATGAAGGAGGGGAGTTTTGAGTGAGAAGATGGGGATTTTAAGACATAGCCGTGAAAAGCGCTTCAGGCGCGCGTGCCCACCAGTGACAATTACTGAGAAAGCGCTTCAGGCGCGCGTGCCCAGTGACAATTGCTGGGAAAAAGCGCTTCAGGCGCGCTTCAAGCGCTCGTTAACAGTGACAAAACCTGCAAAACTCGCTTCAGGCGCGCGTTCTGTCATTTGGACCTGTAAAATCGCTTCTCAACACATCTTTTTGATTCTTGCTCATACTAAACATCAAAACTAATAGAACTAGCAATTAGAGACTAAAATTGGAACTAAATGGAGTAAAATAAATCTGAAATGCAATAAATAAATACGGTGCAAAGGATACAAATTTGGGTTGCCTCCCAATAAGCGCTTGTTTAGTGTCTTGAGCTTGACATTCCACCCTTCAAGTGTTGATCAGATGGATGGACTCCATCGAAGGTTTTGACTTTGCCCCTAAATAAGATTTGAGCCTTTGTCATTCACCTTAAAGCTCCGATTTGAGCGTGTGTCTTTCAACTCCACAGCCCCATATGGAAACACCTTGATTATCTTAAAGGGGCCCGACCATCTTGACTTTAGTCTTCCTGGGAACAACTTCAATCTTGAGTTGAATAGAAGAACCAGCTCTCCCTCTTGAAATTCCTTGAATTAATTTTGTGTCATGCCATTTCTTGGTTTTTTTTCTTTATATATTTTAGTGTTCTCATATGTGAATTCTGGAACTCCTAACTCGTGAAGCTGCAGAATTCTTGATTCGCCTGCCTTAACCAAGTCAAAATTCAAGTATTTTGTCTCCCAAAATGCTCGATGCTCCAGTCCGAGCGGCAAATGACAGGCTTTACCATACACGATTTGATACGGTAACATACTAAAGGAGGTATTTAAAGTTGTTCGGTAAGGACCCAAAGTGATCATCAAGTTTCGTTGACCAATCTTTTCGTGAGGCATTCACTGTTTTTCAAGAATTTGCTATAAGCTGCCTGTTGGATACTTCAACTTGCCCACTGGTTTGTGGGTGATATAGGGTTTCACCACATGACGCACATTATATTTCCTCAGAAGGTATTCCATTTTTGGTTTAGAAAGTGGTACCCTCGTCACTAATCAAAGCTCGAGGTACGCCAAAACGGGCAAATATGTTCTTCTTGAGAAATGTGATTACCTATTTTGAATCATTAGTTTGAGTCGCAACTGCTTCAACCCATTTGGAGACATAATCTACCCGCCACCCAAATATAAACTTTTTTATATGAGGATGGGAATGGACCATGAAGTCAATACCCACACAGTCGAACACTTCTACTTCTAATATAGGATTTTGCGGCATCTCATCCGTTTTGAAATATTACCGGTGCTCTGGCATCGATTGCACTTCTTCACGTAGTTGAATGCATCTTTGAACAATGAAGGCCAAAATAATCTCGATTGGAGAACTCTTGCTGCAGTTCGATCACCACTGAAATGACCCCCATAATCAGAGTCGTGGCAGTACCACAATACCTTTTCTTGCTCCTCCTCGGGCACACACCTTCGCAAGAAACCATCCACTCCTCTTTTGTACAGGAAGGGTTCATCCCATACATAGAATTTCACATCATGGATAAACTTCTTTTGTTGTTAGTACGTGAAATCAGATGGAATTGGCTCACCTACCTTAAAATTAGCAAAGTCGGCGAACCAAGGTGCCATGACCATAGCGAAGATGTGCTCATCGGCAAATTGGTCTCGAATTGGTCTAATGTCCTCATCCTCCTCGACTTTCTCCAATCAAGATAGGTGGTCTACTACAGTATTCTCTGATCCCTTCTTATCTTGGATCTCAATGTCGAATTCTTATAGTAATAGAATCCATCTAAGTAATCTTGGTTTCGGTTCCTGCTTAGTAAACAAATACCTCAAGGCAGCATGATCAGTGTAAACAATAACTTTTGATCCTAATAAATAAGATCGAAATCTATCAAAAGCATAAACTACAACTAATAATTCTTTTTCAGTTGTGGCATAGTTGTGTTGGGCCTGATTTAAAACATGGCTAGCATAGTAGATTACATGCAACATCTTGTCTTTTCTTTGTCCCAGGACTGCCCCAATAGCACTGTCACTTGCATCACACATGATTTCAAAATTGGATATGTTGTCTCAGGTACAGTAAAAGGTTGCCATCTACTTATTTTTCAAACTGTTAAAAGCATGCAAATAATCCTCATTGAATTTGAAAGGTGTGTCTTTCACAAGTAGGTTTGTGAGTGGTTTTGCAATTTTAGAAAAATCTTTTATAAATCTCCTATAAAATCCAGCGTGGCCTAAAAAGCTTCTAATGCCTTTTTCATTGGTAGGAGAGGGAAGTTTTTCAATAACTTCAACTTTGGCCTTGTCTACATCGATCCCGCTTGTGGGAGATTCGGTGGCCTAATACAATTCCTCTCGTACCATAAAATGACATTTTTCCCCAATTTAGGACCAAGTTGGATTTTTCACACTTTCTAATACAAGAGACAAATTAACCAAACAATTATCAAAAGATGAACCAAAGACAGAAAAGTCGTCCATAAATACTTCGATATGTTTTTCAATCATATTAGAGAATAGGACATCATGCACCTTTGAAATGTGGCAGGTGCATTGCACAGCCCAAACGACATTCACCGATATGCAAACACCCCATACGCTCATGTGAATGCAGTTTTGTCTTGATCCTCGGGTGCCACAACTATCTGATTGTATCCCGAATAGCCATCTAGGAAGCAGTAATACTCATGTCTGGCTAGCCGCTCAAGCATCTAATCAATGAAAGGGAGTGGGAAATGATCCTTCCACGTAGCGATGTTCAACCTTCTATAGTCAATACACTTTCTCCATCCTGTAACCGTTCGTGTAGGAATTAGCTCGTTCTTTTCATTTGCGATGACAGTCGTTCCACCCTTTTTTGGTACAACTTGGACGGGACTCACCCAAGGGCTGTCTGAAATGGGGTAAATGAGATCGGCTTCTAGGAGCTTTACCACTTCCTTCCTAATCACTTCTTTCATTGTCGGATTCAATCTCTTTTGGGGTTGTACTACCAGTTTGTGATTGTCCTCCATTAGGATTTTGTGCATACAAAAAGTCGGACTTATTCCCTTCAAGTCCTCAATGGACCAACCGATGGCACCCTTATGCTTCCGCAGAATTCTCAACAACTTTTCTTCTTGTAGCTTACTCAAGCTTGCACTAATTATGACTGGATTCTTATCCTCTTCACCTAGGAATACATATTTCAAATGAAGAGGCAACTGCTTGAGTTCAATCAGTGGTGTCTTTTTCTCTGAGGGCTTATCTTCATTCCCTTTCAACTCATCCCATCTTGTAGGAAAACGAGGGGAGTAGGATGGTGATGCTTCCAACATGGCCAAAACCTCTTTCATCTTTGGATCTTCACTTTCTTTAACAACATCTTGGGGTAGGCATAACACTCTTTCTAACGACAAACTGGGTGTTTGATGCTCTATTTCTTCGTTGATTATCTCATCTAAGATCTCAATTCGATTGCACCTTTCTCTTTCTTTTGAGTGTTCCATGGCTTTCAGAATGTTAAAAGTGACGGTTTCCTCATTTACTTTTAAGGTTAAGGTGCCATCTGCTACATCAATCATAGCTCGCCCTGTTGCTAAGAACGGTCTCCCCAAAATCAAAGGAATGTCATTGTCTTCCTCCATGTCTAGTACCACGAAATCCACTGGAAAAATAAACTTGTCCACTTTAACCAACACAACATCCACCACTCCATAGGGGTATTTCATTGAGCGATCCGCAAATTGTAGCATAAGCTGTGTGTCTTTGACTTTTCCAATGCCCAGTTTTTTTGTATATGGAAAGGGGCATAAGACTCACACTAGCCCAAGATCACACAAACGCCTTCCCAAAAGTTCTATTTCAATGGCGCAGCACGGGATTGAGAAGCTTCCAGGATCCTTGAGCTTCGGCGAAAAATTTCTCTGTAGTATAGCACTACATTCTTCAGTAAGCATCCCTATTTCCACGCCGAACATTTTTCTTTTCTTCGATAGAATCTCCTTCATGAACTTGGCGTATGTTGGCATCTGTTCTAGTGCCTCTGCAAAGGAATGTTAATCTGTAATTTTTTAAAATCATCAAGGAACTTACCGAATTGTTTTTCTGTTTCTTCCTTTTTTAACCTTTGAGGAAACGGAAGTCGAATTTCTGGTTTTGGCAGTGGTTCCCTTTTTGGTACCACATATTCTTCCTCCTTTTCAAGAGTGGTGTGCTCCTCCACTAAGGTCGGTGTGACTGTTTCCTCTGAGTGGGTTGTGCTTGAAGTACTTACACTTTGTTTGGCTTTAAGCAGTACTTGTTCACTTACCTTGTCACTCCTTGTTGTCACGGCATTGACATTATTTCGCGGATTCGGAACCGTGTCACTAGGCAAATTTCCAGTCGTTCTTTGTGCCATTTGTTGAGCAAGTTGACCCATTTGAGTTTCCAGATTCTTTATGGATGCAAAGTGATTTTTCTGGATGGCTCTTGACTCTTCAATGAAAGAATTTGTGGTTGTCACTAATTTCTCCATAGCACTCTCCCAACCAGCCTTTCTAGGTGGGAATTGGTTTGTTTGAGCTCCTTGTTGACCCTGAGATCCACCTTGCTGATCTCTTCAAGAAAAATTTGGATGGTTTCTCCACCCAAGGTTGTACGTACTAGAGTAGGGATTATTCTGCTTCCCGTTATTACTCACAAAATTTACCTCTTCTAGTTCTTCTATCTCATTGTTATTCAGTGCTTCACAAGCTCCATTTTTATGTGCTCTACCACAAAAGTTACAACTAGTATGCTTTAGTAATTTGACAGGGGCCAATTGGGGTTGTATATTTAGCGCTACCATCCCCTTCTTTATCTCAGCGGCGATAACATATTTTATCTGTTTTGAGAGCAACATCCCTTGAACCAACCCAACCTCATAAACATTCAATTCCAGCATACCACTTTTTGATTTATTTTCGTAGTTTTTTTTTTTTTCTGGATCAAAGAAAAGTTCAGCTGAGGACTGACCTCGCATAAAAGGTTAGACAAATTATGAGTAATGAACACTTAAAGAAAGATAAATAACTAAGTAAAAATTAAAGAGTTTTAAACCATTTTTTTTTAAATTAGAAATAAAACAAAAGAAGAAATTTTATTGCAAAGCAAAAAATTTTCAATTCAGTAAATAAATTAAATTCAATAGTGATATGGCAATCCCGGCAACGGCGCCAAAAACTTGATAGCGTCTCAGCAAGTGTACTAAATCATTGCAAGTAATAATTAAAACAGTAGTACCGAGTGTCAAACTCAAGAATTGCGTTTTACTATCGAATTATATTTAATTACTGAAATTGAACAAAAAGTTCCCAAGTTGATTGAAATAATATTTAAAATTAACAACAGTAGTAAAATTGATCCTTTATAAATTGAGAAAAATGTCAGGGATGAGTTTCACTTTGAATCCAACATTGGTGTCTAATTTGATCCTAGTTATTGAATTCATTTATTGAATTATTACCGAATTCTCTTTATTATTCTTGCCCTAATGTCTTAGTGACAGAACATTTAATTCCAAAGTAACCCCTAATTCCTTAGTAGATTTAAGATTAGAATTAAGCATTACCATATAGAAATTCTCTTATAAATTGTTGCTTTGCAACTAATTTAATTGGTTTCATGACCTGCACCAATGTCTAGACTAGAAATTCATGAATTTCTCATCTCAAGCATTCGTAAAGTCCACTTCCGTTTCAAAATACAAATCGTAGAACATTTTATTGTTGATCAAGCAATAAAAAGCATTAAACACAGAGATGAGAAAAATAATTCAATAAACTCATTCATATAACTAGAAATCAAATCATAAAAATAAGGGTTTCATCTTGTTACATTCATCCTTAACAAATAGGTTTTAGTTACTCATGACAGAGATAAAAGAGATAGAGATTAGAGAAGAATTACAAGAAGGATTCATGAATGGTTCTTGATAAAACTGCTCCAATGATGTTAGAGACGGCCGTCTTTGAGTTTCTATGCTAGGGCACAAGTCTCCCAACTTCCCAAGAGTCAAACAGATCCTAAAACAGTGAAAAATTGTGTTTTTATGGTTGTTGATACGCGTCGTGCGCCCCAGGCGCGCTTGGACAGTGTTGAATGGCTAAAAACGCGTCCCAGGCGCAGAAAACGCGTTTCAAGCGCGCCTGGACAGTGCTAAATGGCTGGAAACACGCCTCAGGCGCGTCTGGCGCGCTCCAAGCGCACATCATCTGTTGTCTGACGTATATTGCATTTTTATGCTCTTTCGAGTCTGAATTTGGTTCTGGTGTCTTCATGAAGGTTGTAGCTATGGATCGTAGCTTTCATTTACACTTGGTTTGACTCCAATTGGACATCTACACCTCCAGATATGGCTGAAATACTCTACATAGGTCATGTTGATTTCTCACCAAAATTCAACACTGCACTAAAACAAAACGCAATGAAAAATTACGAAAAATTCCTACTTAATCAATGAAGTAAAAACACAAAACATGTTATTAACTCAAAGAACAAAAATCAACCAAATATATGAAATAAATCCTTAATTTAACTAATGATTGGAGATAAATAAGACTAAAACAGTGAGAAAATATGCATATGATGAAGAGTCATCAGTATCCTACTTTCTTTTGCTACAAATAACAACATTATATTATTATAAATGGATGTTAAAAGTGCTTTTTTAAATGGTTATACAAGTGAAGAAGCATATGTTAAACATGAAGTAGCAATTTCAATTTACAAGAAAGGGGGGTTTGAATTGTAAATGCACCTTTTAAAAATTCCTTTTAAAAACTTAACAAAATAACTCAAGATTGACCTTGGTTGTGAAAACAGAAAACAGAGAACGTTCTTGGTTTGTTAAAATTAGTAATTCAATTTATGTAATTAACTTGATAATCAATCAAACTGAAAGTAAATAGATAAGGGAAGAGATACCACACAACGATATATCCTGGTTCACCCAACTCAGGTTACATCCAGTCCTCACAACCGTGAGATTTTCTACTAAGTGTTTAAAACAAAGAACCTTCTTGATTTTACAGCACCTAGTTCAGATCAGCCTTGATCTGTTTCAATCTCTATTACTTTCCACCCAGAAAGTAACAACAGTACCTATCTAACCTTGATAGGATGTAATCTTAAACAAACTATAAACAAACTCTTATAGTTTGAGTTGGATTGTTTTTTGTTAGAATCTGAGATTTCTCAACTCTTGTTTGAGAATAGATTCTTTACAAATGATCTAGTGATAATTGCGCAAACTAATATATGAATATGAATCAACAGCTGTTTCGCAAAAAGCAGAATGTATGATTGCCTCTGTTTTGCAGAATTTCAAGTATGTATGTGATTGATTTATGGATTTCTTAGCACTTGAATTTCTTGCCTTGATTCTGGATATTGGCCTTCTATTTAGGCTGTAGAGGCACTGAATGAAGGTACAAAAGATTTGTTGGAGAGGCTCTGCTTTTTGACTGAAACATTATTTCAGAATAAAAATAATCCTTCTTTGAAATAGCTTTTTGACTTTATTGGTTTAGCATTTAAAGCAGTTCTGTCCTTTTTTAGAAAGTACTCTTGACGTTTCTTCATTGATCTTGGATTGTACATTCTCTGTCTTGAGTCTTGAGTGTAGCTAGAGAAGTTTGGAGAGGAATTACATGCTATTTCAGAGGAGATGCAGTGCTGCTGTTATTGTGCAGAAAACGGAGAATGATTAACGTTCTTGGTTTGTCAGTTTGAACTTTCTTGAGCTTCAATAATCATTATGGACTTCCCGTTTTAATCATTCTGGATTTCCTTTGCAATTGTCTTGTCATATGTCAAGATTGATCGTACTTTCTTGACATTTGATTTTTGGAGTTTGCAAACTGTCATGACTTTTATCTGTCTTTGAGTCCTTTTATTTTTGAGATCAAATTGCCTTTTTGAGCTTGGATGAATCCTACTTGTTCCTTGCCATGTACTGATTAGATATGAACAAATTTCCAGGGCAGACTCTTTGTTAAAGAGGTAGAAAAAGTTTGATCAACATGCTGTGATGAACTTTTTTGAAGCTGGAGATCTTTCTCTGTTTTAATGTTCTTGTTGTTGTTTTCTTTGTTTTGCTTGATTTTGTTCTTAATTAAATTCACTCAAAAGCACATGTTAAATTAACATAACATTTTAGAATCATAATTAACTTTCTTAATTAACTTTTTGTTTGTTTTCATCAAAATATTAAATTAAGATTTTGTCTCAACAAAACAACCCATAAGTTTTGAAAGTTCTGAATTTCCAAATCATATTTTTAAACTTAGGAAATCTTTATATTGTCTAAAACAAGCCCTTAGAGCATAGTATGATAGACTTAGTAAATTCTTGCTTAAAAGTAACTTTGAAAGAGGACAAGTAGATAATACACTTTTTAGAAAATCAATAGGAGGTAGCATTCTTATTATTTGAATTTATGTTGATGACATTACTTTTGGATCTACTATTGGCAGTCTTTTCCAAGAATTTACTAAATTGACGCAACTTAAATTTCAAATGAGTATGATGGGATAATTGAAGTTTTTCTTAGGGAAACAAATTTAGAAAAGTCAAAAAGGTATATATTCATCAAACTAAATATACAAAAGAGATTCTTAAGAAATTTAATATGAGTGATTGCAAACCTATGGCTACACCAATGCACCCTACTTGTTCACTTGAAAAAGATGAATCAAGCCAAAAAGTTGACTAGAAAACCTATAGAGGAATGATAGGATCACTACTTTACCTTACTACTTCTAGACCTGACATCATGTTTAGTGTATGTGCATGTGTAAGATTTCAAGTTGACCCTAGGGAATCACATTTAACTATTGTTAGCAGAATCCTTAGATACATAAAAGGCACTACCAA
The DNA here is from genome assembly GCA_002896215.2 of Cicer echinospermum. Classification (NCBI taxonomy): domain Eukaryota; kingdom Viridiplantae; phylum Streptophyta; class Magnoliopsida; order Fabales; family Fabaceae; genus Cicer; species Cicer echinospermum. Next base: position 22,898,599 of record PGTU02000009.1, on the reverse strand, counting down.
CACTACCTTGGTCTACAATAAATTTTTGGAGTACAAACTAAGTGGGCATTGTGATTGTGATTATGCAGGAGACAAACTTGAGAGAAAAAGAACTAGTGGAAACTACACATTTCTAAGAGACAACTTAAGCTCTTGGTCAAGTAAGAGACAAAACACAATTATCATGTCAATAGTAGAGTTGAGTACATTTAAGTAGCTAGTTGTAGCTCTTAAATACTTTGGATGAAACATCAACCAGAAGACTACAAAATCCTAGAAACTAACATTCCCATTTTTTGTGACAACACTTATGTCATTTGCCTTACCAAAAACAATATACTTCATTCTAGAGCTAAACTCATAGAAATCAAACACAATTTCATTAGGGACTTTGTTCAAAAAGGTGTACTCAATATCAAGTTGGTAGACACCAAACATCAATGGGTTGACATATTCACCAAACCATTAGTTGAAGATCTGTTTGACTTCATCCAGATAAAACTAAACCTTATTCTTTTATCTAACTGATGATGTGTCAACCTTAGAGTAGTTTAGTTTCATACTGGATAAACTTAATGTTTTAGGTTATGGTATTTTCATTCAATTAACAAAAGGCCCAAAAAAAAAAGAGGCAACTTTCACTTTAGAGTTTCTTGTCTGATGAAAAAATGTGGAGAAAGATGTTTAATAATGTTGGGACAAAAAATGGGAGAGTCAAAGTATTTAAAAGAAAATATGTTATGAAAAATACAGTTTTGTCATCATCAAAAAGGGAGAGATTGTTGGAACCAATTTGGTTTTTTACTTAGAGTTTTGATGTTAAGAAAAATATTTTATGAGAACAATATATTTGACTTCACAGAGTATGAAAAAAAAAGTTCATATTTTTGAAGAAAATTTAAAATATATTTGATTCAGATTTATGATTGAAGAAAATCTTTACCAAGTTGAAAAGAAGATACAGTCAAATGTTTTTGAAGGAAATCTAAAATAAGATTTGATTCAAATTTATGATTGAGGAAAATCTTTGACCAAGTTGAAAAGAAGATATGGTCAGATGTTTTTGAATAAAATCTAAAATAAGGTTTGATTTTGATTAATGATTGAAGAAAATCTTTGACCAAGTTGAGAAGATGATAATGTAAAATGTTTTTGAAGATAATCTAAAATAAGATTTAATATTGATTTATGATTGAAAAGAATATTTGACCAAGTTAAAAAGAAGATATGGTCAAGACTTGAAGAAGATTTGATCAAGATTTATCACAAGAAGATATGAATTATTTACAAGAAGATTTGATCAAGATTTATCTATAAGAAAATATGAACAATATCAATCTGAATAATTTACAAACTCCATTTGAACAAAATACGAACATAATCAATCTGAAGAATTAACAAACTCAATCTAAACAAAATACAAACACATTCAATCTGGAGAATTTACAAACTCAATCTGAACAAAATATGCACATAATAAATATGAAGAATTTAGAAACTCAATCTAAAAAAAATATGAATATAATCAATCTAGAAGAACTTTTCAGATTGGATTCAAAAATATTTTGGAATAAGATCATTGTTGACCAGGCTAGGAATGAAGATACAATTCAGAATTAAACAAGTACTAAATTGAAACCCTAATTTTATCTATAAATAGATACTTAAGGCTGAAGAAGAAGATCATCAAATAATTAGAAAAGAGTAGAAGAACTCAAGCTAAACATTCCAAATTCATCTTAGAGTTCAAATAGAGAGAAACTTGTTTGAATGAGAAATATTTTCTAAGTGTTTTTCTTTAACTGTGATAGCCATTGTTATATTAAACTTGTTACAAGCAACTAGTCAAGTTCCAAACCTTTGTTGTCAAATCCAATAGTGGTGTTAGTGTGCCTTCAACAATCTAGGGTTGTCAGATTGTGTGGAGAAGACTTTGATGGTAGAGTCAAGGTGTTTGTGTTCCTCAAAAGCCTAGGATTTTCAGGCTGTTTGAGAAGATTGGCTTGTAGGATCAGGTGTTTTGTATTTCAATTTGTTGATCTAATGGATTAAATTCTTCTAAGTGAAGGGACAAGATGTAGCCAAGTTAGTGGTGAACAAGGATAAATTACTTGTCACTTTATTCCTGCACTCCTTAATTTTATTATTGCTTCTACTCTAAGTAAATCCCTAAGTCTAAACCAGTTTAATCATATAATGAATGAGTTAGTAACTTAGTCAAATACAATTAAACCACCACCCCCTCCTTTTCTCATGTTAGTACCTCCAAAGGTGATTGAGAAGAGTTATACTACTTTAAAGCTTGTGACAAAAATTCTTAGGAGTCTGTCAAGCAAGTGGAGACCTAAGATTACAACTATTCAAGAAGATAAGGATCTTAATACTCTTAAATTGGAAGAATTGATTAGCTCCTTAAGATCACATGAAATTGAGCTTGGAGTTGATGAGCCCAAGAAGAAGTATCCAAATTTGGCTTTGAAATCCAAGCAGAAGAAGATTATGAAGGCAACGACAGAATCAGATGATTATGATTCAGATGATCAAAATCTGAACTCAGAGGATTAGGAGCTGGCTTTCATATCCATAAAGATTCAGAAGATGTGGCACAACGAAAAGAAGCAATTTCCTCAAAGATATTTATGTCAGTCCAGTAGAGGAAGGGATAAAAAATTTGACAAGAAAAGCATCATATGCTATGAATGTAATAACATGGACATGTCAAGCCTGAATGTCCAAATCTAGAAAAAGGGAAACATCAAATGAAAAATTACAGACCCAAGAACAAGATTCTGATGGCTACATGGGGTGATTTTGATTAATACTCTTATGATGAAGAGAAAGTATATTTGGCTCTAATGGCTCAAACCAACTCTGCATCGGGATCCAACACAGACACTATTTCTAACTCTGAAAGTGAATCAGTTGATGAAGAAGTTGATTTATTTTTTGACTTAACCCAATCTGATTTAATTATTTTCTTAAATGATTTTTTAAATAAAAACCACAAGTTTTCTCTAAAACTAAAAGCTCTTAGGAAAAAAATGAAAATCTAAATAATAAAATTGACACTTTAAAAAGTAATATTGTTGAACTTAAGACTGAAAACGTAACTTTGAAAAGTAATCATAGTTAGGGGTGGGAATAGGTCAGGCCATGCCATACTTTGAAAAGTCTGAGCCTGACCTACGATTAATTTTTTATGCTTAAGCCTAGCTTATGGCCTATCATAGGCTTTTTTTCGGTTCGACCTGGCCTTTTTAAAAGTTTAGTCTAGTCTGAAAGCCTATTTAAAATCCTTATTCACCTTAAGCAAACACGTTTTAAACCCTAAAAAATGATTTTTGGTTTCAAAGAATAAATTTTTTCCTGAAATAAACGCACTCATTGTTACCTCTCAAACAAACTCTACATATTCAATAATAATATAATTAATATTATTATCTACTTTGAAACACTTCTAAAGGGACTGCACCTATTTGATGCATTTCCTTTACTATTTTTTTTTACAAATTCGCATAGTGTTTTGATTTAAGATTTATTTTTATTTATAAAACATAAAATTAGAACAACTTCAATGGAATTTTTAGAAGATTTTTAAGAGATGTTACAAATGTTAACTTTACTAAAGGAATACAAAGATAAAAGAAAAAAAAATTGAAGTAGTAAATATTGAAATCTTACATATTGAATATGGAATAATTACTGAGTGATTGCCTAATTGATAGACTTTAAATAGCAAATAATATTATTAATAAATAATAAAAAAAATAACATTAATAAATAATAAAATATATATAGGTCGGTATGTCAAGCCTAATAGGCTTTTTTATAAGCCTAAGTTTGGCCTATTTAAATAAATAGACTTTAAAAATAGCCTGAACCTAACCTTTTATTAAATAGGTCTGGCCAGGCGAGGCCATAGGCCCCTGACGGACGGCCTAGCCTATTCTCATCTCTAATCAGAGTCCAACATCAATTGAAAATGTGTCATGTGATTCTAATAACTTTGAAGTAGCATTTCACGATTTTCTTGTTAATGGTATAGAAAGAAGTAAGTTTGCATGAATGATTTATAGTGTTAGTAGAAATGAAAAAAAAAAAAGGAATAGGATTTCAAAAAACTGAAACCAAACCTAAGTTTACTCCCGTTGATAATTCAGGTACTGTCTCTTCTAAGAGAGGTCATTCTAAAACATCTTGTCCAATGCTAACCATATGGAAAGACAAGAAACCTTTCAAGACTAACAAACCAGGAACCAACCAGATTTGGGTACCAAAAGACCAAATTGTTTATGTTGCAGATGTTCTAAGTCGCCAAGTTGAAATACCAGTCATGGTGCCAGGTAAGTGGATGTTTGCAATATATGAAGGAAAAAAGGTTTATGTTCCAAGACCTAACAAACAGAAGTCGAGTGACTCTAGGAAGGAAGATGAAAAACCAAATGATTTGAACCAGAACTATAAAAAAAGTTAGAACTACCAGATAAACCAAAAAAATATAGAGTATCGACAAAAGTAAAACTGGCATAGAAATCAAATATATCGTAGAACTAAAACTACTAGAAGAATCAAAACTTCCATCAGTTCCAGAATTACTAGAGGAACCCAATAATCAGCAGAAACATAAGTGTCTAATGAACAATTTGAATTAGGAGACTTCTCTAAACAATCCAATCAAATTGTTCAAGACTACAAACCTGGATGAGAATTCAAATCCCCTTATCGAGAACCTCTAGTCAGAGGTATGCAATTCAGAATATAAAAACCAGAAAAGAATAATTAGGAGGGTTTTCAAAGTAATGCATAAACAAGTTGATTTCTAGATTGTATTTCTCTAATCTTTATTTATTTGTTTGATATTATGTTTACAGTGATAACAAGCAACTTGATCTTAAAAAATCAAAGGTAGATAAGGATTCTGCAGGTTCTCAAAAATTTAGAGAAACCAGGAAAATCACAACAACTAAACAGTTTAGCAGAACCATAATACAAGTTGCTTTTTCATAAACAATTAGAAACCACCAGAAACAAAACTAATGGTTTGGTTGTATTGTTTCATTCATTACTTATCTGATTTATATGACAATTAGTTTGACTCTAAAAATTCAAAGCAAGTTGAAGAAATTGCAGGATACTAGAACTAGAGGAAGTAGGAAAATTAGAGGATACAGAAAAACCAGAAAATAAATAAAATTAGAGGAACTTTATAAATCTCACAAGACGAATCTGACCAAGTCAAAAGAAGTCAAGATAAGTCCGAAGGGAGACTTGGTTGTTTGGGAAGACTAACTTGGAGGGTTTGGTGCTTTGTAATTTAAGGTAATTGGATTAGTGGATTCAAGCCTTATGAATAAAGGGACTAGATGTAGTCAAGTTAGTGATAAACTAGGATAAATCTATGTGTCAAATTATTTATGCTTTCATTGTTTGCTACCTTTGAATCCGATTGCTTCTAATCCAAGTAAGTCACCAAAACTAAATGGTTTATTTATTTATTTATAAATTATCAAAAAGTTATCAACTTTATCAAATACAATTCAGCCTCCTCTTCTTGTGTTTGCACTTTCAATTGGTATCAAAACTCGGTCTCAAGGCTGAGCACTTTACAATGTTTTAGAAAATATCAAAGGGTTCAATATGTTTGGATTCATTGAAGAAGCTGTTAGAGGAAATATCAACAGACCACCTCTGTTTGACGGAAAACATTTTGAATACTAGAAGGACAGGCTGAGAAGTTTCTATATTTCACAAGATCCTGAACTTTAGGACTTGATGGAAGATCGTTATATTACTCCGAAGAATAATGATGGTATTGAAATTCCAAGAAAGAAGATGAATGTTGATCAAAAGAAGATGTACAAGATGCATCATAAGACCAAAATCATATGATGAACCAGAAATTTCAGAAAAATCTAGAGTATCAACATAATCAAAATTGGTAGATAAATCACACATATCAACAAAACTGGAACTGCCAGAAGAATCACAATTACCATAAGTTCCAAAATTACCAGAGGAACTTGATACATCAGCAGAAACATAAGTGTCAAATTAACAATCAGAATCAGGAGACTTCTTTGAACGCTCCAATCAAATTCATCAAGACTACAAACCTGGATGGGAATTTAAATCCCTTCATCCAGATCCTCTAATTAGAGAATATGCAAATTCAGAATTTAAAAACCATAAAAGAAAAAATAAGACAATTTTCAGAGTGAAACTGAAATTGTTAACATATAGGTTATATCCTTCTTTAAATTTAATTATTATCTTATTTATATTATGTTATATGACAAACAGTTTGACCTTAAAAAGTCAAAGCAAGTTAAGGATACTGCAAGTTTACCAGAACCAAAGAAAGCAGATGTTGATAAATCAAAAGATGACAAATCTTCAGAGGATGAATATGATCAAGTTAGAAACAGTCAAGATAAGTCTGAAGAAAAATCTGGATGGAAGTACAAGTCATCCAATCCTAAAACTCTAATCATTGGAAGTACAAGTGATCCTTTGAAGACCAGATCATCACTAAAAGTTGTTATAAAAAATACAAGTTTTGTCATCATAAAAAAACGGGAGATTGTTGAACCAAGTTCATTTTATACTTAGAGTTTTTATGATAACAAAAGTATTTTATGAGAATAATATACTTGACTTCAAAGAGTATGAAAGAAGATATGGTCAAAATTTGTATAAGATTTGAAGAAGATTTGATCAAGATCAAGTTAGAGGATGAATCTCATCAAGTTAGAAACAGTCAACATAAGTCAAAGTGGTGTCTTTTTTGTTTTGAATAACATGAGTATAATATAAGTAATTAAAACAAGGTATTTAAAATAATCTAAATAAATAATTTCTATAATTTAAAATTTAAAATAATTTATTTATTATAATTTAAAATAAGTAAACTAGCTAAATAAATAAATATATATGATTAATAAATAATTCAAAATTTAAATTAATTAATATTTTAAAGTAAATAATTTATTTAGTTTAAAATATATAATATGTAAATAAATAAATAAAATATATCATATTAAATAGGTTTTAAAAGTAATAACTTTTTTTTAAATTACTACCTTTAAAATATATTAATCATTAATTGATAAAACTTATTTTTTGATTAAAAAATATTCTTTATGTTAACCGTTGATTTTATTAATCACTCAATTAGCTTAATGACTATCAACTATTAATTATAAGCTATTAACTAATTTTACAACTAATTATTAAATTTAACAACTAATTATTAATTTTGACCGTTTAAAAAAATATATTACTATAACTGTATAAAATAGATAAAATTTAATTGTTTCTTTTTCTTTAGGAACGAATAGTTTGGTTTTGGATGATTAACTTTTGCATGATATAAAATAAATGTATGAATCAGGAAAGATTTGGTCGACTTTGATTAATTTGTTTGCTTTGTACCCACATATAAAAAGAAGAAAAAAAAAATTTTATTTAGTTCGAATTGAATTTGTATTTATTAGTTTGGCTTTTACATTCTTTAAATAATTTTTTTTTTATATTATTATTTTTTAATGATCTTGCAAGGTCAATAAAAACAGTTTTTTATTGACCGATAAGATATAAAATAATTTACTCATATTAACATGTAAAATTGGTTTATACTAATTATGTACGGTCTTTTTTTTTTGGGACAGAATTAAATTATTTTATTCTTCTTTCTAAAATTTGATATTTCATACTTGTGATCAAAGGAAGAACCTATCCGTTTCTTAAATGTTGTCTTCTCTTAAATGTTTCATGGGTTGCTGGACTAGAGATCACAAAGGAAGAACCTATCCCTTTCTTAAATGTTGTCTTCTCTTAAATGTTTCATGGGTTGCTTGGACTAGAGATACTTTTCTTTTATTCTTCACATCGCTTAGTTGACAATGTAATAATAGTATGTTATATCAATGTAATGTTTGGTATCACGAAAAATTAATATAAGACATCGAAATACATCAATGTAATGTTACATTAATATTATATTTTTTAATAATACGTTTTTTAATCCAACTCAACGACATTTTAATTTTAATTGATATAAATTTTTATGAAATTTACAATTAAATTAAAAGTTTATTTATATAGATTATTTATATAAAATTTTACACAAATCTAATTATAGTAATATAGAGACGAAGACGATGATAGTTATAATAATATGAACAATATTTAAAAATAACTGTAGGCAATAATAATATTTCTTATTATAGTAATGTGATAATGATAATTTTTATATGCTTTTAATCTAATCAAGTTACGTGAACTTATATATTTTAATTTTAGAATGAAAGACAATAAATTGATATTGAAAACACTTAGTGTAAATGAATTAATGTCGGATGAATTTCTCTTATCTTTGGAATTATTGTGAATGGATGATACTATAATTACTAGTATATATATGTTAATTTTATAAGTCTACTAATTGTTGACTCCAGTTTATATATTAAAGAAGCTATAAAATTTCATAGTTAAAAATCGACTAAAATAATTCATAGTTAAAAAAAAAAACCACAAAAAAAGTCTTAAAAACTAAAATACTCTCAAAAATTTGTGGATTTTGATGGGTCCATGAGTTCACTTTTTTTTTAAAAAAATTGATACCACTTACCCATCATTTTTGTTAACACGAATTATCATCGCCATGTAATATTATATTTTTCAATACATACTTCTAATTTTTTTATTAAACATATTTCTAAAGTTGACGATTAGGTTGAAATATTATATCATATAGAATATATAAATTTTAATTTTTACATAAATCTAAAATCGCTTATTATATTAAGTACGTTAAAATTAACATTTTAAATATTTTTTTATACAAAACATCTTGAACGCTTTTATTATACAACGTTAATCTTGATGCATCTCAATAATATATATATATATATATATATATATATATATATATATATATATATATATATATTTAAATACCAATCTCTTTGTATTTTTTGTTGCAAAATTATTAATAATTTATTTAAAATCAAGATTTTAAAAAAAAAAGACATTTCAATTGAAATCAATGGTAGAGTATTTAAATTTATTTCCGACATTGTAAATCAAAAATAAGATTGTAACAATTTCAATTTCGAAAAACTCTTATCATCAAATGCAATATTAACTAACGTAGATAGTTAATATTATTCTATAAGTTATGCAAGCATTAGAAAAATAATGAAACATTTAAAAGAATTTAATATAATAAAAAATAAGTGAGTCAATTATTTAATATACGATATATAAAAAATAATGAATCATAAAATAAAGTTTAACAGACTCAATGTTTGTGTCAATTAAGATGGATTTTTCATTACAAATAAGAAACAAATATATCTCTTACCTATGAATGACGGTGAGAATGTAAGTGTCTATATATATATAATTTTGGATTCACTACGATCAACACAGTCTAAAAATCAATGACCATTCGATTTCGATTAGACAATACTAAAAACTCCATATTTTAATTTTATAATTGAAAATCAAACTTAAATTTGAATAATCCGATTTTAATCTAATGTTCACTAATCTGTGATGGACAAAGTTTATTCTAAACTAGAATAACTTAAAAACTGAACTGAACCGATTTTTAGTTTAAAAAAATTAAATCAAACCGAACTAGTTTTGATTTCCTCATAGTTGAATCAAACTGATTCTTTAAATCAATAAATCAATTTTAATTTCGAAAAAACTCTTATCATCAAATGCAATATTAACGTAGATAGTTAATATTATTCTATAAGTTATGCAAGCATTAGAAAAATAATGAAACATTTAAAAGAATTTAATATAATAAAAAATAAGTGAGTCAATTATTTAATATACGATATATAAAAAATAATGAATCATAAAATAAAGTTTAACAGACTCAATGTTTGTGTCAATTAAGATGGATTTTTCATTACAAATAAGAAACAAATATATCTCTTACCTATGAATGACGGTGAGAATGTAAGTGTCTATATATATATAATTTTGGATTCACTACGATCAACACAGTCTAAAAATCAATGACCATTCGATTTCGATTAGACAATACTAAAAACTCCATATTTTAATTTTATAATTGAAAATCAAACTTAAATTTGAATAATCCGATTTTAATCTAATGTTCACTAATCTGTGATGGACAAAGTTTATTCTAAACTAGAATAACTTAAAAACTGAACTGAACCGATTTTTAGTTTAAAAAAATTAAATCAAACCGAACTAGTTTTGATTTCCTCACAGTCGAATCAAACTGATTCTTTAAATCAATAAATCAATTTTATTTCTTTCAACTTATTTTAAGTTAGTTTTACTTGTTATTATGTCATGATAACTTATGAACATTTTAGAGATTTATTATTATTTATTTTAATTTTTTAATTAAAACTAAATAAATTATGATTCAATTTCGTTACAGTTTAATTCTAATATTTAAAAATTAATTCAATTAAAAAATGAATTTTAAAATAGAATTTAATTTTGAAATTTAATAAACCAATTCTATTTAAATATGATTCCATTCCATTTGGTTCTCCAAACCAATTAATTCCTGAAAAAAATAATAAAAGAAAAATGAATTTAATAATTTTCTAATTTTATGTATATAATAATAATATTTTAGAAGACTTGTTAAAGTCTACTCCCTTCCCCCTTCCATCCACTATTTATATCATCTCTCTCTCTCTCTCTCTCTCTCTCTCAATCATACGCATTTCTTCGATTCTCTCCCAAAACTCACACGACCCTTTCATCTCTCTCTAAACCCTTCTTCTTCATATTCTACTCTCTCTCTGTGATGGATTCCGATCTTGAAGTGAAAGCCATAGAGGCTTTTGTTGAAGACCACTTTGAGTTAGCGGTTGAACTTCTCACTCAAGCAATTCATCTTGACCCTAACAAACCTGAACTCTATGCTGATCGTGCTCAAGCCAATATCAAACTCAATAACTTCACTGGTTTCATCTTTTTCTTCTCTTTTCTTTTTCTTGAATCAACTTTATGTTTTTCTATTGTATTTCATCACTATATGATTATTTATTAAAGATGTTTTCTTTTTTATTTGTCTAAAGTTTTCACCTTTAAAAATATTTGTTTATTAGTCCCTTTTGGTTGTTATAAGGTCGTTATGTTTAGTATAAGCATAATTTGCTTTTATATGAAGGTCGCTGTGGAAAACTGGAGATTCCTTCCAACAATGGAAGGAACTGATGTGTAAACTTCAATGAATGTGAAATTGTTATGTAATGTACAAATTCTATTGTTCAAAGTGTTTATGTAAATTCGATAAACAGTAATAAACAGAATTAACAAGTTAAAATTGTTATGATAAAGGAACTAACTACATGTTTGTTGAATCATGTTGTATGGTTTGATTTGTTTATTCATTTGTGTGGGTTTGAAATGTGATTCCTTGTTTGTTTACTGCTGTCGCCGTTATTGCAAATGTTTTGGAATGTAACTATCCTTTGTACTTTTGATTTTTACTAGAAAATTTAGGGTGTATGGTCATGATTATATGCATACATGTAGTAGTAATGATTTACTAATTTTGGCAAGCAATTTCTTGACTTTTGTCCAGAGGCTGTTGCTGATGCAAACAAAGCAATTGAGTTGAATCCTTCTCTGTCAAAGTCATATTTGCGCAAAGGGTAAATGCAACGCTACCTTGTCTTTCCCTTTCTTTTTCTTGCATATTCGTATTTGTTGCTACTCACATTGAATGTTTTGAATATAGTATCCTGAAATCGTTGCGATGTGTAGAATTTTAAATACAATTACACGATTTATTCTTATGTGGAGGACTGCTTTCTAAGATAGCATGTAATTTTTTCTTATTGCAAACTAATTTAAATTGATAATGTCATGTCAATATATTTTGTGAAAGTTAGACTTTGCTGTAGTTAATTTATTGATTTGTTTTTTCGATTTATAATTTTGGTTGCAGTATTGCATGCATGAAGCTTGAGGAATATCAGACTGCTAAGACCGCTTTAGAGACGGGTGCCTCATTGGCTGATGACAAATCAAGATTTGTTAATTTGATCAAAGAATGTGATAAACTCATTGCAGGTGAACTTTATTCTTTTTGGTTGAAAAATTTCTATTTGGTGAAAAGGAAAAATGTTGGTTAGTCATTTTTGGCTAGGAAACTGACTCGGGCTTGATGGACATATTGTGTTTAACAGAAGAATCTTACGCCGAACCTACACAGGAAAAGACTACAACACAGGATGCAACTCCGAATGCTGTTCAGCAAGAAAATGATCTTGTAGAGAAGCCGATAATTGCGGTTGCTAAACCTAAATATAGGTTAGTAGAGCTTTCTGATTGTTGTTTATGTCCTTTGGTAGGAATATTGTTTATGCTTTTAGGTATTTATTATTTTTAAGTGTCGAAAATAGACTCTTCCAAAAGCCTAAGCTCTTAGGTAAAAGCTAAGTTTCATTCGATTTAATTTTATCTTTTGTTATAAAAATAGTTTATACTTTATACATAAGCACTTACATGACAAATAAGCGTTTATGCTCTAAGCCCTAAGTGCTTAATCAAGTTGTTTACCCAAATAGGGCCTAAGTTATTCGACGGAACCTTATGAATAGGTCTATAATGTGAATTTGTGTTTTCGGTTCTTTGTTGCTTGTGATGCTTTTTTTTACTATATACACAATGACGAAACTCCTACTAAGTGAAGATACTAATTACTCGGATGTTGTTGACTCTGCGAAAAAAATTATGCAGGCATGAATATTACCAGAAACCTGAAGAAGTGGTTGTAACTATATTTGCAAAGGGGGTAGCAAAGGAAAGCATTACTATGGAGTTCGGTGAACAAATAGTATGCGTCACATTATAATAATATTTACTCATTGTTTTTTTTTAATTATTCTTCTTCGTTGTAGCATTATAGCATAGTGAAAATTGAACAAATTGCTATTGCTTTGCAATTTGCTATTTGATATAGTGTTGTCAAATAGACGCTATTGTGGTGCTATAGCACTATAGCATATAATGGAATTTGAACAAACTGTTATTTTTCACGATCAACAATTGACAACACTGGGTTGAACAAGTTGGGTCTAACACTGTAAGCTTACTTTTTCTTTTTTTGGTTTGTAGCTAAGTGTCACCATTGATGTCCCTAATGAAGATGCATATGTCTTTCAATCTCGCTTATTTGGAAAGGTATGAATGCAAGCTTTCATATCTGTGTAATAAGCTTTTATGTTAGCATTGTTTTGATATTTAGTATCATATGTTAATTTGTGGTTATATTCGAACAGATCATACCTTCCAAATGCCGGTATGAAGTTTTGTCCACCAAAATTGAAATTCGCCTTGCGAAAGTCGCACCTATTCACTGGAAATCCCTAGAATTCACCAGAGAAACTGCAGTTGCACCAAGGACTATTGCTTCTTCAGGTAACTTCAGATTTATCTACAGTTTTCACTGCTTCTTGTTGATCGGTGACACGAACCCAAAACAAACTTAGTTGATACAGTGCAAATAAGTTTGAACAAATCGCTATTGTTCTACAGTATACTATTTAGTACAAAATGTTGTCAAATAGCGGCTATAGTACTGTAGTGTAGTGGAATTTGAACATACTACTATTTCCGCAATCTGCGATTGATAACTATGTTTTATCATTGTTCACATTCGATTATGCTTTATCCGTTAACATGAATTTTGCAGTTACTGGAACTCAAAGACCCACATACCCGTCCTCGAAACCAACAAGAGTAGATTGGGATAAGCTTGAAGCTCAAGTTAAGAGTGAGGTGTGTCTTCTTCTGCCTATAAACAATGATTCAGTTACATGTATTTCACCGCACTTCTTTCGCCTAAACATTTGTTGTTACAGGAGAAAAGTGAAAAACTTGATGGTGATGCGGCGTTGAACAAATTTTTCCGGGAAATATATCATGATGCTGATGAGGATACAAGAAGAGCAATGAAAAAATCATTTGTAAGTTTTGTTTATTTTTCCTGTTTTGTAATAGTTTCTATAATATACTTTTTTCTAGTCTCAATAATAATAATTTTTTGTAGTCTCTGTCAATGTGTAAATTACAGGGACTAACTGATATTAAACTAAATTATTCCACTAAGTCAAATTGATACATGGCACCGATAACATTGTTACTAAAAATTATTTCATATATTTTAATTTTGAAATTTGTCTGTAGGTGGAGTCTAATGGAACAGTGCTGTCAACAAACTGGAAGGAAGTGGGAACTAAGAAGGTTGAGGGAAGTCCACCTGATGGCATGGAGTTGAGGAAATGGGAATATTAATATGTTTTTCTGAATCAATCAATCTTATGTGGGATTATATAATACTTTGTGGACTTTGGATTTTTAATGAGTTTTCATTCATGTCATGTGACTTCACTTTTTTACCCCTTTGTTTGGTGAATTTAATGCACATTCTGTTTTACTTTTAATTCTCCTTCTTCTACTTCAACTTTCTACTAATTATACTTCGTAAGTACCATTTACGAAAAAAAATTGTCCATGAATATAATCATAATTTTAAACTGGTAAGTGCATTTGTTATTTATTTTAATTATATCCTTTATTAATATAATTAATATAATCAAATGGTTCTTTCAACAACCAAGATTATTTATAACCTATTTTCCAAAAATATCGTTTTTAATTATTTTTTTCAGTTGGCTGACATACAATGACATAATTAGTTTTAGCTATTTATATGAATGCTGAAATAATACATGTTTGAATTTTGGAAAAATCGGTAGACGCTAGAAACATTGTCATAAAACTCAATCTTTAAAATATCATGAGTTCATTGTCTTTTTAATGGCCCATATAAGTAATTAATACTCTTGATATTATTAGTATTTTATTGTAGATAGTGATCGAATTTGTGTCACAAAATCAACTTTACATGTCTTCATAGTTTTTTTTTAAATTGTTCAAATTGTGATATGAATATTTATATAATTCTTTTAAAGGATTTAATTTATTTTTATTGATAATGTAAAAACTTTTTATATTATTCGCTAATTACAACTATTTGATGATAAAAAATTAACTTTTATTATTGCTAATGTATAAGTTATATTAAATATAATTTGTGAGTGATTAACGGTATTGTATTGCCATCCACTGAACTTATTTTTTATCTTAAAATTAAAAAAAATTATTACTAGGATAAATTTGTATTACACCTATGTTTAATAATAATTTAGTAATTTATATTTATTTTTAAAAAATATATATATAATTTAAATATATTAATTTTTGTTACTAAATTATAAATAATTATCTTTTATAAGAAAAGAATGGAGACAGTAATAAATAGTGTATGTTATAATCATAATTATAACACATTGATGTATACACCAAAGATACTTAAGATATATAGGAATAGTTACTGCCAGCTGTACCTAGAGTTATATAGTTTTGTTATAGGGGTCTAGTCCCCTGTTCTTACTGCTATGCATGTGTCCACTTTGAACATTATTTTTCATATATAGTAAATAGTAAATAGTAAATATATTGTTGTCATTTGAGGTGTTAGTTTAATAGTAAAAATTAATCTGTTTGATTCAAAGTATTTTGTAAAATTAGTAATTAATTAATAAAAATTTCTCTCTTCTAAATTTTTATTTAAAAAAGAAAAGATAAATATATTTTAGCAACACATAAAAGAAGATAAATAATTAGATTGTTTTGGAATTTGTATTGCTAATGGATAGTTGAATATATAGATTAATATATTTGATTTATGTTCTTTTTTTATTTGATCATAGAATTACAAATCATGCACACTTGGAAGTATGTTCCCATCCTTCAAACTTTCTCTTTCCTTTTTTCAATCAACAAATTATTATATTTTAGCTCTAGATATTTATCTATATTTAGCACTTTGTTCATGACATAGCATGTGATAGCAACAAAATTATAATATATATATACAGCAAAATCCACGATACAAATTCATATATTATTAGAAAGGAAACTCTATGTAACAAAACAAAAGTTACCTATTAGTTGTGTATGACTAACATTTGCTGGAGATTGAACATGTCTAACAAAAAAACAAAACAAATGTTCTATCACCAATTTCTTAATTTCATGCATTTGAACTTTCTCTTATTAATTAAGAGGAAAAAATTTAACGAGAAGAACACAATATCTCTGATTTTTTCCAACAAATAATATGTCTTCAAAACATAACAAAACGGACTTCAACTTTAGAACATGCATATATCTACCACCGCGGGTAAATTCGCAAGAACCATGGTGTGTAACAGACAATGGCGACAGGATTTTAGTAAATTCTTTGCCAGTATTGCAAATGCAAATGTGTTTGATCTTTTTTGGAACTCTTTTGTTCAAATCTATCTTGTGTCGAATTGGAATCTCCAAATTCACTTCTATGAGCATTGTAAGTCTTCCTTCCAAAAGAAACTTTGATTATCCATCTTTTCTATATCTCTTTGTCAATTTCATATTATGACATTAATTTTATATAATCAAGGTATTAAAAAAGCTTCGTGTTGCATTAAATATAACAAAGTGGCATAATGATGTGGTTCAATTGAACGTACATGTAAAAAAAGTTTACACTCCTTAAAAATTAATCTGTTGCAATTACAGATTTGATATTATAAGGTTTTTTAATCTTTGCAATAACATAAAAACTGCATAAACAAATTTTTATCGCAATATTATAAGGTTTTGAATTGACTAATTATATAACACACACACACTTCTGATTAACGATTTATTTGGTGTCTGACATATGTCAATTCTAGTACGCACAATATCAGACACCAACACAACACAACACGTGATTACATTTTCATTTCCTTTTGTCTATGTTAGTGCTTCACATATGACTAATATATGCTAGTTGTTCATTTATGTAGGTTGGTCTAATCTTAGCAAATACCTTCGATGCACATTGGACATTAAGAATGAAGACAATATTCTTCTTTGATTCACAACAAAATCTTGGACTAGTTTCAGTATTTGGTTACATGCTCTTCCTATTTTACATTGGGGTAAAAACAGATATGAGTGTGGTACACAAAACAAGAAGTGGTGCCACAAACATTGGTTCTTTAGCTATAATGGCTCCATTTCTATGTGGAATGGCTGTTCTAAATTTGTACTCATCAAAATACCTAACAAATGACCAAATAAAAATACTTGGAGTCATCATTGGATTATTTTGTATGACACCTTTTCCAGTGATTTCATCTGTTTTAAGTGATCTGAAAATCTTGAATTCGGAATTAGGCCGAATAGGCCAATCCGCATCGTTAGTCAGTGAAATTTTCAGTGTTTTCTTAGCATCAACACTAACATTTGCTAAATTGTATGCGGAATATGGTTTATCAAAAGCATTGGTTTGTATGGCTGCTGCAATCTTGTTTGTACTATTGGTTATGTTCGTCATTCGACCCGCAATGTTTTGGATTATAAAACAGACGCCAGAAGGTTCTCATGTGAGTGATAATTATGTTTATAGCATACTTATTATGACTCTGCTATCATCTTATGCAACATATCGATTTGGATTTTTTGTTCTTTTTGGACCTTTTGTGTTTGGTTTGGCTATTCCTGAAGGACCTCCATTAGGCACAGCTATTATTAACAAAATTGATACATTTGTTAATGGGGTTTTTATGCCACTTTTTGTGACTACATGTACGATGAGAGTGGATTTGAAAGATTTTTTGAGATGGAGAAATGAATTGGATGGAAGTGTTGATGATTTTATGGTGCAAACTTTGATTGTTATTGTAGTGAGTTTTGTTACAAAATTTATTGCTTGTATGATACCTCCTTTACGAAGTGAAATGCCATTGAATGATGCTATTTCATTATCTTTGATTATGAGTGGGAAAGGCATTGTGGAAATGGCTGCATTTTCTTTGGTTAGAGATACCATAGTAAGTATTTTACTTTCATATCTTAATATTAATTGTTTTGTTTTGTTTATTGTTGACTTATTAGTATTATTATTTGAATGCAGGGTATCCCAGATAACATATTTGCATTGTTAATGATATGTATTGTACTAAACACAACATTGGTTCCATTGTTATTGGGTTATGTGTATGATCCAACAAAGAAATACACTGGTTACACAAAAAGAAACATATGTGATCTAAAAAGCAACACAGAACTTAGAGTATTAGCATGTATTCATAGAACAGACAATATTCCAGCAACAATAAACTTTCTAGAAGCAACATACCCTACAAAACAAAATCCAATTTGTACTTATGTTCTTCAACTCATTGAGTTAGTTGGAAGAGCTTCTCCAATTTTCATTTGTCACCAACTTCAAAAAAAGAAGAAATCAAATTCAAACTCATCTGTGGCTGAAAAACTTGTGGAATTGTTCGAAAGTTTCGAAAAGGAGTTCGATGGTTGTTTAGTTGTCAACACATTCACTGCTATATCGCCGTCTGAAATGATGTATGATGACATATGTACATTAGCACTTGACAAATTTACATCACTTATTGTCCTGCCTTTTCATCGGAAATGGTCGTCCGATGGAAACTCGATCGAGTTGGAAGACGAGTTGTTAAGGGACTTGAATTTTAGAGTTTTGGAAAGAGCACCATGTTCTGTTGGTGTGTTAATTGAAAGAGCACAAATGACACATATTTTTTCATTGGAAACACCTTATAAAGTATGTTTATTTTTCATAGGTGGAAAAGATGATAGAGAAGCACTTTTTTTAACAAAGAGAATGACTAAGAATCCACATGTGAAATTAACTGTTGTTAGATTCTTGACTGTTGAGGATTGTGATTCAAAGGGTTGTTGGGAAAGTATACTTGATAATGAATTGTTGAGTGAGATTAAGACAGAGAGTAAAATTGGTGATGTTTATGTGAAATATGTTGAGGAAAGAGTGAAAGATGGACCTCAAACAGCTTTGATTGTTAGGTCATTGGTGAATGAGTTTGATTTGATTGTTGTTGGAAGACAAGCTGGGATTGAGACATCACAAACTTCTGGATTGTTGCAATGGAGTGAGTATCCTGAACTTGGTGTGTTGGGAGATTTGTTGGCTTCAACTGATGCTGGTGGTAAAGCTTCTGTTTTTGTTATACAACAACAAAGAACAGCTATGGATATTTAGAATAGGGAAATTTCTTTTCTTGGTTTGGTTCATTGTTTTGTAGGGTGGTGTACATAGAATACAAAAATCAGGCTGAAAATTTGTATATTTTAATGTAAATGTTGTTTTATTGGACAAAGTTTTGTTTTGACAAAGTTTGTGTCAAAAGAAAATATTAGACAAATGCTAAAATAAAACTGAAATGAAGCAGGAAATGCTAGAAACAACTTAATTTGCATTTTCTTTCAATTATGAAATTAATATTTCTTTCCAATGCTGAAATTAAATCTTGTTTTCTTTCCATCAACCGTGTGGGTTTTACTTTTGATGGTGTTGTGGTTGAATTGAAACAGTAAATAATGAAAAACAAAGGTAAATAAAAATAAACAACAGAAGACTCCATGGCCCAATGGATAAGGCGCTGGTCTACGGAACCAGAGATTCTGGGTTCGATCCCCAGTGGAGTCGTATTCTTTTTTTAAATAATACTATTTATTCATTACCAAGCCCTTTTTATCTTTTTGATATATGGGTTCGATCCTCAGTGGAGTCGTATTCTTTTTTTAAATTATACTATTTATTCATTACTAAGCCCTTTTTATCTTTTTGATATATGGGTTCGATCCCCAGTGGAGTCCTATCCTTTTTTTAAATTATACTATTTATTCATTACTAAGCCCTTTTTATCTTTGTGATATTTTTTAAATTATACTATTTATTCAGTACTAAGCCCTCTTATCTTTTTGAAGGAAAAAAACTTTCAAGATAAATGGGCAAGTCCCATTTCATGTGGAAGATATTTTGATATTCCCAACAAATTTGTTGGTCAATAAACACAAGAGAATATGAGTTTGAATTGTGTTTACTGTTTTTTAAAATATTTCAAATGGCTTAAAAACTGAAATAAATAAATGGAAAAGATAAGATAAAATAGATTGTAAGACTCAACAATTTATTTTGATTCATTACTAACTCAGTAGCTACGTCAAGTCCCTTCCTCTAAAGGATTTAATCCACTAAACACACTGAAACATAACTTACACTTGAACATTGGTTAGTCACAATGATTGTATTTAATATTCTTACCTTCAACTTTGTATTGTCAAGTTATTGAAGAAATGGCAGCCAATACTGGACTATATTACAAGTTCTAATAATGTCTTCTCAACTTTTAGTTTAGTATCATCAAGCTGTTGAGGAAAACAATCAACCACTACTAGGCTTAGTTACAAAAGAATAAATGTTTGTGTTTGTTGAAATATCTCTTTCACTAGAGGATGTTTACAAGATATAATGCTTTTAAATTTTATTTCTCGACACTTAGATAAATTTGACAATTTGGAATTCAGTGTTTTGCTTCTTGTGTTGTGTTTGTTTCTCTTTTAAAAGGTTGTAAGTTGTTGTGTGTTTTTTCATCTCAAAATGTGTTTGCTTTTATAGAAGCCTTACAACATTGACTCATCCTTCAAAGTATGGCTTTTTGTCCTTCATGGAATGGTCTTGTGTCCTTCAGCATGAAGTTTCATTGTTTTCAGCAATTGATCTGGTTAAAAATAAATATGATCGTTGAGCTTAAATTGAAAATCAAAATCAGACCTAGCAGATTATCACACGTAGTGTAGATAATCAGATTCAAATTGTTAGAGAATCAACTGCATTAGATCTTTGACTCTTGTCAGACATCGACTCTTGTCAAAGACGTTGAGTTTTGTCAGAGTGTTGACTTTTACCATAAGGATTGACTTTTTCCAACATTGGCTTTTTACCAAAGCGTTGACTTTTGCAAGAATGTTGACTTTTCCTGATAATCGACTTTCGCCAAAGGCAACTTATCAGAGGCAGAGGAAGTAAGACGCTTGCTTCATCTCTAAAAGCAATTTATCAGAGGTAGACTTAACAAAGTCTTGTATTCTTCATCAGAGGCAGACTTTAGTAGAATCTGATTTTCTTCATCAGAGACAGACTTTAGCCAATACTTGCTTTCTTCATTAGAGATAGACTTAGCAAAATAAATTCAACTTACTAGAGGCAGAGTCAGTTGTAGCTGTAGACACCTAATTCTATCTAGAAATATTTAAATTTTACTAAATAATAATAAAAAAATACAATACGTTGGTCATTTTATTATGGTTTAAGAAAAATCGTAATTATTATTTTATTTTCAAAAAACAAAAATAATTTAATAAAATGAGATTTTTAGAATTAGAATATCAGACTTTTAATTAAAAAAAGTTTGTAATAGGAAGGTCAATCTTATTGGTTGACAATAATTAGCACTGATGACATATTTTTAAGGAAATTGTAATAAAAACAAAATCAATCTTATTAACTACCTTTAATGGAATTAATAGAAAATTAAGGATTGTGTAATAGATTAATAATAATGATAAATTTTATTATCATTTTAGTATTTGTGGTCTTGGAACTGCACACTTAAATAAAATATTAGTGTCTTAAATTATTTCCACAAATCGATTTTGATATCATAAAAAACAAGTAGGGTCTAAGTACTTTGAAATCTATTTAGTTCTAATAAAGTTTGGTTGGACAAACTTCATTCAAATAGTTGATAAGCATTACCTTAGAATGGTTAGAAGATTTTATTCAACCATGAAGTATAGAGAACTAGAAAACATTCTCATCTCGAAAAGAAAAGGCAAGACATTGAGAGTCACCCTTAAATCATCTTTGAAGCCTTGAACCTTCCAAATGAAGAGAGATGCTTGCACAAAAACACTTGGTACAATTCCATCAAAATCACTAAAATTGAGGTTCTGAATAAAAAAAAATTGATCCTCAAGGTGAGAAAATTGCTTCCAACCTCCATCCTTTGGCTAAAATCTATTGTAGCGTGAGTCTTCACTCTCTTGTTCCCAGAACTGGGGGTTTTTACAAAGTGATTAACATTAATCTAATGATTATTCACCATAAGTTCAATGAATTCTCCATGAACTTACTATTGAAGAATAAAGAGCAATCAGATTTGATTCTCTTTTATTTTATATTATTATATTTATTTTTATTTTATAATTCTATCATTATTACTCAGTATTACTATTGTAATTTTTTTTTCTTATGTAAACAGCTTAGGGCTATAGCAATAAAACATGAAAGTATTTTGTCTTTTACTTTCTTCATGGTATTAAGAGCTTTTGGTTAGGGTTCCAACACCTAGTGGGGTTTTGGACACCAAAACTAAAAGGGTTAAACCTCTGATGACGCTTTAACCAAGCTAAAGGGTCGACCCTACTTGTTTTTTATTTACCTAATGGCAGCCCTTATGGGTAGCAGCGGCAACAACGATGATGGGTTTGGGTGAAAAATCAGAAGTAGAGAACAACGACGATGGTTTGGGTAAAAAACCAGAAGTAGTCAACAATGCCGATAGTATTGGTTTAGCCAGTGGCGACTGAAATGGTTTTTCCAATTTTTTTGTCCATGAGGGAACTTCTAATGCCTTCAAGGTTAAAATCCATAAACTCAATGGAAAAAAATTATGTCGAACGATCCCAAACCGCAAGATTGATACTAGACGGTAAGGGAAAATATGGTTTCCTCACAGGAGAGGTGCAAATGCCTACCACAACTAATCTGAACTATAGGTTTTGGAAATCTAATAACTCTGTTGTTGTTGCTTGGCTGCTTAGTAATATGGAATCAACGATTAGAAAACCTTTTATGTTTTTGCCTACTACGACGGAAGTTTGGAAGGCTATCAAAGAAACATATTCTGACATTCATAATTCTTCTCAAATTTTCGATCTCAAATCACGATTATGACATGTCAAACAAGGATATAGAGATGTCACTACCTATTATAATGAGTTGATGACACTATGACAAGAATTGGATCTATGTTATGATGATCATTCGAAGTGTTGTGACGATAGTGTTTTGTTTCTCAAGAGACAAGAGAACGACCGAGGATTCATGTTCTTGGTTGGGCTTAATAAGTGGCTTTATGAAGTCTGAGGCAGAATATTGGGAAAGATTCCATTGTCATCACTTCGGTAAGCGTTCTCAGAAGTTAGAAGAGAATAGGAGAGACAATGTGTTATGATGGGTAAGTCACCTTCTGTTGTTGAGGTTGAAAGCTCTGCCCTAATCACTAAGAATGAAGACGAGAAAAGAGATAGCAAGAAACCATGGTGCAAACATTGCAAACGTCCATGGCACACACGTGATACATGTTGGAAGCTCCATGGAAAACTCTAAATTGGAAGAAAAAAGGAGGAAACGAAGGTCATGCCCTCCAAGCTGGTACCTCCGATCAAGAGAAGCAATCTCCTTCATGCCCATCTCCTTTCACCAAGTACTGCTCTACTTAGTGTCACTCCCAACCATACTTGGATTATCGATTCTGGTGCTACTGATCATATGACTGGAGAGTCGAGTCTGTTTTTTCCTTATAGTCCTTGTGCAGGTAACCACTAAATTAAAATTGCAGATGGCTTTCTTTCAGCCATTGCAGGGAAACGTTATGTTATTCTATCACCTGTGTTAACCTTAAAATATGTCTTACATGTTTCCAATTTATCATGTAATTTGTTATCCATTACTAAACTAACAAAGGATATAAATTGTCAAGCTAACTTCTTTCATTCTCATTGCAATTTTAAGGATTTGAGCACGGGGAAGATGATTGGTAATGCTAAGGAGAGTGGAAGACTCTATTATCTTAACAATGGACTCAACTTCAAAGACCAATAAAAAACGAGTACCTGCTTCGAATCTATTTTTGTTCCTTCTAATAATTATGATATTAAGTTATGACATTTAAGATTAGGACACCCTAGTTTTCTGTGTTTGAAACATTTGTTTCCTAAATTATTTTCTAAGAAGGATCTGTCTTTATTTCATTGTGAAACTTGTGAATTTGCTAAACATCACTATTCTTCTTTTTCTACACAACCATATAAACAATCAAAACCGTTTGCAGTTATTCATAGTGATGTTTGGGGTCGTAATAGAAGTAACAATTTTCTAATAAAAAAAGGTTTATGACTTTTATTGATGATCACACTAGATTTTGTTGGGTTTATCTATTGAAAGAAAAATCAGAAGTTGAACAGGTTGTCAAAAATTTCTTTAAAATGGTGCAAACTCAATATCAAACAATATTTTAATATACCTTTGTCCGATTTTTTTCTTGCAAATGGGGTTGTTCATCAAAGTTCTTGTGTTAATACACCCCAACAAAATGGAATTGTAGAGAGAAAGAATAGGCATCTTCTTGAGGTTGCTAGAGCTTTACTATTTGCAAATAAGGTTGCAAAATATTTGTCGGATGAAGTTGTTTTAACTGCATCATATTTAATTAATCGAATGCCATCTAAAGTTTTATATTTTCATATCCCTCTTGATGTTTTTCGAAATTATTTTGCTTTGACTAGTGTCTATGCTGATTTGCCACTATAAGTTTTTGGTTGCACTGCTTTTGTTCATGCACATAAACAACTTGACAAACTCGAGCCACGAGCAATAAAATATGTGTTTACCGGTTACTCTCCAACTCAGAAAGGGTATCGGTGTTTTGAACCAAAAACATAAAGAATTTTTGTAACCATGGATGTTACTTTTGTTGAAAATCAATCATTTTTTATAGACATTCATCTTCAAGGGGGAAATATCTTTGAAAGAAGAAACCATAAACAAATAAATGAATGACCTATTCTCCGACCCTTCCAAGATTCCGAACCAATAGATAATCCAACACATCATCTTAATACAGGTACGTCTTCTTCTGTTCTTAAGATTTATGGCGAGTATCCAAATATAGACCTTCCTATTGCAATTAGAAAACTTGTTAGATCATGCACTAAATATCATTTGTCTAATTATGTGTCATACTCAAAATTGTCTTCTTCATTTGTTGTATTTACCTCTAAGTTGTCTGCTGTAGAAATTTCAAAAAATATACAGGAGGCTCTAAAAATTCCAAAGTGGAAGGAAGTTGTTCTTAAGGAGATTAGAGCTCTTGAGAAGAATCAAACTTGGAGAGTCACGACGTTACCTACAGAAAAAAATACTATTGGTTGTAAATGGGTATTTACTGTGAAATATAATTCTAATAACATAGTTGAAATATACAAGACATGCTTGGTTGCTAAAGGGTTTACTTAGACATATGACATTGATTACTCATAGACTTTTGCTCCCGTTGCCAAATTAAACACTATTAGAGTTCTCTTGTCCTTGGCTGTGAATTTAGATTGGTCTCTTAACCAACTTGATGTAAAGAATGCTTTTTTGAATGGTGATTTAGATGAGGAAGTATACATGGATAGTCCACTGGCTTTGAAGATAAATTTGGTTCAAATGGGTGAAAACTATAAAAATCCCTTTACGGTCTCAAGCAATCCCCAAGGGCTTGGTTTGAAAATTCACTCAGTCGGTCAAAAGGCGAGGATATATGCAAGGACAATCAAACCATACTCTTTTCATGAAGTTCTCTAATGTTGGTAAAATTGAAATTCTAATATTTTAATCATAAGACATATTTTAATAAATCTTAAACAAGTCTTTGAAACATACTCATATACAAGCACATTCATCATCCTCAAAATAGAAGTGTTCATCACCAGTCTCATTAATTGAAGATCATATGATATTCATGGATGATTGCTATACATAAATGAAAAAATGAATATTGCTTTCATTGTTCAAACAAAAAGAATCTAGGTCATAGTACAAAAGAACATTTTTTCATATATCACAAGAATAAGGAGTATTATGAATGGGACAAATTGGCACTATTCACGTGTGCGAAGAAAAATTCACAATTTATTCAGATCTAATTATATTTCCAAGTCATACCCATAATGTTCATGAAGAAAATTTGAAGATTCAAATATTCTGACATGAGGACAATAAGAAGAGGTTGTTTTGCATTGCAAGTACAATAGACAACTTATTGCAAGTTAATTCATCTCATTTTAGAGCTCAATGCAGGTTGTCACATGCTATCCAAAGAGTGACCAAACACCTATATCATCTTCATAGATAAACATATGTCTTCGTACAAATGAGGACGTCTTCATACAAGCAGAAAATGATAATTAACATTCTCAAAGAAAAGGACAATTATCTATATTGCAGATGACATTCAAGTAACTTAATCTTATACCTTAGGACATGTGTATAATAGTTACATGTGTCCTTTACAACAACAAAGACACGAGTAGGAGCTTTACACTAACTTAATTTATCACTAAATCACACTACTATCATCTTAAGATTAAATTTTGTTTTGAATTTCCTTAGACATGAGTAGGTTCATTACACTAATTATAAATTTTCAAGTCATATCTTGAGAAATATTTTTAAAAGTGCATATTAAAAAGGGATTCAAATCGCTCTTTCAAAGATAAACTATCATATTTTATCTTAAACTAGTGTTTGATGAGTCAACAGAAGATACTGAGTTAATCTTGAATTTTATGATATGCTACCTATTAAATTAAAATTATTATCTTAGATTTGAATTGTTTTTAAACCAGTGGAATATGATAAGAAGACAATTTACTCATTTACTCTTATAAAATATAATATTAACTAGGGGTGTACATGGGTGCGAGTCGACCCGCCAACCCGACCACCCAATCCAACCTACCCCAAATTTTACCCATACCCGATCACTTTTAGGTCCGGCCCGATCCAACCCGTTGAAACCCACTTATATTCGGTTCGGGTGATGGGTTCAACAATTTGAACCCATAGACTCAATCTGGTGACTAGTTATGTTTTATTTTTTAAATTTTGTTTGACAGTCCAACCGTCCAGCAGCCCAATAGAGTTTCAATATTTTTCTTCTCCTTCAGATTCTCAGCAGCAGCCATCCACCTTCTTCTTCTTTTCCACATATGCGCCATTTTCTTCTTCTGTTCCAGACTTCCTAAAGTTGTGCCACCCCCACCTTCGTCTTCTGATCTAGATTTTTTTTTTTTTTTAATCATAGGAAGGTGTATAGAGTATTTTTTTCATAGATTATTTTTATAATTCGGGCAAGATACATTTGTTTTTTTTTTAAATTATCAAGTATATTGATTTTTATGTAATAAAAATATTGGGTAAATTAAAATACGGTTGTGAATAAACTTTATCAAAAAAAATTGTCGCGAAGAAAGCTTCATTTGAGTTAAATATTATTTATTTAAATTTTATATTGTGTTATATTTTTTTTTAGTTAAATAAAATGATAAATAAATTTATGGCGTATTTGAATATGTAACATAATATTCAGATTAATCAATAATTATTATGATTTTACACACATTTCATCATAGTATTTAATACCAATCAATTAATATTTCTAAATAAATTAATATTAAATATGATGAATCTAATTTAAATTTGTTTACATTTAAATCTGTTAAACACCTTTTTTTAGTATTTTAATTGAATATAGTAAGTACTCTATAAATAATCAAATGAAGTACTACTATTAAAAAACTGTGGTAGCTTAGTAAACTAAAATGTGGTGAATGATGTGATTGAAATTTTATGATTTTTGAGACATTCAAGTATTAAAAATATTTGCATTCAATTAAATTGTTATTATTATTATTTACGTTATACCGATAAAATAAAAATTTGGTTACTATTTATGTATAATCCGCCAACCCAACTCAATTCATTCTTGATCGAATTAGTTCGGGTTAAATGAAAAAATACGAATTTTGAACTCATCTCAAACCAAAGATAATCAATCGATACAGATATCGGCTTTTGTCAAAACCGGTCCAACCCAATCCGCGTACACCCCAACTATTAACTATAAAGAATTGAAATATAATAAACTATTAACTATAAAGAATTGAAATATAAATTAAAAATATATATAATATGATATCGAATTAAAAATAAAAATATATAAATATTAATAATAAATTTTAAAGAAAATGTATGATTTTATCACAAGGATAATTTATAGCTTTATATAATCTAAAAATTAAAAACCTATTGAAATTGGAATATATATAAAGAATATTAATTTAAAATTTTAAGAAATTAAATAAAATTTCTTATAATGTTACTTTTGTCTTTTATAGATATGTATAATCAAAGTAAATCTTCCCGTCAAATAAAATCCAAGCTAAAAAAAATTAAAAAGAATCAATTAATCAAATATTTCTTCTCCTTTTCTGCAAAGATTTTGTAGTCAAAGAATCTTTTTTTTCCTTTTTCTAAATTGCTTTTTCTTTGTTATGCATACATTTTAAAATATAATTTAAGAGGTTATTTTATTTTGTTGATGTCATAAAAATTGTATTGAAGAGTTAATGATATGATATTGTGTTTTGTTTGATTCTGTAATTTGTGTATACATCTTTTGTTTTAAAAGAAGTAAGTTCATATGAAAATAAAACAATTTCTTAATAATAATCAATGTTAGTTATTAGTATCGTTAGTATTTTCTTGAAAAAAAAAATATTTTTTTTTTTGAGATAGAATATATTGTCTGCTAATTGTTTGTTTGTTTCTTCACTATTGTTGTTACATTTCATCATTTTTTTCAATAATTTTAACCTCCGTTTTAACTCAAACTAATATATAAGAAAGAACAATGCTACCTAAAAAGTATGCAAGCTATAGGTCGAAAATAAAAAATTGACTTCAATTGACTTCGGATATTTTCATGTGACAATTAGCTCAAAACATAAAATATTTATCGTGACTCGTGAGATCTTGAAATATATTCACTTATGTCAGTTTCTAAAGAGATGTAAATTTATTGATATGGTGCTATTGAAGAATTTACTATTGTAGTTTTCACACATTAAAAGAAATCAATAGCTTCCTTTTGTCCTTCATCTCCAAAACTATTTAATTTTAGCAATACTAATAATAATACTGATTGATACTAAAACACCCCATATAAGACATTGAGGAGTTATCAAACTCATTAAAGGTTTACAATGAAATTTATAAAATAGATAATTTCAAATTTCAAATTTCAAATCAAATGGGGTGGGTAGATAGTTCAAATCAATTGGGGCTTTTTAAGCAAAAACACAAAACTGCAGAAAAATTGGGGATTTTTAAGAAAAATTGTAGAAACCTGCATACCTTGATTCAAGAGATAACTGGAGGTTGGTATCGTGTTGATAAGATTTATGGCCGGCAGCAGGGAGTGAAGATTGTAGCGGTGGCGACCGGTGAGATTTCTCGTTGAAGGAAGGTTGTTAGATTAAGATTGATGCGGCGGCGACATTGGCGGCAAGGTTGCTCGTTGAAGATTGTAGCGACAACGAGCAGCGGAGGTGGCGAGGTTGCTCGTTAAAGGAAGGTTGCTCGTTGAAGGTTGCAGCGGCGCCAACGGTGAGGTTGCGAATGGAGGTGTTGGGTGGAGAGGAGGGTATTCGAAGCAACTCGTGCGTTTAGGGGTTTTGCAGGAGAGGAGGGTAAGTTGAAGCAGTGCAACTTGTAAAAGAGGATTTAGGTATTTGGCAGCGGGAACTCAAAGTTTTGAGGCGGGACTAAATTTTTTATTTATTTTGGGGTATACCAACTATTTAATTCTGTCACTGAATACCTATCTCTAAATACCTCTCTATACCTAAGACTTCTTGTTTAGTGGTTGTTGGTATATTATATCTATACCTACGGCATTTATATGTGTTACTAAAAACAATCGTTAATATATGACAAATTTTTTGTAGTGTGAGTTAAAGGTTAAAGAATTGGAAAATCTCGAATCAAACTCAATTTTGAAAGAAAAAAAAACACTAACATGACAACTAATTATTAAATTTGATTATTTAAAAATAAAATAAAACTCAAATTACAGCGAGTGTGAACAAAAATTATAACCATAGAATTTAAATGTCATGTAGTGTTAATGTAAAAAAATTTATCTGAAATTATAATCACCAAGTTTTATATTGTTAATTTATTGAACATGACTTAAAAGGTATTTATGATAAAAATCAAATATATTTAATAATATAATAATTCAAATTTACTAATGTAAAATTTTTTTATCATTAATTAACCGCGTATATGAATTAAATTTATAATCAACATCTTTGCTTTTTCTCCTTCTTCTTGAAACACACAACATGCACAAGATAAATAATTTCTCAAATTTTTCATAAAATTATTTAAATAATCTAAATATTTAATTTATAAATACTTATCTTTAATTAATTTATTATTCATCACATGATATGTAATATTTTTTACTATCAAATTAGATGGAAAAAAATCGAATTTACTTCATTGCCATTAGTTTTTGTTTCACTTTTCCATTTAAATTTCTTCAATGTTTACTTCTTTGATAAATAAATAAATAAAAAAGCTACAAAAAAATATTTGGATTTAGTAAAGATATATAATACTATATTAGTTCAGTCAAGGTAAATATTCTAGTTTAAATAGAAAGGTAAATCTTTTAACACAAATAAAATAATTTGACTTTGATTAAAATAATCTTTCAATGCTCATTCGGTGATTAAGATAAAACTGATATGATAGTATAAACTATTATATTTGGTTTTAATCAAGTATTTGATGAGTCATTAAAATATATGATAAGTTAATCATGAATTTTATCTTATTTATTTCTATGGTTAAAATTCTTATCAGAATAAAAAAATAAATTACTCGGTAACTAGTGTAAAACATAAAAATTTGAAATCTAATCAAATATAAAAATGTATAAATGCTAATAATTAATTTTTAAAGAATAGGTATGATCTTATCACAAGGACAATAGTGTCATTTTGTATAATGAAAAAATAAATAAAAAATCTATTGAAATTCGAATATATAAGATTATGAATATTAATTTATTTTTTTTTGTTACTAAATTAAATAAAATTTCTTACAAAATTACTATAGTTATTTACATTAAATATATATCATATCATAATTTAATTTATCTAATATATATATATAATAGAATTCTTATAAAAAAACATATATAATAGAATTACTGAGTTACTAATTAAATTTTTTTTTTGAAATGTTTTGAAAGTTGTAAAGCTTTTTAAAATTATAGAATATTATTTTAGTTATTTATTTAATTATTTTTTAATTTAATTTAAATAAAATATATAATTGTTTCAAAAAATTAATTTTGTAATTTAAATTCGATATAAATCATGTTATGAGGTGTATACCAAAATAAATAACGATATTATGTTATGATTAATATGTAGGCATTAAACACATCATCGAATAAATAAATGTTTATAATATTTTTATTTTATTTGATTCTTATTTAATTTTACATCCTATTATAGCTTAATTTTTTCTATCAATAAAAAATGTAGAGAAAAAAAATTTGTAGCTCGTTGGTTCAGTTTCCGAAATATATTCACAAAATCCAATTCATCAAAATATCAACTTAATTTTATAATGTGACAACGTCATTATCCCATTTTTTTTATATTATAAATTCATAAAATCTAACATTACAAAATATCATGAGATCAACCACTGCAAGAATCATAAATCAAAATTATCAAACTTATACACAGATATATAACTTAATAACTCTATTAATTAAATCAATATAGATCTTTTTTGTTAATAAAAAGAGTTTTAATATTTTTTTATGAAAAACTAATCTTTATTGATAAAATATAAATCTTTTAACACAAATAAAAGAAAAGATCAATAAATCAAATATTCTTTTTTTTTTTGGGTAAAAAAATTATCCAAATATTTGGTAGTTAAATAGCCTTTTTTCCAACTTAATAAAAATTGTATGTCAATTGGATTTCATAAATCAAAATACACATCTCATTAAGAGATTCAATTATTTGTTCCAAAAATAAAATCATAGGTTATAAAATCTTGTTTCTATAAGTATATATAATAATATGTCTTGTTAAACTCAAATAGTACTCATTTCTTGTTGAACTTAGCATCCACACCTAGTTTGAGATATCAAACATTCTGAAACAAAGGTATCAACTTCATTTAACTTTTTCTTTTCTTGCATGATTTTTCTTTGTTGGTTTGGTTGTTTTATTTTACATTCTTGTGTTTTTTTGAATCACTTTGTTGTTTCTCCTCTATTTTTTAACTGTTGGTAATGTTTCAGTGATCTTGTCAATTTTTATTTTTTTTTACATTGATAGACACATATTTTTAATTGAGTGAGGTTCTTCTTTTTATATAATTTTTCTAAATAATTCATTAAGAAGGGATCATATTAGTTTCTTTTTAATTATTATTTTGTTTTTTCTATCGTTGTTGTTGCAAGTGTTTTAAATATTGTGGTAAAGATTTAACTACAAGATATGATACCAATTTCTATTTTGTTATTTATCTCAACACAAAGTTATTATTTATTGTTTAACAAATTCTATTTTTCTTTTTTGTGAATAGAAAGAAAAAGAAAATTAAGAAACCAGATAAATTCTTTATTATTTATTTTTAATTTTTCTGTATATGTACTGAGCAATCAAAGAATTAACTCATGACAAAAACATAAGGAAATTAAAGACAAATAGATTTTATTTTTATTTTATTCCACCAAGATAATATTTTTATTGAAATTTTTTATATTTATTTAAATTTGTAGAAGTGGGTCGAGCAAAAACTATGAAATGCATACAAAATGAGAAAGCTCGCAAATCAATTTTCATGCAAGGAAATAAAGGATTAACAAACAAAGTTTCTACCTTTTCTACTATGTTTGAAGCTGAAGTTTGCTTAATTATATATAATGATGATTGTAATGGTACGCCAATAACTTTTCCACAAGACGCTACAATTGTTCGATCCATGGTTAAAAATTACAAAGATCATAAGATTGAGACAACTCTTGAAGAATTCGATGTCAAAGACTATTTTGCATATAAGAAAAATTTAATCGAAGCCGAGATTTCCAAAGTGCGTAAAGAGATTTTCAAGAAAAAGTATCCAACTCAGGACCCAGTTTTCCATAATAATGAAGGGGAGAAATCCAAATCCTTTGTTGCTTTTGTAGATTCCAAGATTCAAACTTGTAATTACAAAACCAACATGCTAAAATATATGCAACAAAGTGAAACTAACTTCATACAAAACATGACTCATGAGAATATTGTCCCCTCTCATTCATGCCAAGTGGATAAAATTTCTCAAATGCAATCTATTGATTCAATAGAGCCACTTAATGATGACACAAGTGAGATGGTAGATTTCAAAGGTCTTGGAGATTTGCCTCCAATTTCTTCTACAAATTAACTAAGTAAACTTGTAACTTGGAATGATCTTTTAACAAAACTTAAGGATGATATTGACTTCATACAAAACATTGTGTCAAACATTTCTAATGACAATTTTATTACCTCATATTCAAGCCAAGTTGATGTAATGCATCAAATGGAAGTTATCACTAATTCTATGAAGCAACTTAATGATGACATTTTTGAGATGATGGATTTGACTGATCTAGTGGTTGAACTTGAAGATAGTGCTATTCAACTTGTTGATTTGACTCTAATTTCGAGAACAACTCAACATAGTAAACTTATGAAATGGAGTTATCTATTGGCTGAATATGCTACTCAAGCCAATACTATTCAGATTGATGATTGGGCTAATCAATTAGATGATTATGTTGTGAATTTGATTAGTCAACCTGATATTTTTGCATGGCAAACATATTTCATTTTTGTGAGCACCAAAGTGCAATAATCAATACATGTGCTACATATTATCATGTACTGAAAATTGGTTCAAGAATTTTGAGGGAGAAATAAATACAAGATTGAACTTCAATTTCAAACCAACTTGTGATATTCTCACAAACTCTCCCTATATGCACATTCCATCATACTACACCATTCATTTAACTTTTACATTCTTATTGGTGAAAACAATAGTCATTATCTAGAATAACTTGAGGTATTTATTTGTCAAAGATGGTTATAACTTGGTAGTGAGAACTTATCCATGGCCTTTCTAATTGACCGTTGGAATCATAAGTGGAAAGAAGACATTATTTACCGCTAAATTGAAGCCATTGGCAACAATATTGTGGTTGTGGTGGCACATGAATTATCCTTTGTATGACCGACACGTGTTCGGTATCTGAGACGTGTCAGTGTGTGACACTGATACGAGACTTTAATTATATTCAATTAGTTCATTTTTCACTTTATTACCGATGTCAATATGTCATTTTTCATCACAAAAAAAAAAATTTGATCGATCTATAAGGAAAAGAAATGTGTTTTTACTTGTAAAAGATGATACGTAGAATATCAACCACTTTTATGATGCTACGATGGAGGAGTTCGTCTTCTTCTTTTAAAGGTGTTGTTTGAAGATTTGTCATTAAATAAATCTTAAAAGAGTTCACCATATTCTTTTCTCTAGGTAAGTTTTTTTTAATATGAATTTTTCTTGATAAAAAAATATTTTATCGCAAATAAAATAATTTACTGCGATTGAAATATTAAATGAAAGATATATAAAACCAATTAATCAAACATTTTTTTTTCTACAAATATTTCATAGTCAAATAGTTTGTTCCCAGCTTAATAAAAACGGTAATAAAAATGTAGTATACTTCTCCTATAAAGATTAGATTTTCCAAATCAAAATATCTGGCTCATTAAGAGATTGATTTTTTTTTTTTTTTAACAAACATTAAGAGATTGAATTAATTACTAGTAATTAATTAATTTCATAATACAGACACAATGAGAGAATTAAAGGTTCTTGGGTGGGAATAGGCCAGGTCAGGCCAGGTTTTGAAAGGCCTGAGTCTGGCCTACGATTTATTTTTTAGGCCTAAGCCTGGCCTACGGCTTATTATAGGCTTTTTTTTCGGCCTGGCCTGACTTTTTTAAAAGTCTGGCCTGGCCTGGAAGCCTATTTAAAATGATTTTAAAAAATAATATGAAACAAACATCTTTAAACTCTAAAAAATAATTTTTTGTGTCAAATAATAGAATTTTTTTTTGAAACAAACACACTCATTATTACCTCTTAAACAAATATAGAAGCATTGATTGATTAATTGAACAGCTACCAAATATAAAATAACTACCAAATATAGAGTGCTACCGAATATGGAACAACTACTGAATATGGAATGCTTACTGAGTAATTGCTTAATTGATAGAATTTAAAATAGGAAATAATATTATTAATATAATAATAATAATAATAATAATAATAATAATAATAATAATAATAATAATAATAATAATAATAAATAATAAATAATAAAATATATATAGGCCGGCCTGTTAGACCTAATAGGCTTTTTTATAAGTCTGAGTCTGACC
This sequence comes from Cicer echinospermum, assembly GCA_002896215.2. Classification (NCBI taxonomy): domain Eukaryota; kingdom Viridiplantae; phylum Streptophyta; class Magnoliopsida; order Fabales; family Fabaceae; genus Cicer; species Cicer echinospermum. Next base: position 22,863,259 of record PGTU02000009.1, on the reverse strand, counting down.
TATTTAAATAAATAGGCTTTAAAAATGGTCTGACCCTAGCCTTTTTATTAAATAGGACAGGCCATGCCAGACCATAGGCCCTGACGGACGGCCTAGCCTATTCTCATCCCTACGTTGATGCATATATTTTTCATTATAATTTATATGATATAAGGGGTTATTTATTTAGTTGTTATCATAAAAAAATTATTTAGGCTAAATACCACATGTGGTCCCTTAACTTAATTTCAGTTAACGTTTTAGTCCTTTATCTTTTTTTTTTCCCCGGTTTAGTCATTTATTTTAATTTTAAGTGACAATTTGATCTTTTATGTTTTAAAATGTCAACAATGTTATCCTTTTTTTTTACAAAAATTCATCAAAATTTTTAAACAAAACTCATACAATTAATTATATTCTTCAATATAATACAAATTTTATCAAATTTGTAACGCAAATCTTCAAATAAACTCATATTTCATTCTTTATTTGATGTTGTTAGAGATAAAGGACCAAATTGGGAAGAAAAAAAAAAGATAAATGGCTAAAACGTTAACTAAAATTAAGTTAAGGGACTACGAGTGGTATTTAGCCATTTATTTAATAGTTAATTATATGATATTGTGTTATGTTACATTCTGAAATTTGTGTGTACATATTTTGTTTATAAGTTCACATTGTTTTAGGACTTAAAGTTCACATAAACATAAAGATTTTACTTTTTTACAATAGTTAATATTAGAAATTCGTATAGTTAGTATTTTATTGAGAAAACCCATTTCTCTTATAGTGAAAAGCATATATTTTTGTCTCCTCATTTCTTTGTTTTTTTTTTTTTCCGTGTATTCGTAGAGAAAGTTGACCTTAGACACTAAAGATAATCAGTTGGTCGAGGTGGAGAATAGATCCCTACAAGCATCTATCTCTACAGCAAGATTCTCATATTCGAGTGTGCAGTGACATGGACATTCACTACCACAACTTATGGGGAGCTAGTTAGGAGAGTTCAACTGTACGCAACAATTAGCGATCTACAATGGTACATGTACTTTTTATTTTTGAGATTCTCCACTTGCATCTTTGACATGAGATGTTAGGATTGTCCAAAGGTTACATGTTAGAATGATATTCAAGGAGTTGCAGAGAAACGAACAATGTGCTAGAAGAGTGGATAATGCAAGGGCCTATCGACGTATGCTTGTTTCTGCTAGAGCTCTAACTTATAGTGATGCTTCGAGGGAGGAAGTTAGGTCATGTTCATCAAAAGGATCCTCTAATACTACGTTGGTGTTACTGACGATAGCTAATAAACTAGGTATCTTCAATAGATCCATTGTATAAACTTATGATGATGAGTCTTTTATAATTAATTGAATGAAAATTGGATCCAAGTATTTAATTTTTGTATGTCCCATATATGTGTATATATGTGAAAACACACATATGATTTATAATAAAATCATTAAGAAAGAATAATGTTACAACGAAAATGCTACATAAAAATTATACAAACTATAGGTTGAAAATAAAAAAATTGACTTTGGATATTTTCATGCACGGTCAGTATAAAAGTTTTATACTATTTATCCATCGCAATTATTGATGAACATAACTTAAGAGATAATTATAATAAAATCAAATATATTTAATAATTTAACGATTTTAATTAAATGATAATATTATAAAAACAAATGTACATCCATAACCATTAGTGTCAACCACAATTAGTTGCTATTGCTGCTCTTTTCTTGAGACACACAACATGCATCCTGAAAATTTGAAGTTAACATTTCTTTTATGTGTTTGGTTGACATTAAAAAAAATTTACACATACTATGTGTAATCTTTATTCTCAAAATATAATTGTATAATCTTAATACTTATCAATATTTCTAATAAGACGACGAATATTATTTTTACAAAACTTAGTGCATCTATAGCTGTTCTATTTTTTTTAATAATTAAATTAGCAGTTTTCTATCGAATATAACTTATAAACCATTTTTTTAATGCATATTTTATAATGCAATTTGGTCAACATATATTTATAATATGTTATTTACTCAAGATTCTTGCACAAAAGAAAATTGATTTGTGCAAGTCAAGTACGGGTCTCTAGCTAATTTAACTAACAAATATTAATGTTATTATATATTTTTTTATGAAAACCAATAAGACTAGATACGACATAATAGCTAATTAATGTCATTATATATCTTTAATTATTTTATTATACAGACATAACATGTAATCTTTATTACAGTCAAATTATTTTATTTACTTAATTGTCATTAGTTTTGACTGACTCGCTACACCAAAAATGACATTTTACAGCGTTTTTTTTTAATTCATTTACAACGCTTTTTCAAAAAAACAAGCGTTGTAGAATCGCGCGCTGTAAAAGATACAACAACGCTTTTAAAAAAGCGCTATAAAACATGTAGATATAATGCGCACTTGTTTTGCACATTTTACAGCACTTTTTAGAAAAAGCGCTGTAAAATGTACACCCAACATATGAATTTTACAGCGCTTTTTCAAAAAAGCGCTGTAAAATGTGTTTTTTTTTTTTAACGTTGTAAATTAAATTTTTGAAAAAGCGTTTTTTAACTTTTTATGGCATTTTTTTTAGAAAGCGTTGTCTTTTATCTTTTTATCCAAAATTATTTTGATCCAGAATCAGTTCACAATCAGTTCATACAACAACAAAACATATTCAAATACCATAAGCATTCACACAATCAGTAGACAAAAACAGAACTCTGTAACTTAATTAACATATATGTAACTCTGTAATTTACAACATAATTAACTACATTCAGATACATATATATAACCTAATTTACAACCTAATTAACTACATATACATTGAACCTAATTTACAACCTAATTAACTACATATTCATATGCATGTTCATATATTGTGTCCTATGATCATATACATATAATAACTAACAGAATATACTGGATATGCACAAGCTACCATATAATATTTAGATCACTTGCCCAACAGCATGCTATTTCCTAGAAAATCAAATAATTTGCATTTCAAGCACATACTGACACCATTCTTCCTTTAATTCCATTAGATCTTCATCAGAAAATGATTGACTGAAATTGTCAAAGTACTGCAATATAAAAATTGAACATATTATATCAAGTTAGTATCAAATATATAGATAATTTAATTATATATGAAAATCATATAATGAAAATACCGTACCGTTTCTGGGATAATAGTTTTATTCTTGTTAACAATCTCCTTCATGAATCTCAATACGTAGTACCACAGTCGATGTTGTTTGTTTGACGAGGGCACTGTAAAATAAAAACATATAAGTCAATAAAATATTTGTGCATTAATCGTAAAGGCATATATTTGTAAATGAAAATTTAAAGGCATATATTTCAAACCTTTATTGGGATTCATGTGATGTTATTAGACTTTTGCTTCGACACTGTAGCACCTCTTTGAGCTCGAAAAACTTGTAAGGCACTATCGAATGAATAAATGTGATTATTATAGCATGAACAAACACATTAGTTATATATATATATATATATATATATATGTAAAAAATAAATGAATATTACTTATGTGTCGAACATAGTCTTTATTTCGGAGTGACTGTTGTAATTGCCATACAAGGGATCTAAGTAGTATATAACTTCAGAGACCGCATTGATTGCAAACAAAATTCAATGTGCCCTACAACAACAAAAATTTGGTTAAGCAATTTTGTTTATACACAACTAATAAATTAAAATCATATCAATTAAAAAAGATATAAATAAATAATATATAATTACGTACCCTGAATTATATGGTGCAAAGAACAATTTATCCTTTTCTTTATTTCCTAATAACATATCTACAATGTATTTCTTTACATTTACTGGATCGAGTTTGCACATCGACAGCTTATGCAGAGACAAGAATGAGTATTTATTTGACAATTTCCTCGTGCACACGACCTTCTCATACAAAAACCTTCAATGAAAATTTTAAACTAGATTAATTACCAATACATTTAATTAATTACCAATAAATGCAATTAAAAGTATTTTTTACCTTATGTACAAGCACATGACAGTAGCACTAAGCTCCTTATGGTTGAGAAGTTCGTATATGTGCTCCTTTTCGAGAAATTCATCATACTCATCTCCGAATATAGCTTTATTCATCAGTATGATGCGCGAATCGTCGTTGTTGTCCATGTTCTGTTTTACTTGGATGTCAAGACACGCCCTGTGTTTAGCAAGGCGTGGCTGACTTATTTTAGGAACATGGGCAGCAGCAACCGATTTTCCCCGATCCAGTCTTCTTGCTGCAATTTTGGCAGCTTTATTACCCTCCAGCCTTTGTAGTTTGACAGCCCTATTACCCTCCAATGTTGGAGGTTTGCTGGCTCTTTTTGGCTGTACGGGTGGTTTATTTAATTGGATCTACAAAAATGAGGTTAAATGTTAGAATGTTAGTTTATTGAATCTGAAAAAATGACAAACCTTAGGGAATAAATGTGACAAACCTTTTCGGGAGATGTAACTGATTTGTTTCTGGAATCTTTTTTTCGAGGGCAACAAGGTGGGTGGGATATGCCACGTAACTACCAATAGCTTCGCCCAATAACTGCATATCTCCATCGTTGTCCGGTATCGGCAACGGTGCAGTTGGTTCAAAAGCAACAACAGGTGATACTTTGACATGGCCCGTAGGGATCGGAGTATTGTGCAATACTTCTCCCGAAGTATTGTACAATTTTCCTTTTCCCACCTTCCGATGAGTAGGCGAGGACAAGTATAGCACACATGTAGTGACACCCTAAATCAAATAGTTAAAACATAAGTACGGTTAATATATAAGTTTGTTTAATACATAAGTAATTACATAATCAAGTAAGTAATTAATTACCCCGGGAATACTTTTGAGACCGACGTTGCAACTCGCGGTTTCACTCTCCATTTGTATTTCATGTTGGAGCTGATCCGAGAGTTGCTTGTCTTTGTTCGTATTCACCAAAAGTGCCACTTGCTCTGTAAGAATTTTGAGCTTCTCTAATACTTCCTCGTTGAAAGGTTTTTGGCGCTTCTCTTGAGAAAAATACATTTTGGGAGTTACGCCAAATCCTTTTCCCCTAACCCGACCGGAATACTCAGGGACATTAAACACTTTACCCAGAATGTCCCTGCAAGTATCCTTGTTGCCCTCTTGAGTTTCAGAACTTTGTTCGATAATCTCCTAAAATACATGTAGAATTAAAAAGATAAGTTCAATAGCATTTTTAAAATACAATATTAAAAAGTGTTCAAGTGATATTAAAGTGATAATGTTACTTACACAAAGTTCTACTACTTTTTTGACATTTTCATTATCAACAACTCTGTCTTTATTAACACGCGCTTCCTTTCATAATCTATGACGATCCAAGGGTTGATCGGCTTGGGTGTCTTGTCGCTATTCGTTAAGATCATAAACAAAATAATACAAATTAGTTGCACACTATAGTTTATAATACAAATTACTTCATTATATAAAAGTGATGTTTAATTACTTACAAGTTTTTGATCAAGGCGTGCATATCCCATACGTGATTTTTTGTATGGGTGGGTTGGATTGCTTGCCCTTTCGCGATTTGCCTTACTAATATTCTATATAAAAAAAATAGCAATTGTGTAAAAATTTAAAATACTCTACGAATATGAATAATAAAACACAAATGCTAATAAATTAATCATTTACGACAAATGCGGGGTCCAAATGTTTGGAAACAAATGCACTCCATTCCTCATTTGATATATAATGTTTATATATTTTTGGAGCTTCAGCATTTGTGTTTCCTTCTCTATCTTTTAGATAGAAATTAGAGAGATGTGATCTAAATCCCCGATGGATTTTCCCAGCAACTCTCAAAACATATCTCTTTCGTCCTTCATCAAGAACAAAAGTAGTCTGCAATGAACAAAATTATAAGTAAAGTATTTCAATGAAAAAATTATAAATGACAAAAGAGTGGATCAAAAAACATACTTTAATGTCATTCCATATTATATCTTTAGCATCCTTCAATGCCTTATCTCTTCAATCGTCAATCGTAATTGGGATGTTTTGTCGAACAACAACCCCAATGTAACTAACAAACATTGAGCTGTTGGGGTCAATTGGCTGACCACTCTCATTCCAGCCAACCTAATAAACTAATATAGTAAGTACATGCTATTAAAAAAAGATAAAAAAATACACAGCAAACAGAGTATAGTATAGTATAACCTCAAACTTGATGCCATTACTCCTTGCTTTAATGACTTTTTGCAAGATAGTTGCACCACGTTTGACTTCATTTTCATAAGTCTTAGAGGTGCCAACTTCTTCATTTTGACATTCTAAATCTTTGTTTGTATCTTTGTTTGTATCCATTTAACTACAGCAAGTTCAACATGCAGTTTAGTATAACATCAACAAGTTCAACATGCATCATGCATTATTCTAAGTACATATAAGTATTAGTATATCTTAAACAAGCTCAACATGCATTTTAAAGATTACAAAAAATTAATATCATCAATACCTGAATAATGAGGGTTCGAAGAAAGACGAAATGCAAAGAAAAGAGGGTTTGCAGAAAGTTCACAGAAATATGGTTTACAGAAATACGGTTTGAAGAAATACGTAATGTGGGTTACGTATTTCAATGAAAATATATTGTGTGCAATGGGAGAGATGATCTTGGATGGAAATAAGGTTCGAAATGAAGGAGATGATCGTGGAAATAAGGTTTGTAATGGACGGGATGATAGGGTTTGCAAAAGAAGAGAAGAACGATGAAGGTTGAGATGATAGTGAAGTTTACGTAATGAAGAGGAAACTGAAGCGGTTACTGTTATATATATGTAACCCTTTTACATCGCTTTTTAATAACCCTTTTACAACGCTTGTTTGAAAAGCGCTCTAAAAGGCGTCTTTATTTAAATTTTTAAAAGGCTCTTTTACAGCGCTTCTCCCAATAAGCGCTGTAAAAGACTTTCGTGTTTTATTATGTTATATGAATGTTTTTTTAAAGCCTTTTACAGCGCTTTTTCAAATAAGCGCTATAAAGGGTCTCATTATGTTAATTTTAAAAGGCTCTTTTACAGCGCTTATTTGTAAAAGCGTTGTAAAAGACCTCCTTGTTTTATTATGGTATATGAATGTTTTTTTAAAGCCTGTTACAGCGCTTTTTTAAATAAGCATTGTAAAAGGCCTCATTGTTTTATTACAGCGCTTCTCTTCCTCTTCACCAAACTCTTCTCATTGTATGCATCTTCTTCACAAACATCAAAGCTTACTCTCTCACAATTCAATCTCCACCTCAACACCATTTTTCTCTCTTTACATTCCATTTCCTTCTTAAATCGTGTGCTAATTCGTCGATAAGTGGTTCAAAACTTGGTCTTCAGGTTCATTGCCATGTTGCGAAAAAAAGGTTTGAGTTTGATGTTTCTGTTAACAATGTGTTTTTGGGGATTCCCATGATGCGTACAAGGTGTTTGAAGAAAATCTTGTTAGATAAGGTCCTGTTAGGTGTCTGATGAATGTTATTTTTAAAGCCTTTTACAGCGCTTTTTCAAATAAGCGTTGTAAAATGTCTCATTATTTTATTTTTAAAAGGATCTTTTACAGCGCTTTTTCAAATAAGCGTTGTAAAATGTCTCTTTATTTTATTTTTGTGTTTGGTTTATTTGGGTTGGGATGACATTAAAAACATTGTTATCATTGTCTTTATCACAATACTTTAGGAGATGATGAATTATTAGAAATGAGAACTTCTGAAGAATCTATATATATATATATATATATATATATATATATATATATATATATAGATTCTTAAAACACTCATTATTTTATTTTTAAAAAGGATCTTTTACAAGGCTTTTTCAAATAAGCGCTGTAAAATGTCTCTTTATTTTATTTTTGAGTTTGGTTTATTTGGGTTGGGATGACATTAAAAACATTGTTATCATTGTTTATTGGATTAAAAACATTGTTATCATTGTCTTTATCACAATACTTTAGGAGATGATGAATTATTAGAAATGAGAACTTTTGAAGAATCTATATATATATGCACTGAGCAAAAGATAATCTCTCTGTTCAGTTCAGTTCATGTAAATTACTAATTTATATTCAGTTCAGTTCATGTAAATCAAGCTAAATATAAAACACTCATTGTTACATGAACTTGGTATAAAACACTCAAATCAAGCTAAATAGAAGCAGAAAATAAATTAATCAGAACTTAGTATAAAACACTAAATTCATATTACATGCATATTTACAATAACACAGTTCAGATTACATGCATGGCTTATATAAAACAATTAAACATGTACATTAAGATGATCTTCTTCTTTTCCTAGTGGGATTCACATTTGTTTGTCCATTTACAATACGAAACGGTGGATTAATCCAAATTCCCTCATCATGATCATCTCTAAGATATAAACCATCATCAGTTGAATCAATTTCATGTGGTTGTTGTGATGTTGCAAATAAAAGATCATTACCAACATCTTCATCATTATTGTTATCATCACTTATTTTATTGGTCGCTAGGACAACAAACCATTTATCATCAGAATGATCAGTGACATAAAACACTTGTTGAGCTTGCGACACTAAAATAAAAGGCTCGTATTTGTATCCGCCCTATTAAAATCGACCAGCAAGAATCCTGACCCATCAATCCGAACGCCATTATTATTATCGACCCACTTGCAACCAAATATGGGAACATGAAACATTGTGTAGTCTAACTCCCATATGCGCTCGATAACCCCAAAATATGATAGATTTGCATATATTGGGTTTTTGTCTTTTGCACTTGAGACATGCATCGCTTCAGCTACGAGAGTGACTCCGTTATTTTGCATAGTGGTCTGATCATCTTGTTGTTTGGTATAAAATGTGTAGCCGTTAATAACATAACCAGTGTAAGAAAAGACATGTAAGCTCGGACCATTTGCTAGCCACCTCAATCTCTGTGAAATTGATCCGGGCTCTATATCAAATTTTGACTTTATGTGATTTTTTAACCATGTTATAAAACTTCGATTGTGCTCTCGAGTTATCCAATTTTGATTCCTATTCATGTTCAAACGAGATAACTGATCCATGTGTATTGTAACATACGGTTGAACCTCGTCATCATTGTGCATAACATACAATTGTGCCTGCTCTCATTTTGTCCTTGATATAGTCAGTAGTCTCCTTCCAATTATCCCTTCTCCTGATATTCTTCCCGAATGACGAGACATGGGAAGCCCTATGGATTCAACATTGGACAGATATTCAGTACAAAATTCCGCAGCCTCTTCAACAATGTACCGTTCAGCAATACAACCTTTTGGTCGACTTCTACTTTTTACGTACCCTTTTAATATTTTCATATATCATTCTATTGGATACATCCATCTCATATAAGCTGGCCCACAAAGTTGTGTCTCCTTAACCAGATGAACAGTAAGGTGAACCATTATATCAAAAAACGAGGGTGGGAAATACATTTCTAGCTCACACAAAGTAACAACAATTTACCTCTGCAATGTCGGTAATTTCTGAGGGTCGATCACTTTACTACAAATTTCCCTGAAGAAGAAACATAATCTAGTTAAGGCTAGTCGAACTTTTTCAGGTAAAATGGAACGTATACATATTGGTAGCAAATGCTCCATTAGAATATGACAATCATGGGTCTTCAAACCTTTTAACTTGAGGTCTTTTATACAAACCAAATTTTTAATGTTTGAAGAGTATCCTTCTGGAACTTTAACTTCGTGTAGAAATTTACATAAATTTTTTTTTCCTTTCTAGATAGAGTATGAGCGGCTGGAGGTAGATATGTGCGATTTCCTTTCTTTACGGGACCCAATTCATTTCTTATTCCCATATCGACCAAGTCCAATCTTGCGTTGATGCCATCTTTAGACTTTCCTGGAACATTGAGTAACGTACCAATAACACTATCAAATACATTTTTTTCAATATGCATCACATCGAGGAAATGTCTTATATACAATGACTTCCAATATGGCAATTCAAAGAAAATTGACTTTTTCTTCCACCCAGTTTTGATCAGCTCTCCCGCAAAAGCTTTGCCAAATTTATTGGTCAAACCTTGTACTTTTTCAAGTATTTGATCTCCAGTCGGTGCTAAAGGAGCTTTACCTTCCTCTGATTTTCCATTGAATGCATTTCTCCACCCACGATACTGATGGCTATAAGGTAAAAATCTACGATGTCCAAGAAACACATTCTTCTTACAATGTTTCAACTGCATCCAATTTGAACTCTCTTCACATATAGGACATGCACACTGACCTTTAATGATATATCCTAATAAATTACCATATGCTGGAAAATCATTAATTGTGCCGAACAACATAGCCCTCAAATTGAAACATTCTTTCTTATACCCATCATAAACTTCCACACCTGTCTCCCACATACGTTTTAAATCTTCAATTAAAGGAGTCAAGTATACGTCGATATCATTCCCGGTTGTTTGGGTCCAGAAATTAACAGAGACAACATCATAAACTTACGCTTCATACATAACCATGGAGGTAGGTTATATATTACCAAAATCACAGGCCATGTGCTATGTGAGATGCTTTGAAGACCATGTGGATTCATTCCATCAGTAGAAAGTGCAAGTCTTAGATTTCTTGACTCTATCCCGAATCCAGGATACTTGTGATCAATTTTTGCCCATTGCGGGGAATCTGCAGGGTGTCGAAACATTCCATCTCTAATTCTTTCATTTGCATGTCATGTCAAGTGTTTTGAATCTTCTTCACTGCGATACATGCGCCTAAATCTTGGTATTATAGGAAAATACCACACGACTTTTGCTGGAGTAGATTCTTTCTTCTTATATCGAGAGACATTGCATTTCGGACACGCCTTAAGTAGTTCATATTCGTTTCGAAATAAAATGCAATCGTTAGGACACGCATGAATCCTTTCGTAACTCGTGCCAATAGAATACAAAATCCGTTTAGCCTCGTAGGTTCGACTGGGAAGTTCATTATCATCTGGCAACATATCTTTTATGAGTGTTAATAATTCTGTAAAGCTTTTATCAGACCATCCATTACTCGCTTTTAAGTTGTACAACTTTAATATCGCCGACAGTCCTGTGAATTTAGTACAACCATTATATAATTCTTTCTCTGCATCACTCAACAAACTTTCAAACATTTTATTACAATCTCGAAGATCTTCTTCAACTGCTTTTGCGATCTCATCAACTCAGTCCGGCTCATATGTATCTGTATCGAAGTCAGTTGAAGCATATGTCGAACTATTCTCAAAATTAATGTTTCCTTTTTTTTTCTCACCATGTCTTATCCAACATGTGTAGCTTTGATCAATTCCATTACATACTAGATGTCCTTCTAATTCATCTTCTCTAACACGTTTTCCAAAACAACATTTTAAACAAGGACAAATGACTCTATTTGGATCTTTTGCATTCTTTACTGCAAACTCAACAAACTCTTTCACTCCATTTTCATACTCTTTTGACAATCGATTGGCAAACATCCATTTCATATCCATATTATACGACCTATATAAATGCAGTTACAAAAATAATAAGCTTTCAAAACATATCAACAAGTTTCAAAAAGAAAAATAATATCAACATATCTAATAACAATTTCAAAACAAAAAAGATTTCAAAACAGAACAGGTCAACAAATTTAAAAAATAAAGAGATTTAATATATATATAACAATTTTTAGTTTTCAATTATTAAAAAACTAAAGATTTTTTGACAAAAACAAATTAAAAAATACCTGAGACAACGTAGATGGCTGCACAGTACGTAGAGGATATGAGGGTTCCCAGAGTAGAGGTGATAAGGGTTCGTAAATTTGTTTTAAAAGTAAATTATATTTATTTGAAAGCGCTTGTATTTTACAGCGCTTGTACAAAAAGCGCTGTAATAGGTAGTTAAATTGATTGAAAGCGCATGTATTTTACCGCGCTTGTAAAAAAAGCGCTGTAATAGGTAGTTCAAATATTTGAAAGCGCGTGTATTTTACAGCGCTTGTACAAAAAGCGCTGTAATATGTAGTTAAATTGATTGAAAGCACATGTATTTTACAGCGCTTGTGAAAGAAGCGCTGTAAAATAATACGCGAAAGCGCTTCATTTTACAGCGCTTTTGCGAAAAGCGCTGTAAAAGCCATATAACATTATGCGCAAACGCTATATGATCCTACAACAGCGTTTTTTTCACAGCGCTTGTCAAAAATGCGTTGTAAAAGGTTCTGTTATTTTTAAAATATACTTACAACAGCGCTTGTATTTAGCAAGCGCTGTAAAAGGAGCGCTATTAAATGTCATTTTTTGCGTAGTGACTCTTCCCTTTACTTAGATGTTTCTTTCTTTTATAAAATAAAAGTAAAATAAAAATTTACAAAAAAATAACAAATTTTTGGATTTAGTATACATATATAATAGTATATATTCTAGTTTAAATAAAAAGGTAAATCTTTTAATTAGCACAAATAAAATAATTTGACCGGTTAAAATATATATATATATATATATAAAGATTCATTGGTTAAAGATTTTGTAATCAATTAAACGTTCGTTGTGATCAATCTAGTATTTGATGAGTCAAGAATATATGATAAGTTAATTATGAACTTTATCTTATTTGTTTCTTTGATTAGAATTTTTATCGGGAATATTAGTTGTTTTAGAAATCAATATAATAAGAAAATAATTAACTTAGTAACTACTATAAAATATAAAAATTTGAAATCTAATAAAATATAAATTAAAAAAATAACTTGATGTGAAATAAAAAGATTAAAAATGTATAAATGCTAATGATTAATTTTAAAAGAATATGTATGATCTTATCACAAAGGCAATTGTCATTTTATATAATTAAAAAATAAAAAATCTATTGAAATTCAAATATATAAGATTATGAATATTAATTTAATTTTTTTATCAAAATAAATTTACAAGGATACTTTAGTTATTTATACAAGCAATATATATCATATCATGTATAATAGAATTTTTATAAAGGAAACATATATAACATTGAGTTGTGTATATATTTTGTTTTAATGATGTGTTAAATAAAAAATGATGTGGAAGATTTCATGTGACTTAATTATATTTTATTATTATTTTTAATTTATAAAACATATTTTTTATTTTTAAAAACAGGTTTTTATTTTATTATATCATTTAATTACAAAAATATAAAAATAAAATATAAAATAAAATATGGAATGGAATTACGGATTAAAATAGAAATGTGTCTTTCTTTTTAATATATTTTTATAATTAAATTATATAATAAAATAGAAAATATGTTTTGAAAATAGAAAATGTATTTTATAAATTAGAAATAATAATAAAATATAATTAATCCATATTGAATCTTCTACATCATTTTTTTGACACATCATTAAAAAAAAAATAACACTTAATCAAGTTTTAGACTAAGATTATGTTTGAGAGACCAAAATTGAAAAATAAAATAAAATAAAGAGATTATTTTTGTAATTCAGTTAAAATAAGGAGACAAAAAATGCAATTAGGTCAATAAAATAAATAATATTATCATATGTATATATTAAACACATAATAAAATAATTGTTTATCGTATTTTTATTTTATTTTATTTTATTTTTATCTAATTTTATATTATATTATTTCTTTAATATTTCCTATAAATAAAACTACAGAACAAAACTAGTACGTTGGTTCAGTTTCCCAAATATATTCACAAGATCCAACTCATCAAAATATTAACTTTACTTTATAATGTGACAATAGTCATATCCTTTATATATATATATATAAATTCATAAAATCTAACATTACAAAATAGCTTTACATAGTTTTAAGAGATCTTCCACTTCGAAAATCGTAAGTCAAAATGATAAAAAATTATATAGATAATAACAATAACTGTATTAGTACAATCAAAGTAAGTCTTTTTTGCCTTATAAAAAAACATTTTACTTTTTTCTTGTTGTAATAAAAAAACTAATATCTATTAAAAATAAACAAATCTTTTAACACAATTAAAATAAATTGACTTTAGTTGAAATATTGAATGGAACATGTAGAAGAAAAAGATCAATAAATCAAAGTTTTGTTTTTCTGTTAAAAAATTAACCAACGATTTGGTAGTCAGAGTATTTTCCCAACTTAATAAAAAATGAGAAATGTACCCTCACTTTAACTTTTCACCTCTCATTTTTATAGAAATACAATTTTACCCTTTTAACTAAATAAAATTTTAAAATATTCAAAAGTTTTGACAAGTTCAAATGACAATTTTCAGAATTTTCGAAACTTTCAAAATATTTAAAACTTCCGAAATAGAAAACTCTAAATTTTTTGAACTTTTTCGGAAGTTTCAAATTTTCGAAATAATGATTACATTTCGAAAATTTGGAAAGTTTCAAAAATTTTCAAATCTGAACAATTTCGAAAGTTTCCAAATCTGAAAATTTTCGAAATTTTTCTATTTCGAAAGTTTTGAATTGTTCGAAAATTTTGAAATTTTCTCTATTTCAGAAGTTTTGGAATTTTCAAATTAATCAAAATTTTCGAAATTTTTTATCAATTCTAGAAAAATACATTTCGAAAGTTTTAGATTTATCAAAAGTTTCGAAAATATCAAAATATTCTGAAAAATTACGTTTCGAAACTTTCGTGTTATCAAAAATATCAAAAAAGTTCACTTTTTTATATTTCGAAAGTTTAAAAATTTTGGAAGTTTCGAAAAATGGAGTGAATAATAGAATGGTTAATTTTTTTAATGGACAAAATGGTATTTTCATTGGAAATAGGGGGTAGGAAGTTAAAATAAGGGGGTGCACAGAATATTTCTCATAAAAAATATATCTCGATTGGCCCAACCCATTAAGAGATTCAATTAATTGTTAAAAAAAAATATCATAGGTTATAAAACCTTGTTTCTATAAATTGCATAGGATCCACACCTAGTTTTGAGTCTGGAGAAATTAACCACTAAGAAAGAAAGGTAAACGAACAACTTCATATAACTTTTTGTTGCATGCTTTTACTTTGTTGTTGTATTTGGTTGTTTTATTTTCCATTCTTGTGTTTTTTATAATCACATTTTTTTCTCCTCTCCATGCGTTCTAATCTAATACTCGACCCTTAATTTGAGCATGATTCTTTTTTATGAATTTTTTTTTCTTCTAAATAATTCAATAAGAAGGAGTCTTATTCATTGTTGGTGTTTATTTATAAAATTTTATAGTTGTTGTTGCAATTATTGTAAAAAATGTGCTAAAGATTTAACTATAAGATATGATACCAAGTTTTATTTTATGGTTTATCTCGACACAAATTTGTTATTTATTGTTTAACAGATTCTATTTTTCTTTCTCATGGAAAGAACGAAAAAGAAAATTAAGAAATCAGTAGATTCTTTATTATTTAATTTTCTAATATTTCAGCAAGTACATATAGAGATATTCAAGAATAAGTATCCAACTTGGGGTCCAATTTTCCAAAACAACGAAAGGGAGCAAATCAAATCATAGTTGTTCTTGTAGATTCAAAAATTCAAGTTTGTAATCACGAATCAACGTACTGAAAAATATGCAACAAAATGAAACTAGTTTCGGACAAAATATAACTCATGAGAGTGTTGTCCCATCACATTCAAGCCAAATGCAACATATCACTGATCCTATAATCTCAAATTCAAACCAAATTGATGTAATGCATAACATTCCCCAAATGAAAGTTATCACTAATCCTATAAAATAACTTAATGATGACATTATTGAGATGATGGATTTAACTTATCTAATGGTTGAACATGAGGAATGTGCTACTCAACTTGTTGATTTGACTCTAATTTCGACAACAACTCAACATAGTAAACTTGTGAAATGGAATGATCTATTGGCTCAACATACTACTCAAGACAATACTACTCACTTTGATTATTGGGGCGATCAACTAGATGATTATGTTGTGAATTAGATTAGTCAACCTGATATTTTTGCATGGCAAGATATTTCATTTTTGTGATCAATAAGGTGCAATTTTACGTCCATTTTCCCAACCTAGTGATGGATTTTATACAATTACATTTTTTCAAATCTACATTATGATATCTTTTTTAGATTTGTTATTCATTACTATATACTGTTAGTAATAAGAAGTATAGAGTTAACGTTTTTTTAGGATTAAATATGTTTTTAGTTTATTTAAATATATCAATTTTTACTTTTAGTTTATTCTAAAAAATTTATTTGAATATTGATCATTTTAAATTTTTTATTACCAATTCATTCCTTTTTTTTTTACAAAAGTTCATGTTGCATGTTCCAAGTGACTTTTTTGATGACATATAATTAATAACATTTTAAAATATTATTAGTTTAATAATTTAACTTTTTAATTTTAAATCTTTATTCATTTATCTATTACTTAAAATTAAAGATTAAATTTAACTTTTTAATCTTAAATCTTTATTAATTTATCAGAAAATATAAAAAAAACTAAAAATAATAGTTCATATATTTAGAGAAACTAATAACATTTTTTTTATATTACATAGATATTGTGCCTTGAGAAGTTTGTTGGCTCTATTATTTGGTCTATAAATCTAACTTTTGAACAACAACTTCATGGTAACATGTCTTAAGATTTAATTAACAATACATTACCACCAATAAGTTTTTTTTTATTAGGTATGTTGCTCGCAAAATTATATATATATATATATATATATATATATATATATATATGTATATATATTTTATTTATTTTTTCTCAATAAAATTATAAAATATACTAGTGTTATTTAAAGGGTTAAATAAGTTTTAATTTTCTATAAAATTTTCATTAGGAATATAAAATATAGTAGTATTATTTAAATGATTCAATCTAACATAATTAAACAAATAATTGTTGAGACAAACTCTCTATTTTAAAGTTTTGATGAAAATAAACAAAGGTTAATTAAGAATGTTAATTATGATTCTAAATGTTATGTTAATTTAACTTGTGCTTTTGAGTGGATTTAATTAAGAACAGAATCAAGCAAAGCAAAGAAAACAACAACAAGAACACTAAAACAAAGAAAGAACTACAGCCTCGAAAAAGTTCATCACAGCATGTTGTTCAAAAAGTTTATCTACATCGTTAACAAAGAATCTGCTCTGGAAATCACTCATATCTAACAAAAACATGGCAAGGAACAAGTACAAATAATCCAGACTCAAAAAGGACATTTGATCGCAAAGATTAAAGAGTTCAAACATGGACAAAAGTCATGACGGCTTAAGAACTCCAAAATTCAAATGTCAAAGAAAACTTGATCAAACTGGGTATATGACAAGACAAGAACAAAGGAAATACAGAACATTCAAAACGGGAACTCCAGAATGATTATTGAAGCTCAAGAACGTTCAAACTGATAAAACCAAGAACGTTAATCATTCTCCGTTTTCTGCACATCAACAGCAGCCTTGCATCCTCTCTGTTTCAGTCTGCAATTCGATTCAAATCTTCTCCAACCTCCTCTAGCTTCACTCAAGACTCAAGACAAAATATGTACCATCCAAGATCAATGAAGAAATATCAAAGAAAGGACAGAAGTGCTTTCAATGCTAAAACATCAAAAGTCAAAAAGCTGTTTTCAAAGCAACATTATTTTTATTCTAAAAATAATGTTTTGGTCAAAAAAGCATGGCCTCTCCAACAGCTATTTCGTACATCTCCAGCCTATAAATAGAAGGCCATTATCTCAGTTCTCAGCAAGAAATTCAAGTGCAAAGTAATCAACATTATACAATCACACTTAAACTTGAAATTCTGAAAAAACAGAGGAAACATTACTTTCTGCAAATTCGCAAAACAGCCACTGCAGCTCATTCATATATCAGTTGCGAAATTGTCATTAGATACTCTGTAAAGAATCTATTCTCAAACAAGAGTTGAGTAATATCAGATTCTGTCAAAAATCAATCATTTGTAAAAAACTCAAACTATAAGAGTTTCGTTATAGTTTGTTTAAGATTGCTTCCTATCAAGGTTAGATAGGTGCTGTGATTGCTTTCTGGGTGGAAAGTAATTAAGAAAGAATAGATCAAGGTTGATTTATTCTAGGTGTTGTAAGATTAAGAAGGTTCTTCATTTTAAACACTTAGTGGAAAATCTCACAGTGTGAGGACTGGACGTAACCCACGTTGGGTGAACCAGGATAAATCTGTGTGTGGTATTCTCCTTCCTTTCTCCTTCTTTATTATACTGCATTAATCATTTGATATAAAGTATAAACTAATTTTCTGCTAATTAAAGAACGTTCTCTGTTTTATAACATAAACCAAGAACGTTCTCCGTTTTCTGTTTTATAACCAAGATCATTCTTGAGTTATTTTCTTAAGTTTAACAGGAATTTTTAAAAGGCATATTTACAATTCAAACCCCCTTTCTTGTAAATCAATATTGTTACTTCAATTGGCATCAGAGCTCGGTCTCTAAAAAGTTCAAAAACACCTAACAAGTGTTAGAGAAAAAGATCTAGAAGAATGTCGAAAGCAAAATACATTGTTGAAGGAGGATCCTCAAATCGACCTCCATTCTTTGATGAATCAGACTATTATTTTTGGAAAAACAAAATGCAGTTGTTCTTAAAATCTCAGGACACAGGAATGTGGCGCATCATCACAGATGGAGATTTCACACCAAGGGTCGATCAAGACGACTTGAATTCTGCTCTAAAAAAGGAAGCAGATTGGACAACAGAAGATAAAGCTAAGGTACTTCTAAATTCTAAAGCTCAATTATTCTTATCATGTGCTTTAAGCAGGGAAGAAAGTGAAAGGGTAGATGAATGCACAACTGCAAAAGAAGTCTGGGATACATTGCAAACTCATCATGAAGGAACAAGCCATGTCAAAGAAACAAGAATAGACATTGGTATAAGGAAATTCGAACTGTTTGAAATGCAAGAAGGAGAAACCATTGATGAAATGTACTCAAGATTCACCACAATAGTAAATGAAATGCGTTCTCTTGGCAAAGCCTATACTGTGCAAGAAAGAGTAAGAAAAATCATGAGGTGTCTCCCAATCATTTGGAGACCAATGGTGACAGCTATAAGCCAAGCCAAGAACCTTGAGTCACTGCCTCTGGAAGAACTAATTGGAACTCTAAGAGCTCATGAGATAGTATTGCAAGAAGACAAACCAGTCAAGAAAGGAAAGGCAATAGCACTGAAAGTCTCTCAAGAAAAAATCACAGTTCCAGTTGAAGAGGAATCAGAAGAGAATGAACAAGGAGATGCTGATGAAATCGCGCTTCTCACTAGAAGAATTCAAAGAATGATGAGAAGAAGAGATCAAATCAAAAAGGATTTCAAAACAGAAATCCTAAAACAGAGATTGACAAGAGTCAAGTCACATGCTTTGGATGCAACAAATTGGGACATTACAAGGCAGAATGTCCATCAAACAAAAATCCACCAAAATGATTTCCCTTCAAAAAGAAATCAATGATGGCAACATGGGATGATTCAGAGGAATCAGAAACAGAAGAAGAGGAAGAAGAAGCCAACATATGCTTGATGGCAAAAACAGAGGAAGATGAGGTAATGAATTCTGAACCATGTCATTTATGTCAACAAATGGGAAATGAATTTGATAACTTGCTAAATGACTCAAATCTCCTTATTCAAAAATGTAGTTCTCTGAAAGAACAGTTTTATAAGGAGAAAGAAGAGAAGGAAAGAAATCAAACTGAAAATAATTTGTTAAAAAGATGATTCAAGAATTGAAAGAAACAAGAGTTTTTGAAAAGTGAAGAATGTCAAGAACATTCTGCGCTACAAACGGAGAACGTTCAACTCAAAATGAAAATGAACTTCTCAAAACTGATTTACTGAACTTCATTAAAGCCACTGAAACTTTTCATAACATCATGGATCTCAAATAGGAATTTTTGATAAAGCTGGTCTTGTTTCAATCAAACTCAAAAAACCAAACTTTATGAAAACTTCTTTGTCCCAAAAAGAAGGAAGAAAAAATGCAAGACTAGATGCTCATACTGTAGAAAACTTGGACATCTAGAGTTTGCATGCTACTTCAGGAAAAGGGATGAAAAAATCAAAAAGAAAAAGCTTTTTATACATGAGAATCATCCTGTCAAGATTGTTTCAAAAAAAAACAGCAAAACGGAGAATGTTCTCCAGTTTGTTCCCCAAACAGAGAAAGTTCAAAGTTACAAGTTGAACGTTTCAAAACATCTGTTAAACCAAAGTTCAACTCTCCTAAATCATATATTGCTAAACCCATTTCAAAATCAACAAACAACACAGCTGTTTCCAAAACAAGAATGGCATACCACTTAAAAACTAACTCTCAAGGACCCAAAACAAAGTGGGTACCTAAAACTGGAATGATATCACCTGCAGGTTGGTTTTCAAAATACAAAGAGAAAGCCTTGGTTCTTGGACAGTGGCTGTTCAAGCACATGACAGGAGATAGAAATTGTTTCATAACCTTCAGCAAGAAGGATGGTGGTTCGGTCACATTTGGAAATGATGATCAAGCTCAAATTAAGGGAAATGGAACAATTGGTAAGACAAACTCTGCTCAAATAAATGATGTCCAATACGTGGAAGGATTGAAACACAATCTATTAAGCATAAGTCAGTTATGCGACAATGGATGCGAAGTCACTTTCAAGCCAAAGGTATGTGAAATCAAGATGGCCAGAACTGGAAAACTTATGTTCTCTGGTAAGCGAAAGAAAAATTTATATGTGATATATTTGGATGAATTACCTGATGAATCATGCTTTATATCAATCAATAAAGATAAATGGATCTGGCATAAAAGGGCTGGACATATCAGCATGAAAACTATTTCAAAAATCTCCAAACTTGATCTTGTTAGAGGTTTACCAAAACTTAATTTTGAGAAAGACAAAATCTGTGAAGCTTGTGCAAAAGGTAAGCAAGTCAAGAGCAGCTTTCATACAAAAGATTTTGTATCAACAAATAGAACTCTTGAACTACTTCACATAGATTTATTCAGGCCTGTCAAAACAACAAGCCTAGGAGGAATGAAGTATGGCTTTGTTATTGTTGATGATTTCTCAAGATTTACATGGGTTCTATTTTTAAAACAAAAAAGATGATGCATTTGAATCATTTAAAACATTTTGTAAAAAGGTGCAGAATGAAAGGACTCCAGCATCATCTCTGTAAGGAGTGATCATGGAGGAGAATCATAAATGCCTCATTCAAAGCTTTTTTGATGAACTTGGTATATCTCACAATCTTTCATGTGCAAGAACTCCACAACAAAATGGAGTTGTTGAAAGAAAGAATAGAACACTACAAGAAATGGCAAGAACTATTTTAGAAGAATCAAATGTTGAAAGTTATTTTTGGGCAGAAGCCATAAACACTTCTTGCTATATCTTGAATCGTGTATCTATCAGAAAAATCATCAACAAAAACCCGTACGAAATCTGGAAAAACAGAAAACCAAACATTTCTTACTTTCATATTTTTGGTTGTACTGTTACATACTAAACAACAAAGATCCATGGAAATTTGATGCAAAATCCGATAAAGCTATCTTTCTTGGATACTCAACGAATCTAAAGGTTATAGAGTGTTCAATTTAAGAACTAATGTGTTGAAATTAGTATGCATATATTGTTTGATGAGTTTGATGATCTAGATATAAGTAAAAAGGATGAGGAAGAAGAAACTCAAATGAAACACAGCAGGAAACAAGTCTGCAGAAAACAGAGATTGATAACAAATCTCCGTTCATTCTCCACCGAAAAGCTGGAAAACCATTGGAGATCATCCTCAAACTCAGATCATTGGAGACACAGCTGATGGATCCGAACCAGAAGATCCATTCAAAAATGATGACGACAACATGGCAATGATATCTCAGATTGAACCAAAGTCATCAAAGATGTATTACTGATCAATCTTGGATTAACGCCATGAAGGAAGAACTTCTACAGTTTGAGAAAAATGAAGTTTGGACTCTAGTACCAGATCCTTTAGATCAAACTGTTATTGGCACTCGATGGGTATTCAGAACAAGCTTGATGAAGAAGGTAAGGTCGTGAGAAACAAAGCAAGATTAGTAGCTCAAGGCTACAATCAACAAGAAGGTATAGACTATGATGAAACCTTGCTCAGTTTGCAAGGTTAGAAGCTATTCGAATGATACTTCTTGCATATGCATCTCATAAACTCATCAAACTGTTTTCAAATGGAGTGAAAGTGCTTTCTTTAAATGGTTTTTTAAATAACAGTGTATGTAAAACAGCCCGGGATTTGAAAACCAGCAAAACCAATCATGTTTTCAAACTTACCAAAGCTTTTATGGCTTAAACAAGCACCAAGGCATGGTATGAAAGACTGAGTTCAATTTCTGATCGAGAACAATTTCAAAGAGAGAAAAATCGACACTACTTTATTCAAGGAAAACTGAAGGAATGAATTACTCATTGGTTCAAGTATAGTGGATGATATCATTTTTGGATCAACAAATGAAATATGTGAAGATTTCCTTTCAACTTATGCAAGTGAATTTGAAATGAGCATGATGGGTGGACTTAAGATTATTTTCTTGTTTACAAATCAAACAATAAGAAAAAAGGCGATTTTTGTTTTGTCAAGAGGAAAATATATCAAAGATCTGTTGTCGAATTATAATGAGAGTCAAATTTTATGACAACTCACATGCATCATCCACTTCCTAGAAAAGGATGAAAATGGCAAATCTGTCTCTGAAAAAAGAATATCGTGGATGATCGGTTCTCTACTATATTTAACTGCTAGCAGACCAAGATATTGTGTTTGCGTAGATTATGTTTCTCGATTTCAATCAGCGCCAAAAGAATTCCAACTTAACTGCTGTTTACGCATTTTTTAGATATCTCGTTGGGAACAACTATCTTGTTCTTTGGTATGAAAAGGTTCCATTCTTTGATATATAGGCATATGTTGGATGCTATTATGCTGGAGACCAAAGTTGAAAGAAAAAGCACAAGTGGAGCATAGTCAGTTCCTAGGTGAAGCTTTAATACAGTTGGTCATGCAGAGAAACAACACCATGCCTCAGCAATGAGTCTGTATATGTGTCAGTGCAACTGTTGTTCACAAGTTTTGTGGATCAAGAACCAACTTCAAGATTACTCTGTAAGCTATTCCAATATTCCAATTTAGATGTGATTAATACAAGTGCTATTAATCGTCTAAAAATCCTATTCAGCTTCTAGATCAAAGCATATTGAGATAAAACATCTTTCATTCGTGATCATGTCAATAAGAAAGACGTTGAATTAATCTTCGTTGATACTCAAATCAACTTGCTGACATTTTCACTAAGCCTCTTGTGGAGGATAGATAGTTTTAATTCAATCAAAGAAAAACTGAGAATCATGAAAAAATCCAGAAATTCTTGGTTGAAATCTTGCTTCTGCAGAAAACGGAGATCGTTTATCAGTCTCCGTTTCGCGATTCATCATTCTCGTTCTGGAAAAAGCAACAGTCTGCTTTCCCTCTCAAAAGTAAAAAAGGGAAATCTTGGCATTTATTACACGTGCCCTTGTGTCTAGTGTTAGCATGCTGACACATACTCTCTCCAATCCCCCAAAATGCTTTTCCCATTTTCCTAGTACAAACTCATCATTACTCCACCTTTTTCTCTCTATCCACTCAAGTCAGGAAACTGCTCCTCTTCCCACCTCCTTTTCCCAAAAGCTGGAATCATCTCTCTTTCTTCTATATCACATTCACTGTTCATTTCTTCATCATCTTCCTCCCAGAAAAAAAACAAAAATGGCTCGAACCAAACAAGCTGCACGAAAAAATGCCTCCATCTGTACACCACCCTCTTCATCGTCATCATACCAATCCAGAGAGCGTTCTCCCTCTCCACCACCTCGCCCTTCACCACCACACTCATCTTCTGCCTCTCCACTCTCAAAACAGTCAAGAAGTTCTAATCCTCATGCTCTGTCTACTTTCTTCCACCACTATACACTCGACCTACACCAAACTACGCTCAAGTGCCTCCTCATCTTCGCACCAGAATCACCCCTCCACGCCGCTCCATACGCGGTCCAGTCTGGCATTGGAACATCAAAGTCCATGAACCCTAAACCTTACTACTTTATCATTTCAGACTCTGTGAGTGATGACTCTTCTGAATCGTGTCCTCCGTAGAAAAATCTCCAACACAATCTGAACCACAAAGACACCCGATGCCTACAGTACCAACTCCTCCACCACAACAAATCCACCAACGACTACTAACCCTTCGGACACCCTCAAAATCGGCTTCTCTCTTCTGAACCTTCACACGCAACTCCTCCACATTCAAAGCCGGAGATCGTTAAATGACATTGTTTTCTCCTTCTCCAAACCAAAAAGAACCACCTCTCAACCAAAACCATCCATCAAACCCATGAACCAAAAACACAATCACTATGCTTAGTTTCGCTCGAAAAAATCTCCCAAATCCTCAAAGAAAGAAAACGCTTGCCCCAAAACAAAACCTAAAAAACAGTCAAAAACCAATTTCTCCAGAACAAGAACGTTCTCCAACTGCTCCTTCACAAGAACGTTCACCATCACAAGAACATTCTCCAACTGCCCCTCCACCAAAATCTTCTCCACAAAAGACTTCCAAACGATCTTCCCCTATATCCACATCCTCTGATTCTGAACCATCTCCCCCAACTAAGAAACCAAAACAGAATGCTCCTCCTCTAATCTCCCTTGCAAAATCAAAACTCTTCAATGAAAAATGGGCTCAACGCCCAGTTGGGATAGGAAGAATTTTTATTTTTGATAATCTGGTTGTGAATGGCAATGTTGTTCAGCACCATACGGCATGCTCTTGGATGCACCTCTTTCTTAAAGATCTCTGAATCCTTCTTCCAGAGCGTTCGTGCCTTCTATTGCAACGTCAAAACCTTTGCTGAACAAATCTCTTTTTATCTTCAAAAATAAAAAGAGTAGAAATCAGATTGACTCCAGACATTTTTGGCCAACATTCTCAACTTCCAACAGAAGGCCATCTGTCTATGTGACAACTGGTATGAGCTCTGGGTCTTAAAAAGACAGATGTGCAGGCTTGAACTTTTTGAAGAAAACTCCACACGTTATTTAGCCACTTACTTAAAGCCCTTTTCCTAAAGTCTCAACCAATATGTGTCAACATACTCTACTCCCACACTGTGGAAGTCATGATACGTTTTGATAATACGCCTTGCTCATCTATCATCTGTTAAACTGCAAGAGATTGAACTACCTCATGTCATTCTCCAGCACATTGATCTGATGCAGCCCAGAAAAGATTACAAAAGAATATTGTGCCTTATGGCATGGTCCTGACTAAAATCTTCAGGCATTTTGGAGTATCTCTAAATAGTAAAATGCAATATATTGTTGATGAGTTTGATATCTAGAATAAGTAAAAGGATGAGGAAAGAAGAAACTAAAATGAACACAGCAGGAAACAAGTCGCAGAAAACACAGATTGATAAACAATCTCCGTTCATATCTCCCACCAAAAAGCTGGAAAACCATTGGAGATCATCCTCAAAACTCAGATCATTGGAGACAACAGCTTGATGGATAACCACCAGAGATCATTCAAAAATGATGACGACAACATGCAATGATATCTCAGATGAACAAAGTAATCAAAGATGCTATTTACTGATCAATCTTGGATAACGCCATGGAAGAAACTTCTCAGTTTGAGAAAATGAAGTTTGGACTCTAGTACCAGACCTTTAGATCAAACTGTTATTGCACTCGATGGATTCAGAAACCAGCTTTGATGAAGAAGGTAAGTCGTGAGAAAAAAAAGCAAGATTAGTAGTCAAGGCTACAATCAACAGAAGGTATAGACTATGGATGAAACCTTTGCTCCAGTTGCAAGTTAAGAAGCTATTCGAATTACTCTTGCTATGCATCTCATAAACTCATCAATAACTGTTCAAAAGGATTGGAAAAGTGGCTTTCTTAATGGTTTTTAAATGAACAAGTGTATGTTAAACGCCCCGGAATTTTGAAAACCAAGCAAAACCCCAAAAATTTTTCATGTTTTCAAACTTACCAAAGCTCTTTTATGGCTTAAAACAAGCACCAAGGGCATGGTATGAAAGACTGATTCATTTCTGATCGAGAACAATTTTCAAAAAGAAAAATCGGACACTACTTTATTCAAGAAAACTGAAGGAATGATTACTCATTGTTCAAGTATATGGGATGATATCATTTTGGATCAACAATGAAAAACTATGTGAAGATTTCTCAAAAACTTATGCAAAGTGAATTTTGAAAGTGAGCATGATGGGGAATTAAGATATTTTCTTCTGGTTTACAATCAAAACAATACGAAAAAGGCATTTTGTTTGTCAAGGAAAAATATAGTCAAAATCTGTTGATTCAAATATTTAAAATGAATGAGGTCAAAATATATATACAACTCACATTGGCATCCAATCCACTCCTTAGAAAAAAAGAAAATGGCAAATCTGTCTCTTGAAAAAGAATATCGTGGGAATGATCGTTCTCTACTATATTAACTGCTAGCAGACCAGATATTGGTGTTTGCAGTAGATTATGTTCTCGATTTCAATCAGCGCCAAAAGAAATCCCACTTACTGCTGTTAACGCAATATTTAGATATCTCGTTTTTGGGAACAACTAGAGATAGTATTGCAAGAAGGACAACCAGTCAAGAAAGAAAGGCAATAGCACTGAAGTCTCTCAAGAAAAAAATCACAGTTCCAGTTGAAGAGAATCAGAGAGAGAATGAACAAGGAGATGCTGATGAAATCGCGCTTCTCACTAGAAGAATTCAAAGAATTGATGAGAAAGAAGAGATCAAATCAAAAAGGGATTTCAAAACAGAAATCCTAAAACAGAGATTGACAAGAGTCAAGTCACATGCTTTGGATCAACAAATTTGGACATTACAAGGCAGAATGTCCATCAAACAAAAATCCACCAAAACGATTCCCTTCAAAAAGAAATCAATGATGGCACATGGGATGATTCAGAGGAATCAGAAACAGAAGAAGAGGAAGAAGAAGCCAACATATGCTTGATGGCAAAAACAGAGAAGATGAGGTAATGAATTCTGAACCATGTCATTTATGTCAACAAATGGGAAATGAATTTGATAACTTGCTAAATGACTCAAATCTCCTTATTCAAAAATGTAGTTCTCTGAAAGAACAGTTTTATAAAGAGAAAGAAGAGAAGGAAAGAAATCAAACTGAAAATAATTTGTTAAAAAAGATGATTCAAGAATTGAAAGAAACAAGAGTTTTTGAAAGTGAAGAATGTCAAGAACATTCTGCGCTACAAACGGAGAACGTTCAACTCAAAAATGAAAATGAACTTCTCAAAACTGATTTACTAAACTTCATTAAAGCCACTGAAACTTTTCATAACATCATGGGATCTCAAATAGGAATTTTTGATAAAGCTGGTCTTGGTTTCAATCAAACTCAAAAAACCAAACTTATGAAAACTTCTTTGTCCCAGAAAGAAAGGAAGAAAAATGCAAAACTAGATCTCATACTGTAGAAAACTTGGACATCTAGAGTTTGCATGCTACTTCAGGAAAAGGGATGAAAAAATCAAAAAGAAAAAGCTTTTTAAACATGAGAATCATCCTGTCAAGATTGTTTCAAAAAAACAGCAAAACGGAGAATGTTCTCCAGTTTGTTCCCCAAACAGAGAAAGTTCAAAGTTACAAGTTGAACGTTTCAAAACATCTGTTAAACCAAAGTTCAACTCTCCTAAATCATATATTGCTAAACCCATTTCAAAATCAACAAACAACACAGCTGTTTCCAAAAACAAGAATGACATACCACTTAAAAACTAACTCTCAAGGACCCAAAACAAAGTGGGTACCTAAAACTGGAATGATATCACCTGCAGGTTGGTTTTCAAAATACAAAGAGAAAGCCTTGGTTCTTGGACAGTGGCTGTTCAAGGCACATGACAGGAGATAGAAATTGTTTCATAACCTTCAGCAAGAAGGATGGTGGTTCGGTCACATTTGGAAATGATGATCAAGCTCAAATTAAGGGAAATGGAACAATTGGTAAGACAAACTCTGCTCAAATAAATGATGTCCAATACGTGGAAGGATTGAAACACAATCTATTAAGCATAAGTCAGTTATGCGACAATGGATGCGAAGTCACTTTCAAGCCAAAGGTATGTGAAATCAAGATGGCCAGAACTGGAAAACTTATGTTCTCTGGTAAGCGAAAGAAAAATTTATATGTGATATATTTGGATGAATTACCTGATGAATCATGCTTTATATCAATCAATAAAGATAAATGGATCTGGCATAAAAGGGCTGGACATATCAGCATGAAAACTATTTCAAAAATCTCCAAACTTGATCTTGTTAGAGGTTTACCAAAACTTAATTTTGAGAAAGACAAAATCTGTGAAGCTTGTGCAAAAGGTAAGCAAGTCAAGAGCAGCTTTCATACAAAAGATTTTGTATCAACAAATAGAACTCTTGAACTACTTCACATAGATTTATTCAGGCCTGTCAAAACAACAAGCCTAGGAGGAATGAAGTATGGCTTTGTTATTGTTGATGATTTCTCAAGATTTACATGGGTTCTATTTTTAAAACAAAAAGATGATGCATTTGAATCATTTAAAACATTTTGTAAAAAGGTGCAGAATGAAAAGGACTCCAGCATCATCTCTGTAAGAGTGATCATGGAGGAGAATTCATAAATGCCTCATTCAAAAGCTTTTTTTGATGAACTTGGTATATCTCACAATCTTTCATGTGCAAGAACTCCACAACAAAATGGAGTTGTTGAAAGAAAGAATAGAACACTACAAGAAATGGCAAGAACTATTTTAGAAGAATCAAATGTTGAAAGTTATTTTTGGGCAGAAGCCATAAACACTTCTTGCTATATCTTGAATCGTGTATCTATCAGAAAAATCATCAACAAAACCCCGTACGAAATCTGGAAAAAACAGAAAACCAAACATTTCTTACTTTCATATTTTTGGTTGTTACTGTTACATACTAAACAACAAAGATCCTATTGGAAAATTTGATGCAAAATCCGATAAAGCTATCTTTCTTGGATACTCAACCGAATCTAAAGGTTATAGAGTGTTCAATTTAAGAACTAATGTTGTTGAAATTAGTATGCATATATTGTTTGATGAGTTTGATGATCTAGATATAAGTAAAAAGGGATGAGGAAGAAGAAACTCAAAATGAAACACAGCAGGAAACAAGTCTGCAGAAAACAGAGATTGATAAACAATCTCCGTTTCATTCTCCACCAAAAAGCTGGAAAACCATTGGAGATCATCCTCAAACTCAGATCATTGGAGACACAGCTGATGGAATCCCGAACCAGAAGATCATTCAAAAATGATGACGACAACATGGCAATGATATCTCAGATTGAACCAAAGTCAATCAAAGATGCTATTACTGATCAATCTTGGATTAACGCCATGAAGGAAGAACTTCTACAGTTTGAGAAAAATGAAGTTTGGACTCTAGTACCAGATCCTTTAGATCAAACTGTTATTGGCACTCGATGGGTATTCAGAAACAAGCTTGATGAAGAAGGTAAGGTCGTGAGAAACAAAGCAAGATTAGTAGCTCAAGGCTACAATCAACAAGAAGGTATAGACTATGATGAAACCTTTGCTCCAGTTGCAAGGTTAGAAGCTATTCGAATACTTCTTGCATATGCATCTCATAAACTCATCAAACTGTTTCAAATGGATGTGAAAAGTGCTTTCTTAAATGGTTTTTTAAATGAACAAGTGTATGTAAAACAGCCCCCGGGATTTGAAAACCAAGCAAAACCAAATCATGTTTTCAAACTTACCAAAGCTCTTTATGGCTTAAAACAAGCACCAAGGGCATGGTATGAAAGACTGAGTTCATTTCTGATCGAGAACAATTTTCAAAGAGGAAAAAATCGACACTACTTTATTCAAGAAAACTGAAGGAAATGAATTACTCATTGTTCAAGTATATGTGGATGATATCATTTTTGGATCAACAAATGAAAAACTATGTGAAGATTTCTCAAAACTTATGCAAAGTGAATTTGAAAATGAGCATGATGGGGGAATTAAGATATTTTCTTGGTTTACAAATCAAACAATACGAAAAGGCATTTTTGTTTGTCAAGAAAAATATATCAAAGATCTGTTGATCAAATATAAAATGAATGAGTCAAAAATTATGACAACTCACATGCATCCATCCACTTCCTTAGAAAAAGATGAAAATGGCAAATCTGTCTCTGAAAAAGAATATATCGTGGAATGATCGGTTCTCTACTATATTTAACTGCTAGCAGACCAGATATTGTGTTTGCAGTAGGATTATGTTCTCGATTTCAATCAGCGCCAAAAGAATCCCACTTAACTGCTGTTAAACGCATATTTAGATATCTCGTTGGAACAACTAATCTTGGTCTTTGGTATAGAAAAGGTTCCCATTTTGATATTATAGCATACTGTGATGCTGATTATGCTGGAGACAAAGTTGAAAGAAAAAGCACAAGTGGAGCATGTCAGTTCCTAGGTGAAGCTTTAATCAGTTGGTCATGCAGAAAACAGAACACCATAGCACTATCCACAACTGAGGCTGAATATGTGTCAGCTGCAAACTGTTGTTCACAAGTTTTTGTGGATCAAGAACCAACTTCAAGATTACTCTGTAAGCTATTCCAATATTCCAATTTATTGTGATAATACAAGTGCTATTAATCTGTCTAAAAATCCTATTCAGCATTCTAGATCAAAGCATATTGAGATAAAACATCATTTCATTCGTGATCATGTCAATAAGAAAGACGTTGAATTAATCTTCGTTGATACTCAAAATCAACTTGCTGACATTTTCACTAAGCCTCTTGTGGAGGATAGATAGTTTTAATTCAATCAAAGAAAAACTGAGAATCATGAAAAATCCAGAAAATTCTGGTTGAAATCTGCTTCTGCAGAAAACGGAGATCGTTTATCAGTCTCCGTTTCGCGATTCATCATTCTCCGTTCTGGAAAAAGCAACAGTCTGCTTTTCCCTCTCAAAAGTAAAAAGGGAAATCTTGGCATTTATTACACGTGCCCTTGTGTCTAGTGTTAGCATGCTGACACATACTCTCTCCAATCCCCCAAAATGCTTTTCCCATTTTCCTAGGTACAAACTCATCATTACTCCACCTTTTTCTCTCTATCCACTCAAGTCAGGAAACTGCTCCTCTTCCCACCTCCTTTTCCCCAAAAGCTGGAATCATCTCTCTTCTCTATATCACATTCACTGTTCATCTTCTTCATCATCTTCCTCCCAGAAAAACAAAAATGGCTCGAACCAAACAAGCTGCACGAAAAAATGCCTCCATCTGTACACCACCCTCTTCATCGTCATCATACCAATCCAGAGAGCGTTCTCCCTCTCCACCACCTCGCCCTTCACCACCACACTCATCTTCTGCCTCTCCATCTCCTCAAAACAGTCAAGAAGTTCTAAATCTCATGCCTCTGTCTACTTTTCTTCCACCACTATACACTCGACCTACACCAAACTACGCTCAAGTGCCTCCTCATCTTCGCACCAGAATCACCCCTCCACGCCGCTCCATACGCGTCCAGTCTGGCATTGGAACATCAAAGTCCATGAACCCTAAACCTTTACTACTTTATCATTTCAGACTCTGTGAGTGATGACTCTTCTGAATCGTGTCCTCCGGTAGAAAAATCTCCAACACAATCTGAACCACAAAGACACCCGATGCCTACAGTACCAACTCCTCCACCACAAAATCCACCAACGACTACTAACCCTTCGACACCCTCAAAATCGGCTTTCTCTTCTGAACCTTCACACGCAACTCCTCCTCATCAAAAACGGAGATCGTTAAATGACATTGTTTCTCCTTCTCCAAACCAAAAAAGAACCACTCTCTCAACCAAAACCTCCATCTAAACCCATGAGAACCAAAAACACAATCACTATTGCTCAGTTTCTTGCTCGAAAAAATCTCCCAAATCCTCAAAGAAAGAAAACGCTTGCCCCAAAACAAAACCTAAAAAAACAGTCAAAAACCAATTTCTCCAGAACAAGAACGTTCTCCAACTGCTCCTTCACAAGAACGTTCACCATCACAAGAACATTTCTCCAACTGCCCCTCCACCAAAATCTTCTCCACAAAAGACTTCCAAACGATCTTCCCCTATATCCACATCCTCTGATTCTGACCATCTCCCCCAATAAGAAACCAAAACCAGAATGCTCCTCCTCTAATCTCCCTTGCAAAATCAAAAACTCTTCAATGAAAAATGGGCTCAACGCCCCAGTTGGATAGGAAGAATTTTTATTTTTGATAATCTGGTTGTGAATGGCAATGCTTTTCAGCACCATACGGATGCTCTTGGATGACCTCTTTTCTTAAAAGATCTCTGAATCCTTCTTCCCAGAAGTCGTTCGTGCCTTCTATTGCAACGTCAAAACCTTTGCTGACAAATCTCTTTTTTATCTCAAAAAATAAAGGAGTAGAAATCAGATTGACTCCAGACATTTTGGCCAACATTCTCCAACTTCCAACAGAAGGGCCATCTGTCTATGGTGACAACTGGTATGCAGCTCTGGGTCTTAAAAAGACAGATGTGCAGGCTGAACTTTTTGAAGAAAACTCCACACGTTATTTAGCCACTTACTTAAAGCCTTTTCCTAAAGTCTTCAACAATATGTGTCAACATACTCTACTCCCACACTGTGGAAGTCATGAGTACGTTTCTGATAATGACGCCTTGCTCATCTATCATCTGTTAAACTGCAAGAGATTGAACTTACCTCATGTCATTCTCCAGCACATGATCTGTGCAGCCCAGAAATTACAAAAAGAATATTGTGCCTTATGGCATGGTCCTGACTAAAATCTTCAGGCATTTTGGAGTATCTCTGCATCTGAAAAATCCTTGATCAAAATTTCCAAGTTTTCCACAAAAAATTTATCTCACATGCGCAACACTGCCTCTGCTCCAACAACTACTCTTCCATCCTGTCCTGTATCTCTCAAAAGGAAGAGATCAGCCGAAGACGACCTTCCAGAAAGTCTATTTCTTTTTCTTCTCTTCTACTGATCCCAAGGAAATCTCAGACAAAACTCCTACACCAGAACGTTCTCCACCCTCTCCAGAACGTTCCCAGAACATATCCCATCACATCCCACTCTTTTCGCTCAAACATCTGGCGCTATCCCTTCACATATTCCTCTTTTTTCTCAACCACCTCACTGCCCTACACATGACTTTAGTACTCTCCTATCTAATCCTCTTCTGTCCACCATGTCTCCACTATTTGTTCACCACAGAAAACCAGTTCTTCCATTTTTGGAATAAGTCAGTTTTTTGACCTTCCCACTCCTGCTGACCACTCTACCTCATCTGTTGGCCCTCTACCATCCATTTCATCTTCTTTTGCCTCTCTCCCATCCTTATCTGCCATGCCTATTCCCTCCAACACAGTTGTCGCTGCCTCTTCTCAACCCTCCGCTCACATTCCCTCCACTGACACCTTAGCTGCACCCTCAAACTCTGATATCATGGCCGCTCTCCAGATCATCATCACAAGACAAATTCAGCATGATAAGAGACTGCTCTACTCAGAACTTGGATGGCTGATCATCTTGCTCCCAAGCTGGGAATTCCACCTCCGCCTCCTCATCCGGTGCCTCCTCCCTCTCAGATCCCTCCTGCTGGAAAATCCTCCTCCTCCGAAGGATCTTCTCCCTCCCTAGCATCTTAGGACTATCCCTTGTGTCTTTTGGATGACAAAGGGGGAGAATTAAGTTTAGATTTTCTTTTACTGTTCTCTTGTTGTTCTGCATCTTTTATTGTATCTTTGCCAAAATTAATGAACTTGTGTTATCTTTAATGAAACTCCTTTCTGATTGCATTTAAAAAGTTTATCTTATGTTGAATTAACAAATGCACAAATTGAGGGGGAGCTGTTACAGCTCTTTATAAAAGAATCAAATTAAAATCTAAATTTAACATGTTTGTCATCATCAAAAGGGGGGAGATTGTTGAGACAAACTCTCTATTTTAAAGTTTTGATGAAAATAAACAAAGGTTAATTAAGAATGTTAATTATGATTCTAAATGTTATGTTAATTTAACTTGTGCTTTTGAGTGGATTTAATTAAAGAACAGAATCAAGCAAAGCAAAGAAAACAACAACAAGAACACTAAAACAAAGAAAGAACTACAGCCTCGAAAAAGTTCATCACAGCATGTTGTTCAAAGTTTATCTACATCGTTAACAAAGAATCTGCTCTGGAAATCACTCATATCTAACAAAAACATGGCAAGGAACAAGTACAAATAATCCAGACTCAAAAAGGACATTTGATCGCAAAGATTAAAGAGTTCAAACATGGACAAAAGTCATGACGGCTTAAGAACTCCAAAATTCAAATGTCAAAGAAAACTTGATCAAACTGGGTATATGACAAGACAAGAACAAAGGAAATACAGAACATTCAAAACAGGAACTCCAGAATGATTATTGAAGCTCAAGAACGTTCAAACTGATAAAACCAAGAACGTTAATCATTCTCCGTTTTCTGCACATCAACAGCAGCCTTGCATCCTCTCTGTTTCAGTCTGCAATTCGATTCAAATCTTCTCCAACCTCCTCTAGCTTCACTCAAGACTCAAGACAAAATATGTACCATCCAAGATCAATGAAGAAATATCAAAGAAAGGACAGAAGTGCTTTCAATGCTAAAACATCAAAAGTCAAAAAAGCTGTTTTCAAAGCAACATTATTTTTATTCTGAAAAAACATCAAAAGTCAAAAAGCTGTTTTCTAAAAAATTAATGTTTTGGTCAAAAAGCATGGCCTCTCCAACAGCTATTTCGTACATCTCCAGCCTATAAATAGAAGGCCATTATCTCAGTTCTCAGCAAGAAATTCAAGTGCAAAGTAATCAACATTATACAATCACACTTAAACTTGAAATTCTGAAAAAACAGAGGAAACATTACTTTCTGCAAATTCGCAAAACAGCCACTGCAGCTCATTCATATATCAGTTGCGAAATTGTCATTAGATACTCTGTAAAGAATCTATTCTCAAACAAGAGTTGAGTAATATCAGATTCTGTCAAAAATCAAATCATTTGTAAAAACTCAAACTATAAGAGTTTCGTTATAGTTTGTTTAAGATTGCTTCCTATCAAGGTTAGATAGGTGCTGTGATTGCTTTCTGGGTGGAAAGTAATTAAGAAAGAAATAGATCAAGGTTGATTTATTCTAGGTGTTGTAAGATTAAGAAGGTTCTTCATTTTAAACACTTAGTGGAAAATCTCACAGTGTGAGGACTGGACGTAACCCACGTTGGGTGAACCAGGATAAATCTGTGTGTGGTATTCTCCTTCCTTTCTCCTTCTTTATTATACTGCATTAATCATTTGATATAAAGTATAAACTAATTTTCTGCTAATTAAAGAACGTTCTCTGTTTTATAACATAAACCAAGAACGTTCTCCATTTTCTGTTTTATAACCAAGATCATTCTTGAGTTATTTCTTAAGTTTTAACAGGAATTTTTAAAAGGCATATTTACAATTCAAACCCCCCTTTCTTGTAAATCAATATTGTTACTTCAATAATGATGTAGAAATTTATTTTCGGTGATTTAAATAGTTTAGTCTTAACTAATTAGATTAATTATAATTTATAAATTATAAATTGATGATCTAATAATTGAATCTAACTTAATTACACTGACAATTACTTACAAATTCTTATTTAGATGAATCAACGGTTCAATCTTAATTAATCAATTTAACTAATTATGAATTTCAATTTCGTTGATCCAACAGTTAACTTTAACTTAAATACAAAAATAATGACTCAAAATTATAATTTTGATAATTCAACGCTTCAATCTGACCTAATCAAACAAAAGCATTGAATTATAGAAATTGTAATTTCAAAATCTTAATCAAACTATTTAGTTAAAAAAAAAATAGATTTCTAAATTATTCTTCATATAATTAGTTTAGATTGAACAGTTGAATCATCAAAATTAAAATTTATAAGTTATATCTGATTAAAAAAATTATAATTTCTTAATTAATTAGATTTAATCTACTTAGAAAATCAATTTTTTATGATAATATCTTATTAAAAGAGTAGTATATAAATAAGTGTTGGTATTGTAAAATAACATCTTATTAAAAGAGTGATATATAAAAAACACCTTAACATAAATTAATTACCTTAAAATAAATATTTAAATTAAAGAATATAAATTATATGAAATGTTTAAATGATGTAACAGATAATTTAATGAAATCACCACTACAACTTCAACATTATATCATTAATGAGACGGACTCATCATAAAAATGATTAAAAAAAACACTAATATTTCAAAAGTCTATAAAATAAGGATAAAAACCACATTTAAAAATAAGATGATAGAAAATTAAGTTTGAATAAAATAAAATAGAATATAATTGAGGATGTAAATGCATTTAAACTAAATGAAAATAAAAATTAAAGACAAAAACTTAGCAGGATGAAAAAACAAAACAACTTGGAATAGCAATTTGGCTTTGTAGTATCATCACAATTCACAAACAACTTGGAATGCACTGATCTCAACTCTACTTACCGGAAAACACCACCGGAGTTCGTCGCCTCGTCTTGGTTTTTTTTCTCTTCATTTTTTCGAATGCGATAAGCGGCCGCAATTGCATATCTCCACTCCATAATTATAGATGACATTCAAGTAACTTAATCTATCACTAATGTCATGTGTATAACAGTTATACGTGTCTTTTACGGGCAACAAAGATATGAGTAAGTTCATTACACTAACTTAATCTATCACTAAATCACACTACTATCACTAGAAATTAAATTTCCCTTATATACGAGTAAGTTCATTACACTAATTATATATTTCTAAGTGATATCTTGAGAATTTATTTTAAAAGTGCATATAAAAAAAGGATTATAATTCAAATCGCTCTTTCTTGTGACAATGATATTCACTTTAAAGATATATTATATTGTCTCAATCTAGTGTTTGATGAGTCAGCAGAAGATGCTAAGTTAATCTTAAATTATATCCTATCTAAAAATCATTATCTTTGATTTGGATTGTTTTTTAAAACCAGTAGAATATGATAAGAAGACAATTTATCATTTACTCTTATAAAAATAATATTAACTATAAATAATTGAAATATAATAAAAATATATATTAAATATATATATATATAATTTGATATTGAATTAAAAATAAAAATATAAAAATATTAATAATTAATTTTAAAGAATATGCATGATTTTATCACATGGATAATTTATAGCTTTGTATAATCTGAAAATTCAAAAAACCTATCTATGGAAATTGAAATATATAAAAAATATGAATATTAATTTAAATTTTTAAGAAATAAAATAAAATTTCCTACAGTGCTACTTTTGTCTTAGATATGTATAATCAAAGTAAATCTTTCCGTCAAATAAAATCTGAGCTAAAAAAATTTAAAAATAATATTTGTCAATGAAAAATGTTTGATCGCAAATAAAAGATTGAAATATTAAATTTAAGATATACAAAATCGATTAATCAAATATTTCTTCTCCTTTTCTTCTGCAAATATTTTGTAGTCAAAGAGTTTTATTTTTGTTCAACTTATAAAAACAGTAATAAAAGGGCTCCAAAAACCGATAATAAATATTGTAATATATAATACAATAATACTATTACATAGATTCGATTTCCCAAATCAAAATATACAATTCCTTAAGAGATTGATTTTTTTGTAAGAAGATTGAATTAATTACTAGTCATTAATATCATACCACATTACAAGTTTCTATAAATACACATGTCTAATTAAACTCAAACATTACCCTTTTGTTTTTGTTGAAAACTTTCACTACATTGGTGTTTTGAGACTTGAGAGATCAACCACTTTGAAAGGTAACATGACAACTATTTTTTTTTTCCTTTTTTCTGAATTGTTTTTTCTTTGTTATGCACACATTTTTCAATATAATTTAAGAGGTTATTTTATTTTGTTGATGACATAAAAATTATATTGAATAGGTAGTCGTGACTCGTGAATTATTAAAATATATTCACTTATGTTAGTTTCTAAAGAGATGTAAGTTTATTGATAAGGTGTTATTGAAAAATTTACTATTATAGTTTTTACACGTTAAAATAAATCAATAGCTTAGTTTTTCCTTCATCTCCAAAACTATTTACATTTAGCAATACTAATAATAATATTAATCGATAATAAAACACCTCATAAAAGGTATTGAGTAGTTATAAAACTCATTAAAGGTTTACAATGAAATTTATCATATAGATAATTTCAAATTTAAAATCAAATAGAATGGTCGGGTACTTCAATTGTGTTGTGGTAAGGGTTAAAGAGTTAGAAAATCTCGAGTCAAACTCAATTGAAAAGAAAAAAAAAAACACTAACATGACAACTAATTATTAAATTTGATTATTTTAAAAAAAAAATTAAAACTCAAATTATAGTGAGTGTGAACAAAAGTTATAACCAAAGAATTTAAGTGTCATGTACTATTAATGTAAAAACTTTTAACTGAAATTATAATCATAAAGGTTTACATTGTTAATTCATTGGACATGACTTAAAAATAAATATAATCAAAATCAAATATCTTTAATAATGTAATTGTTGTGATTGACATGTAAATTTTTTGTACTATTATCCATGTATACGAATTAAATTCATAATCAAATGTGTCAACCACAATTAGTTGCTATTTCTGTTTTTTTTTTCTTCTTGAAACACACAACATGCACTAGGTAAATAATTTTTCAAATTGTTCATAAAATTATTTTAAATAATCTAAATATTTAATTTATAAATATTAATTAATGTCATTATCTTTAATTAATTTATTATTCATCACATGATATGTAGTATATTTTACTATCAAATTAGATGAAAAAAATCAAATTTACTTCATTGCCATTAGTTTTGGTTCACTTTTTCCATTTAAATTTCTTCAATGTTTACTTCTTTGATAAATTAAAAAAGCTACCAAAAAAGATTTGGATTTAGTACAGAAATATAATACTATATTAGTTCTATCAAGGTAAATATTATAGTTTAAATAGAAAGGTAAATCTTTTAACACAAATAAAATAATTTGACTTTGATTAAAATATTAAATGGAAGATTTATATAAAATTCATTGATCCAGGATTTCGTATTCAACTCAATGCTCATTCGGTGATTAAGAGATGACAAGTTAATCATGAATTATATCATATCATAATTTAATTTATCTAATATATATAATAGAATTCTTATAAAAAAAACATATATAATATAATTATTGAGTTAGTAATGATTTTTTTTTTAAGTTTGTGAAGTTTTTTAAATTATATAATATGATTTTAGTTATTTATTTAATTTAAAAAAAATAATTAAATTTAAAATATATATATATATATATATATATATATATATATATAATTGTTTCAAAAAATTAGTTTTGTAGTTTAAATTCGATATAAATCATGTTATGAGGTGGATACCAAAATAAATAACGATATTATGTTATTATTATATGTATGCATTAAATACATGATAGAACAAATATTTATAATATTTTTATTTTATTTAACTCTTATATAATTTTATATTGTATTATAGTTTTATATTTTCTATAAATAAAAATATAGAGAAAAAAAAAAAACTGTAGTTTGTTGGTTCAGTTACCCAAATATATTCACAAAATCCAATTCATCAAAGTATCAACTTAATTTTATAATGTGACAAAGTCATTATCGCTTGTTTTTATATTATAAATTCATAAAATCTAACATTACAAAATATCATGAGATCAACCACTACCAGAATCATAAAATCAAAACTTATATATCTTTTTTGTTAATAAAAAGAGCTTTAATATTTTTGTTATAAAAAAAACTAATCTTTATTGATAAAATATAAATCTTTTAACACAAATAAAAGAAAAGATCACTAAATCAAAGATTCTTTTTTTTTTGGGTAAGAAAATTAACCAAATATTTGGCAGTTAAATAGCCTTTTTTTCCAATTTAATACAGAGCTCATTAAGAGATTCAATTATTGTTCCAAAATAAAATCACACGTTATAAAATCTTGTTTCTATAAATATACATCATATGTCTTGTTAAACTCAAATAGTACTTTTACTCGTTGAAATCTTACACTTAGCATCCACACCTAGTTTGAGATATCAACCACACTATAAAACAAAGGTATCAACTTCATTTAATTTTTTCTTGCATGATTTTTTCTTTGTTGTTTTGGTTGTTTTATTTTATATTCTTGTATTTTTCGAATCACTTTGCTTTTTCTCCTCTCCATATGTTCTAGTATTTTATTTAAATCTTTGAATACTTTGTCGTAAATTTTTTAATTTCTCAAATATTTGACTGTTGATCTTCATGTTAAAGTTAAATACATCCTCTATTTTTTTAACTGTTGTTAATGTTTCAGTGATCTTGTCAATTTTTTTTTACATTGATACATTTTAATTGAGTAAGGTTCTTCTTTATATATAATTTTTCTAAATAATTCATCAAGAAGGGATCTTATTAGTTTTATTTTATTTTTTATTTTGTTTGTTTTTATAGATTTTAATCGTTGTTGTTGCAAGTGTTTTAAAATACTGTGGTAAAGATTTAACTACAAGATATGAAACCAATTTCTATTTTGTTGTTTATCTCAACACAAAGTTGTTATTTATTGTTTAACAAGTTCTATTTTTCTTTTCTATGAATAGAAAGAAAAAGAAAATTAAGAAACCAGATAAATTCTTTATTATTTATTTTTAGTTTTTCTGTGTATGTACTGAGCAATCAAAGAATTAACTCATGACAAAAACATAAGGAATTAAGGATAAATAGATTTTATTTTATTCCACCTAGTATTTTTATTGACAATTTTTATATTTATTTATATTTGTAGAAATGGGTCGAGAAAAACTATGAAATGCATACAAAATGAGAAAGCTCGCAAATCAATTTTCATGCAAAGAAATAAAGGATTAACAAACAAAATTTCTACCTTTCTACCATGTTTGGAGCTGAAATTTGCT
This sequence comes from Cicer echinospermum, assembly GCA_002896215.2. Taxonomy (NCBI): domain Eukaryota; kingdom Viridiplantae; phylum Streptophyta; class Magnoliopsida; order Fabales; family Fabaceae; genus Cicer; species Cicer echinospermum. Next base: position 22,822,019 of record PGTU02000009.1, on the reverse strand, counting down.
TAATTATGTATAACGATGATTATAACGGTAGGCCAATAACTTTTCCACAAGACACTACAATTGTACAATCTATGGTTAAAAATTACAAGGATCATAAGATTGAGACAACTCTTGAGGAATTCGATATCAAAGACTATTTTGCATATAAAAAAAAATTAATCGAAGCCGAGATTTTCAAGGTGCGTAAAGAGATTTTCAAGAAAAAGTATCCAATTCAGGGTCCAATTTTCCATAATAGTGAAGAGGAGAAATCCAAATCATTTGTTGCTCTTGTAGATTCCAAGATTCAAACTTGTAATCACAGAATCAACATGCTGAAAAATATGCAACAAAGTGAAACTAACTTCATACAAAACATGACTCATGAGAGTATTATCCCCTCTCATTCATGCCAAGTTGATAAAATTTCTCAAATGCAATCTATTGATCCAATAGAGTCACTTAATGATGACACAAGTGAAATGGTAGATTTCAAAGGTCTTGGAGATTTGCCTCCAATTTCTTCTACAAATCAACTAAGTAAAATTGTAACTTGGGATGATCTTTTATCAGAACTTAAGGATGATATTGACTTCATACAAAATACTATGCCAAATATTTCAAATGACAATTTTATTACCTCATATTCAAGCCAAGTTGATGTAATGCATAGCATTCCTCAAATGGAAGTTATCACGGATCCTATAAAACAACTTAATGATGATATTATTGAGATGATAGATTTAACTTATCTAATGGTTGAACATGAGGAATGTGCTACTCAACTTGTTGATTTGACTCCAATTTCGACAACAACTCAACATAGTAAACTTATGAAATGGAATGATCTATTGGTTGAACATACTACTCAAGACAATACTACTCAGATTGATGATTGGGGTAGTCAACTAGATGATTATGTTGTGGATTGGATTAGTCAACCTGATATTTTTGCATGGCAAGATATTTCATTTTTGTAAGCAACAAAGTGCAACTTTACATCTATTGTCCCAACCTAGTGATAGATTTTAAACAATTATATTTTTTCAAATATACATTATGATATCTTTGTAAAATTTATTATTCATTATTGAAGTCAATATTTAAATGAACTCTTACCATATATAAAAAGCTTCAAAACTAAGTTTGTGTTGTCTCGGTTTCTAAATTTCTTGACCTTTCTTTTTTTGTTCGTAGTTCAAGATCAATGAAAAATAACACTTATTTTGTTCTCTCGTTAAATCATTAAAAACGTTTTGCATTAATCGTAATTACTTCTAAAATTATAAATATATATTAATGTGATTTGTTGACAATATAAAACTTTTTAGGCTAAAAATTTAAAATAGAAGGTACAACTCAAACACATAATTGATGCTAGTTAAAATGAAACAAGAGCACTTGCCATTCATTAATACTTCCTAAATCTTTAGACTTGTATCCTTGAGAGTTTTCATTGGAATCCAATATTACAATCATAAACTTTCTCAAATGTGATGTCTTGATCTAAAAAGCATACTCCAACAACAACATTTGTATAGGAACTCAATATGATATATACAACTTCCTTTTTCTTGATAAACTCCAAAATTGTTTATTTTCAGCTAAATAATCACTACATGTGCTATATATTATTATGTACTGAAAAATTGGTTCAAGAATTTTGAGAGAGAAATAAATACAAGATTGAACTTCAAATTCCAACCCACCAATGATATTCTCACAAACTCTCCCCTAATTCCGTGACACATTCCATCATACTACACCATTCATTTAACTTTTACATTCTCATTGGTGAAAACAATATAGTCATTATCTAGAAAAACTTGAGGTATTTATTTGTCAAGATGCTTATAACTTGGTAGTGAGAACTTTTGCGTCCCTATCTAATTTATCATTCGAACCATAAGTGGAAATAATACATTATTTACGACATGTTAACCGCTAAATTGAAGCCATTGGCAACATAATGGCGGCCGTGGTGGCACATTAATTATTCTCTGTAAGACCGACATATCTGATCAATAATGTGTTCGGCATTTGAGACACGTCGATGTGTGACAAAGATACGAAACTTTTACTATATTCAATTAGTTCATTTTCTCACATTATTACCGGTGTCAATATGAGATTTTTCATCAGCAAGAAAAATATATTTGACAGATCTATAAAAAAAAGAAAAGTGTTTCAAGTCAACGAAAGTATTTTGATAACTTTACGTTGAACTTGATCTCTAAATATTTAATAGCTGTTTCTTGTTAAAGGTGATACGTATAATATTATTCTATGGATCAACCAATTTTATGATGTTACGATGGAGGAGTTTGTCTTCTTCTTTTAAAAGTGTTGTTTCAGAATTTGTCATGAAATAAACTTTAAAATAGTTCACCATATTCTTTTCTCTAGGTAAGTTTTTTTTTAAAAAGAATTTTTCTTAATAAAAAATATTTTTACTGCACATAAAATAATTTACTGTAATTGAAATATATATAAAATCAATTAATCAAAGATTTCTTTTTTTTTCTTTTTTTTCTACAAATATTTCATATTCAAAGAATTTTTCCTAGTTAAAATGTAGTATACTATTCCTATAAAGATTTGATTTTCCAAATCAAAATATCTGGCTCATTAAGAGATTGAATTTAAAAAAAAAAACATTAAGAGATTGAATTAATTGCTAGTAATTAATTAATTTCATAACACATCACGGTCACACGTTTCTATAAATACATATGTCAATATTAAACTAAAACATTATTCTTTTGATCTTGTTGAAATCTTTCACTAAGTTGGTGTCTTGAGAGATCAACCACTCTCAAAGGTAAACAGCTATTCATATCTTAACATAGTTTCATGTTGTTTCTTTCTTTTTGTGTTCTATATAGCCTTTCGTATATACAACCTTTTCTTTTTATATATGTATGTGTCATATTGTCAAGATTGGCTATGATTAATTATTTGTAGCAAACTTTTTTAATCTCTCAACCTTTTATTGCCGGTCTTTCATGACCAAATTAAACATACCTTTTCTTTTTTGTGATTGAGACCAAAAAATTAAGGAATATGTAAATGGATTATCGAAAGAAAATTGATATATCACTATTTTGATTTTTCTAGTTAATCTTTATTTTTATTAATATAATATGTGATAGAGTTTTCTAGGTTATATATTATGTAATTGAGGAGTAAAAGAATATACAATGAGAGGATTAAAGGTTCTTTGCGCATTTATATTTTTCATTATAATTTATATTAACTAAGAAGAGTTATTTTTTTTAGTTATTTTGCATAAAAAAATTTTAGTTGTTATTTTTTGTTTCATACTGAAATTTGTGTGTACATTTTTGTAGGTAAGTTCACATTGGTTTTAGGACGAAAATTCATATCAACATAAAATATTTTATTTTTTTACAATAGTTAATATTAGTAATTAGTATAGTTAGTATTCCATTGAGAAAAAACCATTTTTATTTGTGAAAGAATATATTCTTATCTCTTCATTTCTGTTTTTTTTTTCTTTGTATATTCATAGAGTAATTTGACCTTAGACGCTAAAGATAATCAATTGGTCGAGGAGGAGGATGGATCCCTACAATCATCCATCTCTACAACAAGATTCTCATATTCCGGTGTGCAGTGACATGGAGCTTCACTATCACGACTTAGAGGGCGCTAGTTGGGAGTTCGATCGTACGCAACAGTTAGCAATCTACAACGGTACATGTACTTTTTATTTTCGAGATTCTCCACTTGCATCTTGGACAGGAGATGTTAGGATTGCTCAAAGGCTACCTGTTATAAGAATATTCAAGGAGTTGCAGAGAAACGGAAAACGTGTTAGACGAGTGGGTAATGCAAGGGCCTATCGACGTGCGCTTGCTTCTACTAGAGCTCTAGCTTATAGTGATGCTTCGAGGGAGGAAGTTATGCCATGTTCATCAGTAGAATCCAATAGTACTACGTTGGTGTCACCCACGACTAGCTAATAAACTAGGTCTATTCAATAGATCCATTGTATAGACTTATGATGATGAGTCTTTTATAATTTGACTGAAAATTGGATCCAAATATTTACTTTTTTTATGTCCCATATATGTGAAAACACACATAAGATTGATAATAAAGTCTTTAAAAAAGAATAATGTTACAACAAAAATGCTACATAAAAATAATACAAACTATAAGTTGAAAACAAAAAATTGACTTCGCATATTTTTATGTGACAATGACAAGGGAAATTAAATTCATTAGTTTCAATTTTTTTACCCGTAATCTTTATTCTCAAAATTTAAATGTATAATCTTAATACTTATCGGTATTTCTAATAAGACGATGAATAACTCTTCAATGTTAATTTTACAAAACTTAGAGCATCTATAGCTGTCTCTAATTTTTTTTAATTAATTAGCAGTTTTCTATCGAATATAACTTATAAACTATTTTTTAATGCATATTTTATAATGCAATTTGGTCAACATATATTTATATTATGTTATTTAATCAAGATTCTTGCACAAAAGAAAATTGATTTATGCACGTCACGGGTCTCTCATTAATTTAACTGACACATATTAATGTCATTATATGTTTTTTATGAAAACTAATTAATAAGATTAGATATTAGACATAATAGCTAATTAATGTCATTATCTTTAATTATTTTATTATTCATGACATAACATGTAATCTTTATTACAGTCAAATTAGATGGAAAAAAAAAAAAATCTAACTTACTTAATTTCCGTTAGTTTTGAATGACTCTTCGCTATACATTGCTTCGATATTTCTTTCTTTTACAAAATAAAAATAAAATAAAACTTTACAAAAAAATAACAAATTTTTAGATTTAGTATAGATTATAATAGTATATATATAGTCTAGTTTAAATAGAAAGGTAAATCTTTTAATTAGCACAAGTAAAATAATTTGGCCGGTTAAAATATTAAATCAAATTATATATATAATTTATTGACTAAAAATTTTGTAATGAATTAAAGGCTCGATCAATGGTCAAGATAAAAGAATATATAATAAGTTAATTATGAACTTTATCTTATTTGTTTCTATGGTTAGAATTTTTATTGAAAATATTAGTTGTTTTAGAAACTAGTATGATTCGATAAGAAAATAAATTAACTTAGTAACTAGCTAGTATAAAATATAAAAATTTGAAATCTAATAAAATATAAATTAAAAAATAATTGATATGAAATTAAAAAAAAAAATGTATAAATGCTAATAATTAATTTTAAAAGAATATGTATGATCTTATTACAAAGGCAATATTGTCATTTTATATAATTAAAAAATAAAAAAAAAAAATTTATTAAAATTCGAATATATAAAAATATATAAGATTAAGAATATCAATTTAATTTTTTTCTCAAATTAAATTTACAAGGATACCTTTAGTTATTTATACATACAATATATATCATATCATATCATGATTTAATTTATCATGTATAATAGAATTTTTATAAAGAAAACATATATAATATAATCATTGAGTTACTAACGATTTTTTTAATAAAAAATTGAAATTATCAAGAAAGTTGTGTATATATTTTATTTATTTATTATGTAATATCATTTTAGTTACTTATTTAATTTTCTTACTATTTTTAATTTAATGTTAAATATATATATATATATATATATATATATATTTCATAAAATTAATTTTATAATTTAAATATGATATAATTCATATTATGAGGTGTATACCAAACACTATAAAATAAAATAAATAATATTATCATATGTATATATTAAACATGTGATAGAAAAATTGTTTATTTATTTATTTTATTTTTATCTTGATTTTATATTATATTATGTTGGTTCAGTTTCCCAAATATATTCACAAGATCCAACTCATTTAAATATTAACTTTTATTTATAATGTGACAATAGATAGTTTAAGAGATGATCCACTTCGAGAATCATAAGTCAAAATGATAAAATTTATATATACATATATAACAATAACTGTATTAGTTAAATCAAAGTAAATCTTTTTTGCTTATAGACAAAAAATTAAACTTTTTTCTTTTTTTTTTGTGTGTAAGAAAAACTAATATTTATTAAAAAATAAACAAATCTTTTAACATAAATAAAATAAGTTGACTTTGGTTGAAATATTGAATGGAACATGTAGGAGTACAAGATCAATAAATCAATTTTTTTTTTCTGTCAAAATATTAACCAAAGATTTGGTAGTCAAAGATTTTTTTCCCAACTTAATAAAAATTATATATCGATTGGCCCAATTCATTAAGATATCCAATTAATTGTTAAAAAAAAATATATTATAGGTTATAAAATCTTGTTTCTATAACATTGTATAGCATCTACACCAATAAATTAACCACTAAGAAAAAAAGGTAAACAAAAGAGAGAGAATAGATTTTAAATAGAAGCCGTAATTTATTTAAATATATACTGTGTGAGAGAGATGTTGAGTTAGTTTTTGGCGAGTAAGTGTTCTATAGTGTGTGTTATTGAAATTTTAATTTCAATTTCAATTTCAATTTCAATTTGAGTTTGAGACATGAATGGAGATTTTGATTTTGTAACTCTCAATCACGTGTTATTGAACTGTTTATACAACCAAATAGTGGACTCTTTATTTGAGCATGGTACTTGTTTAGTATACTTACTTTTTTCTAAATAATTCAGTAAGAAGGGGTCTTATATAGTGTTGTTGTTGTTCTTTTTTTTTACAGATTTTTTAGTTGTTGTAAAAATTGTCCAACTTTAAGTCCAATTTTCCATAACAACAAAGAGGAACAATTCAAATATTTTTTGCTTTTGTAGATTCAAGTTTCTAATCACATAATCAACTAAAAAATATGCAACAAAATGGAACTGGTTTCATATAAAACATAACTCATCAGAGTGTTGTCGCATCACATTCAAGCCAAATGCAACATATCATTGATTCTATAATCTCAAATTCAAGCTAAATTGATTTAATGCATAGCATTCCTCAAATGGAGGTTATCACTGATCCTATAAAACAACTTAATGATTAACATTATTGAGATGATGGATTTAACTTATCTAATGGTTGAACATGAGGAATGTGCTACTCAACTTGTTGATTTGACTCCAATTTCGACAACCACTCAACATAGTAAACTTATGAAATTGAATGACCTATTGAGGTAATCAACTAGATGATTATGTTGTGAATTGGATTAGTCAACCTGATATTTTTGCATGGCAAGATATTTCATTTTTGTGATCAATAAGGTGCAATTTTAGATTTATTTTTCCAACATAGAGTGATGTATTTTAAACAATTACATTTTTTTTTTTCTTTTTCAAATCTACGTTATGATATCTCTTTTATATTTTTTATTCATTACTGAAGCCAATATTTTTTAAGATGATTAATGTTTTGATGAAAATATTGCAAGATTTGTCATTCTCAATTTTGTGTTATTTTTAATTTGAAGTTATAAAAGGGATAGTATATAGTGTTAATAGTAAGAAGTATATAGAGTTAATGTTTTTTTTAAGGTTAACTATGTTTTTAGTTTATTTAAATATATCAACTTTTATTTTTAATTCTTCTAAATAATTTATTTGAATATTGATTATTTTAAATTTTTTGTTATTAATTTAGTCCTTGTGTTTTTCTATAAAATTTCATATTGCATGTTTCAAGTGACTTTTTTATAACATATAATTGATAATACTTTATAATATAATTAGTTTAATAATTTAACTTTTTAATCTTGAATCTTTATTAGTTTATCTATTACTTTAAATTAAAAATTAAATTATTAAGTTAATGATATTTTAAAGTCTTAATAATGACATATCGTCAAAATTAAAAAAACAATTAAAACTTGTGACGCAAATTTTTGTAAAAAAAAACAATGATAAAATTTGATAACCGAAAATTTAAAATGGCCTCAATTGGGAGAATTTTTTTAAAAGAAGTAAAAGTAAAAGATTATATATCTAAGGAACTAAAAACATATTCCACTTACTTTTTTATTACATAGATATTGTGCACGTTGCCTCTATTATTTGTTCTATAAATCAACTTTTAAACAACAACATCATGGTAACATGTCTTAAGATTTAATTAACAATACATTACCACCAACTAAGTTTTTTTATTAGGTATGTTGTTCGCAAATATAATAAGTATGTCTTAAGATTTAATTAACAATGCACGTCTTAAGTTTTTTTTATTAGGTATGTTGTTCGCAAATATTTATTTATTTATTTTTTGTCCCAATAAAATTATAAAATATAGTACTGTTATTTAAAGGGTTAAACAAATTTTTATTTTCTATAAAATTTTACTAGGATTATAAAATATAGTAATATTATTTAAATGATTCAATCTAACATAATTAAACAAACAATGATATAAAAATTTATTTTTGATGATTTTAATGTATCAATCTATATTAATTATAATTTATAAATTGATGATCTAATTAGATTTAACTTAATTATGCTAGCAATTATTTAGATGAATCAACCGTTCAATCTTAATTAATTAATTTAACTAATTATGAATTCCAATTTCGTTGATCCAACACTTAAATTTAACTTAAATACACAAACAATGACTTAGAAATTTCAATTTAAATGATTCAACGACTAAATATGACCTAATTAAACAAAAACATTGGATTATAGAAATTGTAATTTCTAAATCTCAATCAAACTATTTAGTTAAAATTGAGCTGTTGAATCACAAAAATTTTAGATTTTTAAATTATTCTTTATATAATTAGTTTAGATTAAATAGTTGAATCATCAAAATTCAAATTTATAAATTATATTTGATTAAAAAATTATAATTTTTCAATTAATTATATTTAATATACTTTGAAAATAATTTTTTTTTATGATAATATCTTATTAAAAGAGTGATATATAAATAAGTGTTAGTATTATAAAATAACATCTTATTAAAAGAATGATATATAAATAACACCTTAAAACTAATTATTTACCTTAAAATAAATATTTAAATTAAAGAATAAAGTGAAGAATTTATTTACTTTAAAATAAATTAATCAAATCACTACTACAACTTCAACATCATATCATTGCAATTTGGGTTTGTAGTATCATCACAATTCACAAACAACCACCGATATCAATCAACTCTACTTTCCGGAAAACGCTGCCGGAGTTCGTCGCCGGTCGCCTCGTCCAGGTTTTTTCTTTTTCCTTTTCTTTTCATTTTTTCGGATGCTATTAGCGGCCGCGATTGCAGATCTCCACTCCGCACCGCTCCGCGATTCTCCCATTCAACGCTTTTTTAGATGGCGGAATTATGCTCAGTAGCATCCACACCTCTGATCGAAGGCGTGTTCGGTGTTCAATTTCCAACATTATTATCAGTGTTGGATCGTATCCGATGGTGTCGGCATTTCAATGTCAGTGTCATATCAGTATCTGTGCTTCATAGGAATTATCCTTATTATGTAGTAGATGATTTTTGGTGGCCAATTATGAATGTCTGTGCTTAATAATGTGATTAACATGTGTTTTTAAGTATTGGATGAATTTAGTGTCCAATTAGAATTTATGTGTTTAACTTGTGTTTTTAGGTTTCTGGATTATTGTGAGTAATTATCAATCTGTTCACTTCAACATCCCTTTGGATCATCAAGAATGCAATTCTTTGGGGGTTCTGAGATCAGTCCGTCACCACCTGCGCCGACAGCTTCAGGAAACAATGGCCATATGTTGTATGTGTTCAATAGGAATGGTATATGTTTGCTTTATAGAGAATGGAACCGTCCCTTGCATACGTTGAATGCTCAGCAAGATCATAAGTTAATGTTTGGTCTGCTTTTTTCGCTTAAGTCATTAACTGCCAAGATGGATCCCACTAGGTAAGTTTAGTTATTGGATTTTGATTGTCTGTAAAATCTTTTCAATGCTAATCAGTGTTGTTAAATAGCGTTTTTAATTAAGTAGCGGCACTTTAGCTCCCTATAGCATAGCAGCAGAATTAACACAAATTACTATTGTTCTGTGATACACTAGTTGTTATAAAATGTTGTCAACTAGCGTCACTATAGCTCTATAACATAGTAGAATTTGAACAAATTGTTATTGTTCTGTGATACGGTATTTAGTAGAAACTTTTGTCAAATAGCGGTTATAATGGCGCTATGGCACTGTTGCTTAGCAGAGTTTGAACTAACTGATAGTTTCTATGATTGATAATGATAACATCGGTGCTAATTGATTTCCAAATGTACTGTTACTATTATTCATTTCTAAATGCAGAAGGTAACTTATTGCAATAAAAGTAATTTGAAGAATGCTTATGCTCTATAGTCTTAGTGTATGTTTGCTTTGCAGTTTTTGCAATCGAAAGACTGCAAACATACTTTTGGACCCAGAGTAACTATAAGTTCCTTTGTGACAAACATATGTATGGAAACAAGAACGTGAATTACAAACCAAACATATTATTCTTTAGTGCAAGGAATACTAATGAAAATTTATGGTGTGGTGTTGTGAAATTAAATTGGCTTCCAAATTATCACTTATCAGTGTTAAAGTCTTTCCAGAAATGGAATCTCTCAAGGATAGCTTTTGCGGAAATGATTATTTTTTTACACAATGCACCGAAAATGCTTATAATTGATGAAAATGAATAGCTGTTGAGCTGTGCATGGTGACAGACATGTGGTTAAGATGGAGTCTGTAAATGCCAAACTGGACATGATAATGATGTTTGTTTACTCCATGCGTTGCTAACATGTACAAAAGTTGATGATTTTCCTTGACTTCTTTCATAATAATAACGATGCCACATGCCTGCAAATAATACTTTCGGTTAATTCGATCACCAGGAATTTAATAGGATATTTGTTTATTTTGATGCTTCTATCGTTCTTTATCCTGATTCTTCTAGTTTTCTCATGTCCCTTATTCTTCTATATATTTGTCATCACGTGAATATTTTATGCTTTGCATATTTAATATTTGATTATCTTAGCTTGTTTATTGTCACAGCAATGATCAACAATTCATGGATTTTATGTAGATATTTTGTGTAATTTAAAGGAATTATATGAAAATTATTGTTGCTGTTCTATATGTTATAGAATGCACCAGTAGGGCTAATTCGTTGTTCTCCAACTTATTGTGTAGTTCCGAGAAAGGAAACCTTGGCGTACCTCAGTTACCTGGTCAAGGTTGTTCGTTTCACAGCTTTCGCACTAATACATACAAACTTAGTTTCATGGAAACTCCTTCTGGAATAAAGGTAAGATGCAACAACATGTGTTTCCTTATATATCCTTATTAGATTCTTGTGGATGCAGTCCCGGCCTATTCTAGAATTGTGTTGAATGCTTTGCACCTTGGGTTTTGCACATTTATTCATCCGTTACTGTAGCTATTTGGAACTTATTCTGTATTTGTCTGTAATAAATTATAATCATATTTTCTGTCAGAAATATATTAGGTTTGTTGACCTCAGTACCTAAGCTGTGAATGAAAAATTTAAGTGACAGGGAACAAAAAAAAAACAGAAAAAGATAAAGATAAAGTGAAAGAAATTTAAAACACCTTTTGATTTGATATTTGGTTTTAGGAGTTTTGGTCTGATCTAATTTTTTGAATAGCTTACATTTCATTTTGATATTTATTTGAACCAAAAGTGAGAATAATTGCTTTTTGGCTTTATCCATTTCATTGTTTACAAGCTTCCTCACTGGGCTTAGTTTGATGCTGCATAATGAGGAAATTACAAGATGTTTATGTAATAAAGCAAGAGCAGTGTTTAGCATGCCTGCTAAAGTGACATTTGGAGGGCATGTTTGGATTTATGGTATTAGATAGAATGAAGTAGATAGAATGGAATGGAATAGGCTAGTTATATTTAAAAAATTGATGTTATATCTTTGTATTCCATTCCACCTGGCTCTTTTCTATTCTATACCACCAATCCAAACATACCTTGATTTTGGTAGCTTTAGTGAGGGTATTTGTGATTCTTATGGAAGTAGAGAACCCAGTGTCCTTTTCATGTGAGGGTGTTTTCTGGTTGATCATTTTTATTTAATCAAATTCGTTTCTCTATGTGGTCATGTCTGAGATTGTAATTAGGTTGGATAAGATTGGATATTGACGAAATAATAATTTCTGTCCCTAACACATTTTTCATGGAACATACCTTAAAAATAAATCTGTCAGTCACATACATTCAGCTCTATATCAACCTAGCTCTGTTTAACTTAACAAAATTTCATATTAGAACATTAACCTATGATGTGGCAATTTGTTCTGTTGAGTGACATGAACTCTCAGTTGGCAAATGAAATGCCTTCTCCATGTTATTACCCTTGAAACTGTGTTTTCAAGGAATTTTAACTATTCAAATCTCAGGTATATAGCATCTCACAGCTTCTTCCACCTCCGTCATCGTCCCCATAAAAAACTATCTTAATTTTTTCAATCTATAAATCACATTCATTATCCAGAGTACAAGTATCTATCTGCCAACTTGTTTTTCCAGCTTTAATCTCCAAATTATTGCATCTTCCTTGGGAAAATAACTACTACCATCCCCCAGCTTAACTACAAACTTCTGAGTTTTTAATGATGGGTAACCCTAAATAGGCCACTAGTTCGGTGGCAATGAAGTTATGACTAGCTCTACTATCAATGAGAAAGAGAATTGGGTATCCTCCTAAGCATCCCTCTACCTTCAATGTCCTCCCAAAGTCCTTATCCATTGATAGTACCTCCTGGATATTTATCATGTTGCATGGCATCTTCTATTTTCCTTGGCCTTCTCTGTCCTTAACTGCCAGTAAGAAACTCATGGGCCCTTCATTTTCCTCCCATTCACCAATCAATAGCTTTAATTAAGCAATCAGGGTACCAATAGATGCTAGTCCTGTCCACATTTAATACACAACCCTTTATTCCACTTTTCCACAAGCTTTTGATTGGTTCTTTCCAAGCCATTTTCAGATTATTCACCCTCTCTATTCCTCCCTGTTTAGGCTGGAAATTTTGGTTTGATCTAGAAGCAAGAAATTTAAAACTTGGGGTCCCTCGTGTAATGGGGCTAGAAGGTTAGAAGCTCCCCGGAAAATTGCAATTTTGGCACCAAGTTAGTAAGCTCGTCCAGCAACACGATTCAATTTACTCTGTCATCTATGTGATGGAATTGGAGATCATTCTTAAACAGTTGGTACTTGGTAGGTTCAAGTGCCATCTCCTATAGTTGAATCTCCTCCTTCAATCCTGTTGAAGTTATGGGTTTTAGATAAAAAGAGAAGAGAAACAATAACAACTTGAATATTATTTATAATAGCTTGATAGCAACTTAATACAAAAGACTAAACACTAATCACCATTAGGTTTTTTATATTGGACTTGGTCATCCTTACTAAACCGTCTGAAAAATGAGGGGTATTGTGTCTCCTCTTTATAAACTATTTTCTCTGGGCTTGATTCTTTTCAATGTAGGACTTGGGTGGAAAACGGGGATAACTTAGGGAAACTCATGAAAAGAATCAGAGGCTAAGGGAGAATACTAAAACCTTATAAAAAGTACTCCAATAAAGTAAGGTGCACTACTTTGCTCTACTAAAACCGTAAACTATTTCAAAATCAAACAGGTATTTTACAGTAAAAAATCACTTTTTTCTTTTCATATTATGCTTTCCAGAAAAACAATCAAAGAAGCAATGTTCATATATTACTCCTTGTTATACTGGTTGTATTGTAACACTGCCTTGATTTCCATGCTTTCATGCAGATTATCTTGGTAACTCATCCTAGAACTGGTGATCTTCGGGAATCCTTGAAGTATATCTACAATTTGTATGTCGAGTATGTTGTCAAGAATCCACTCTACACACCTGGAGCTCCTATAAGGTAACACAATCTTTACTCCTGTTTAAATGACATACTAGTCCATTTGCAAAGTATAAAGAATATTCATTTTTCACTCCTTTGCTCACTTTTCAATGTTCTTATTTTTCTCGTACATCCAACAGGTCCTCTTTTCATTTTGCCCCTCTCTCTCTCTCTCATAATGAAAATGATAAATTAGCATAGCAAAAGATTTTTATTTTGTTTCTGGGTATTAAACTTCAACAGTGTTATAAAGACCGTTTGTTATATGCTTGTTGGATAGAACTAGATATAAAGATTATTCAAAATCTACTAGTTGATCATTGAAACATCTTTTTACTTTTAAATGCTAAAGTATAAGAAATTTAAATGTTTTAGAAAGTAAAAGGTTAACCGGTGGTCGTTTATGTTGATACATTTATGATCAGTTATTTCAAATAATGTATAGATGATTTTACATCTTTCATACACTTATAAGAACAGGGAATAAAAACACAATTTGGTGTAAAAGAAAGTGGAAACAAAAATGCCCTTAAATTTTTTGGTCACCCAGCATTAACAGTATTATTCATTTTCAGTTTTTTTTCCCTCTTCGTAATTAAGGGTTTAGGGATTATATATTTTGTTTGGTAGTTTTATCTGGAAGCAAATAAAGTTTTCTTTTCAATGGTTTGATGAATTTTGATAGGTCTGAGCTTTTCAATACAACATTGGACCAGTATGTGAGAGGCATTGCATAGAAGCTGTGTGGTTACAATTCACCACTGTTGATGATAATGAACTCATGTGTTGTATAATGCCTTGTTTTGCATGGTGATCATTGCATTACCAGCCACAAACTCTTAAGAAGTCCTCACATGTTTATGTTTATGTTGTTGCAACATTAGATTGGTCTGATATAATGTTAATACTTGATCAGAATTCATTGACCAGAATTAAAACAAATGTTCGCTTACTACTACATATGCATTGCTAACTCATTTTGGTTTATGTGGATGAGAAGTGTAAGGAACATCCTAACTCCAACACTTTTGGTCCCATTTCTAAGTCCCATAATGGATCCCACATAAATCAGTGAAACCTATTTTAATTTCACCTAATGAAAAAGTGAATGTTGAAAAGATAGTATTCCTAGCATTTATTTGTGTGGATTGTACTGAACTTTTTATTTTATACTACTTATACAATACTCTTTTTTTTTTTAATTAATATCCAAAATTATCCTTATTAAAATATTAAAAATAAGGAAAGTAGAGGTAGTAGGTATTTCAAACAGATGCTAAGAATGATTTAACGTAGTGATGTTGGCTACCAAAGAGTTAAACTGCACATTTATTTACATCAGAAAAAAACATTTCATTTATTGAACACGAAATGTGCCACATTATAAAGAGAACAAGCACTCCTGAACTAAAAATATTATCAATGCACCACTACATCAAGTCATTGTTTGAATCAGGGGCACCATGTTTCCAAACTGAAATTTTTTATTCTATACTCCTATAAATATACTTCTACTCTACAAACTCTCAAAATTCCAAATTTTTGTTTGATACTTTAAAAAAATCAATTTTTTTCTTACAATAATGGTTAGCTCACCCTCCATGAACTTGTCGGTAAACTCAAAATTGTAGAATTCTGAAAATTACAATTTTAATTTTTCTAGAATATATTTAATATCGGAAAACTAAATTGAAATTTTCAAAACCCAAAAATTTAAGTTGGGCTTCTTTGAATTTGAGTTTTGAATGAAATGTGTTTCAAAAATCTTAAAATTAAAATTTTTAGAATTTCAAAAATTTTAATTGAGATTTTCTATATTTAAATTACATTCTGGAAATTTTAAAACTGAAATCATTTAGAAATTTCAAAATTAAATTTTTTGGAATTTTGGCTCATGTAGTGAATTTCACCTCATGTTAGATGGTATGATTAAGGATAGTTTGGGTAATTTAGGGGGTTGGTAAGAGTAGGATTACAATATGTCTGAGTATAGAGAAACACTTTCTTCCAAACTCGTAGTGTGTTCAAATCAATCAAACAGTTTCTTTTCTTCTATGATTTTAAGTACACGTTTTATTTGATAATTTGAATATGTAATTTAACAAAACAATACATATTATAGATTTATGAGAATTTAAGGGAAAAAATCTCACATTTGTGTTATATTTGGGCCTTTCGGATGCCAATTTTTCAAAGCCCATCATCAGATAAATCACGATGGAGTTGGGATAAACGGGTTTTTTTTTTTTAATGTTGTTGAAAAGGTTATTTTATTTTATTTTATTATTATTTTTTTTAAAGTTAGTAGAAGATGACTTTTTGAAATGTTACTAAAGAAGGATTAGAAGAGGAGCTTTTTTTGTCCAAATAATAAAGTGTAAATAGTTAATCTATACCTAAAAATAAAAATTAGACAGTGTAGATTAATACCCTATAACTCTTTTAATAATTGATAGTTAAAATAAAACTTACAAAATACCTTTTTAATTTTACTTATTTAAAATAGTAAAGAATAATTTTTTAGTCTAAAGTAAAAACGTGTAGGTTGTTAATTTCCACTATCATAAAAAGAGGTGGTTATAAATTAGCAAGCCCTATATACATATATACACAGATATATAGGACAAATATATAGGATGAAAAATCTCTTGACTTCAGAAATAAATTTATATAAATTATTCTCCTTGAGAATTTAATATAAACGATAAATTTTATTAATTTAACCGTCAAATTAAAAGTTCTTATTTGAGTATATCAACTCAAAAAAAAAAAATTAAAATTTTAAAACTATTTGATATTTCATTAAATAATTTATAATAAAATTTTAATATCGATGATTAAATTAAATAATTAATTTTTTTTTTTATATAAAATTTTCCGTAATTGATCATTAATATATCATGTCAAAAATCTATTATTTATATAATAAAACTAATAATTTATATTAAGTTATTAAACATGCTAACTTAGCATATTTTTATTCTTGAATTTCAATGAATCATCACTTATATTTACCGTATATATTAAACAGCGTTTGTATAATATTTGAAGTGTTTGGATGTGTATTATAAAACACTTATATAAAATGTTATGTTTTTTATAATTAAAAGTCTAACAATTAAATCATAAATAAAAGTAATTATAGAAATGACATTGATTCAGTTTTACTCGCTGCAGCTTCCTATAATAACCGTCACATTTAATCATTTCACAAACATTAAGAAAAAATAAAAAAAGGTTACAATAACTTTGCAGTATACTCATAATATTAAGAAATAATATTATCAAATGCTCTAAAGGCACTTAAAGAGTACACTTGAAAAAAAATAAACCAATTAAAATTTTATAAAAATTTAAAAATGACATTCTTTTTGAGATTTTATTTAATTATTTATAAATGTAATTGATATTATAAGAGAGGAAGCAAAAAATGTTGATTGTTAATGAAAAATATAAATTTATTTTTCATCAATATGAATTGTCATTGCCCAAATAGAAAAATGTTATTAATAATCTTTTATCTACAACATTAAATTTCCTCCATCCTTCAAAAATATAAAGTCCTTTTTTTTTTTTTTTTTTTTTTTCATTTTTCATAACAAAGATTTAAGATGAGAGTCGCGCCTCAATTTAAGATATAGAAAATTTTAAAATTCAACGAATATTTATAAAATAATTTATATTTGTTTTCTCCAATAAAATGATTGAATTCGCAATGAGTGGCAGAGCATTTTAGTTTGCTTAATGTGTGAGGTGCATCTATTATATAGTCTCAAGGTGCATCAAGTCTAAACACATCATCAACCTCTATTAAATTAGTAATTTTATTGATCAAGGTGACTAATAAAAGACATATATAAGAAAAAATATCATATGATAAATTATTAAATCTATGAACCCTTTATTTAAATTCACAAAAATAATAAAATAATAGATTAAAGTCTAAAAAAACTCATCAATTGAAAATTTATAATTAATTAAAGGACTTAATAGGAGATTTATTAAGAGGAATTTATAACTTTAAAACATTATTTACAGGCTACAGCTCTATCTGTCGGTCCCCCTTCCTATGTCCCAACTCGCAACTTGCATATTCAATTACATGTTTTTTTCACTATTAGAAGTATCAATCTCATTTTCGAAGTGCAAAAAAGCAACATGTGATGCATAAACTTAATTAATTAGTCACCAACCACGTATTCCGTTTCACTTGGCGTGTACTCTCTTTGAGTACATAATGTACACCACCACTATGACCACATTGTTTTATTTTTCTATGATTACATAATGTACCACTATGACCACATTATTTTATTTTTGTTATATCATCATGGTATCTGAATCAATGACGCTACCCCATAGCCATCACGTGACTGATTTTAGGTAAAGGGCTCTAACGTAATTTTGAAAGCATAGAATGTGGTTGTTTGAAAAATTAATATTTGAAACAATGTTTTGTGAAAACACCAATTTTATTTTAGGGAATATAAAAACAAAGTTTGTCCTAGAAATTAAGTTTTTCTTTTTTTTGAGGCAGCTAGAAATTAAGTTCATTGAAGTGAAAAATGTTACTTTCGCATTTAGTTGAGTTTAAGACTAAAATTTTACAAACTTATTTTAATATAAAAAAAGTTTATACATAAATTATTTCGCTCAAACTAATTTTTGCAGAAATCAATTTGTAAATTTAACATAAATCAAAATCTAGATTTATAGTGCTTATCTAAGCACAAGAGCTACAACTAAGTAAAATATACACTTTGTTTGAGATAAACTTAAACTTCATCACAACTCTTTTTATTTTAGAAGTTCCATTCACACTCATTAAAATGTATACTTGTTTCATCTCAATTCATTGCTATTTAAATTTTATGGATACGTTTCCCCTTTTTGCGATTCTTAAAATCATCTCGTTAGAATATTTTTTTTAACCTCTACTATATATTATCATCTATGAGACATTAAAAAAAAAGTGAGTCTTTGTCGGTGTAAGTCTTAGAAGTTAATGATTCATATAAATTTAGAATTTGTATTATATCATGCTATTTATTTATAATAAGGCATTTAAGTTATTATGTTTGTTTCCACATAGTTCTTGAGTAAAATTTGATTTAATAGAATATTAGGTAGATGACTCATTGTGAGATACTATAGAATTTTACTCTTTAATATTTGTAGTCAAATATTATTATAAAGAGCGATGATAATAAAATCAAGACTATTATATGTGTGAACTGATAATCTTATCTCACAGTTTATATATATAAAATATCAAGTCACAACATAAGTACACATTACGATAAAGGTGTACTGGATTAACTCACCATGAAAATGCTACATAGTGTTATGTAAGTGTTATAAGTTATTCTCATAGTGATAGTGGTGTATGTCACCCTCTAAATTGAATAAGGGTAAGTGTTATAAGTTATTCTCATAGGCAATTAGTGATACTGGTGTATGCAGCTTGAATAAGTTATTCTCATAGATGTCATTGTCGTAAAATATTGACTGTAACAAAGCAATTATAAAGTCGATTAACCGAACACTTAATGAATCATATAAAGGAACACGAGTGCCCTAGATACGATTTTCACACTGATACATAACAAGAGTAATATTTGTGGGGTCCTTGATAGAGTATGACCGTGTTGAAATAAGTCAGTATGAGATATTGATCTTATTTATTGTTACTAAGTATACTCAAATATCAAGTAATATAATATTGAACAATATAAGGGTGACACATATTATGCTTGTGTTCAATATAGATATGAGGACAAAAGGTTAATTATACACAAGATCATTATCACATAAATGTCATGTCAAATCACAATACATTTTCGTCACTTGAGTATCAATTAGTGGTGAATGTGGCGGGAAGGCGCCACAACCCCTCTAAATATTTATTATTTATTGGAAATGTGCATACTAAAATATTAGTGTAACACACACACACATATATATATATATATATATATATATATGTTTATCAAATTTCTGCATGAAAATCAATCTCGAGGTGGTGCAGTGGTAATGAGCTTTTTTGCTGCCCGTAGGATGCAGGACCGATTGCTGCAGGACTCATTTTGTATTTTATTATGAAAAAAATAATATCTACAAATTTTAAACCGTCTTCTTCAAGCTATTTTGTGGAATTAATTTAATCATAAGATATGTTGAAGGTGCAAACACGAAAAGAGGGTTAAATTGTATATATGCAAAATTTATAATTTTTTTATAATTTATAAATAAATAAAAGACTAGTTCAGTTTTGGTGACTTACTTGGAGTAGAAACAATCATATTCAGAGGCAGCTGTTGAGACATAATCGTAAATTAATGTTTTGTTGTAAACAAATAAAAAGTTAATTAAACACTCTAATTATGATTCTAAATTATGTGTTAATTTAACATGTGTTTTTGAGTGTAATAATCCAAGTTAGATACAAAGCAAATGCAACAGAAATTAAAGAAAGAAAGAGCTAAAAATGAACAAAACGGAACCAAGAACGTTCTTGACATAATCTGCAAAACCAAGAACGTTCTTCACATTCTTGTCATTTTCAGCAAGCAAGATCTCATCAATTTTTAATGCAAGGAAAGCTCTTGTAAATCACGAATGGACTTCCAATTCATATACTAGGAATGTACAACTCTCATACGAACAAAAGAATCACTCAAAAGGATCAAAGGCACAACTCAAAGCAAAAGTATCAAATGATCATTCTCCAACAACGTAACATTAGCCTCTAGACTGATAAACATTTTCCAGCATGTTACACATTATCTTCAGCAGCAAGCATCTCTCTCCAGAATGATTAACAACTATCTCCAGAATAATCAACAATCATTCTCCAAGTATGATGTCATCAGTACAGAATGATACAAACATTCTCCAGCTTACTAAACATCATTCTTCAGTTTTGTTACATCATTCTCCATCCTTATATCATCATTCTTCAGCCTGTTTTGTGCCAATCAAAACACTATATTGAACTGATCTCATTAATCATATATCTAAAGATTAAAGGATCATTGAACAAGATCGTAGCTGTCCAAGAATGAAGAATTCCATACCAATCAAACAAAACTCAAAAGTGTTCAAAGACTTGAACATTTTTTAATCATAAAATCTGGTCTTTGGTCAAGACTGACAGAACACTTCCAATGACTCTTTTTGACTATCATTAAACATCCTAAAGCCTATAAAAAGAACCCCAAGCTCAAGGAAAATGAATAACTTCAAGTGCTAAGAAAATCCGTCAATCACATACACTTACATACTTGAAAACTTCTCATTTGCAAAGGAATCATCTCTGAAATCATCTTCATATATCCAAATCATATTACTGAGTTCTTTTTATCAAGAATCTTTGCTTAAACACGAGTTGAGCATAATTAGATTCAACCAATCTCTCTAAATCATTAGTGCGTAAACTGAAAACTATAAGGGTTGTTTATAGTTTGAGTATGTTGTAAAAATCTTTTTATGGTTAAAAGATGAATTGTAAAATCCTCTCTAGATTGATAAGTGACTTGATTGAATCCTTTCTGGGTTGAATGGAATTGTTGTTGCAGATCAAGGCTGATCTAACAAAAACTGTGTAAAACCAAGAACTTTCTCCGTTTGAACACATAGTTGAAAATCTCACAATTGTGAGGACTGGACATAGCCCGAGTTGGGTGAACCATGATATATCTTTGTGTGATATCTCTTCCTTATCTCTATTTACTTTCAATCATTCTAATTATAAAGTTAAATAGATAAATTAAAAATGTAATTTTAACTAACCAAGCTAAACCCTAAACCCGTTTTCGGTTTTCTGTTTTCATAACCAAGATCATTCTTGAGTTGTTTTCTTAAGTTCTTAAAAAGAAATTTTAAATAGGTGAATTTATAATTCATACCCCATTCCTTGTAAGTTGATATTGCTACTTCAATTAACATCAGAGCAAGGTCTCTAAAGAGTAATCACTTTAACAAGTGCTAAAGTAAAAAATCTAGAAGAAAAAATTACAAAAGCAAAATACATTGTTGAAAGAAGATCTTCAAACAGGCCACCATATTTTGATGGAACTGGTTACTACTTTTGGAAGAACAAGATGCAACTGTTTCTGAAATCTCAAGATACAGGAATGTGGCGCATTATTACAGATGGAGATTTCATACCAAGAGTTGATCAAAATGATTCAACATCTGCTGAAAAGAAAAAAATCGACTGGACACCTAAAGACAAAACTAAGGTACTCTTAAATTCTAAAGCTCAATTATTCTTATCGTGTGCTTTGAGCAGGGAAGAAAACGAAAGAGTTGATGAATTCAGACCTGCTAAAGAAGTACTGGACTCACTGCAAACTCATCACGAAGGAACAAGCCATGTCAAAGAAACAAGAATAGACATTGGCATAAGGAAGTTTGAGCTGTTCGAATGAATGAAGGAGAAACCATTGATGAAATATACTCAAGGTTCACAACTATAGTGAATGAGATGCGTTCTCTTGGCAAGGCTTACTCAGTACAAGACAGAGAGAGAAAGATCATGAGATTCCTTCCAACCATATAGAGACCAATGGTGACAACCATAAGCCAAGCCAAAAATCTTGAAGTGCTTGCATTAGAAGAACTAATTGGAACCTTAAGAGCACATGAAGTATTGTTACATGAAAACAAACCAGCCAAGAAAGGAAAAACAATAGCCTTAAAATCATCTCAAGAAAGTATACCAACACAAATAGAAGAAGAATCTGAAGAAACTAGGCAGGAAGATGCTGATGAAGAAATTGCTCTTCTCACTAGAAGAATTCAAAGAATGATGAGAAGAATAGATCAAATTAAGAAGGGATTCTCAAACAAAAGAGAAAGTCCCAAAACATAAGTAGACAAGAGCCAAAACACATGTTTCATATGTAATAAGTTGCGACATTACAAATCTGAATGTCCCCTAAGTAAAAAACCACCAAACAGATTTTCTTTCAAAAAGAATTCAACGATGGCTACATGGGATAACTCAGATGAATCTGATGAAAAAGAAGATGAAGAAGCCGACTTATGCTTAATGGCAAATACTAAAGAAAATGAGGTAACAAATTATGAACCTTGTCTTTTGTGTGAACAAATGGAAAAAGAATTTGACAACTTGCTAAATGATTCAAACTTTCTTGTTCAAAAGTGTAGTTCTTTAAAAGAAAATTTTCACAAAGAAAAAGAAGAAAAAGAGAAAACTCAAACTCTAAATGATAAGCTTAAAGAGATCATTCAAAATCTAAAAGAATCTCAACTCAAAGAATTTAAAACCGAAAATCAAGAAAGTCAAGAACATTATGCATTTCAAAAGGAGAACATTCTCCTTAAAGCTGAAGTTGAACTTCTTAAAAATGATCTGTTGTAGTACCTCAATTTTGTCCAACTTATTAGAAATAATTGAAAAAGTAATAATATCCATTTTTATTATAATATATCAAATTTTGTGATTTCTGCTTTCATAATCATTAATACAAAAAAGGAAAATATATATATATAAAAGAAATAAAAATAATATAGCTAAAAATGAGGCTCATTATGTTTCATCAATTTACAATGTCAAATTAAATTACAGTTTTAAAGCCAAATCAAATTACAATAAGTATGCTCATTATGTATCATCAATTTACAATGCCAAATCAAATTACAGTTTTAAAATCAAATCAAATTACAATTTTAAAAATTAAGCTAAATCAAATTACAATAAAAATTAAGTCAGCTGCTCCAGCCTGTTTTGCCTCTGTTTTGTTCTCTATTGCTGCCCTTGCTTACTTCCAAGCCTTGCTCTGCTGATGTTGATTGATATTGATGCACAAGCCTTGCTCACTTATACATTTGTAGCTGTTGTAACTAATTAGAGAAATAGAAACATAATTTTATAAGTCAATCAATCATTGTACACATTATACATATCAAAGAGACAAACTTTTGAGTTTTAAAAAACCTAAAAGACAAATTAAAGCTTCAAATAAAAAAGCTCAGCAAATGATCAGATAAAAACAAACAAATAGGCTAAAACCATGAAAGCATCTGATGTGCAGAAAAAAAAAAAAAACTCAGATGATGAGCAAAAGAAATGAAACATCTAACTAGGAACTGGAAAGCTCAAACAGAGACACAAACAAAGAAAGCAACTGAACAATTAAATAAAACTCTATAAATAGAGTCTAGTTTTTTTCAGAAAGAGGATGGGGTTTTTTTTTGGGAGATCAGTAAAAAAGGTTTTTGATTTGAATGTTTTGAAACATTAGATGGTTGATAGAAAAATATACTAATTCAAAACAAGAGCATATACTCATCAGGGGGACAAATCATAATAGTGAAACAAACATCCAATTTGTGTGTGGTAACTATATATAAACTCTATTATTTATGCAACAACTTTATATTCTTGATGATTATACCTTTCAAAATAAAAAAATAAAAAAAAAATATACGAATTCGCTTTATCACTACTTTAATTATTTTTGTTTTGTTTGACTTTGTTTTATTCTTTTATGTTTTCTTCAAACTATAAAAATCCAGAACATGCAAAATAAGAACAAACTCAAATTCGTTTTTATCAGAAAATCCAAAAGAATAGAGAAAAGAAGAAATCTCAAACCTTCGTATTGTCACTGTCGCCGCTGGAACGACAACCATGCCTTTTGGAGCGGCCGCACCCTCCTCCTTTGTCTCTTCTCCTTCTCACGACCTCATCTTTGTAAGCTTTCCATCTCTTCCTCCTTTTTTTATTTTTCTTTCTTTCTTTGTTTTTATTTTCTCTCTGTTTGCGTTTTTGCAAACACATGGGGGCCACAATTTTTGTTTTGAAATGCGCACTTAGAGTTTTGAAACACACAGCCACCTCAGCTCCTATCATTTTACCCTTTCTTAAGTTTTTTTTTTTGTTTTTATTTTGTGTTATTATGGGCTAACATAAAAAATAAAAATAAACCTTTTTGTTTGGAATTTTAGCCCATCTAGTTTTTTTTTTTTTCTCTTTTAAATTTTGAATTTAATTTGCTTCATAACTAAAAATCAAATTTCGTAAAAAAACACAAACAAATATTTAATTAAAGATTAACTAAATGTAACATTTTTAATTCTTCGAGTTATTAGAACACAAGTTGCAACAACTTAGCGGTTCTAAATCTCATCTTCACAGATAGATTAATAAATTAAAACTCATAAGCAAATTAATAATTAAAAAATATTATTAAAGGTTAATCAGAAACGACTTCCTTTAATACATGAATAACATAACACAATTTATATAATCTGATAGTTCTAAAACTTATTTTTATAAATATAAAATTAACTTTTTTAAAAGTTTATTATTTAGATGTGTCATTTTTTTAATCTTTGAGTTGTTTAAAACACAAATTGTACTACTTGGTTGTTTTGAAACTCAACTTAAAAATCGAGAATAATATAAAATATTTTTTAAAATGATTAAATTAGACGTGACATTTTCTTTACTCTTTGAGTTTTGAGACACAAGTTGTACAACTTGATCGTCTTAAAACTCATATTTTAAAATATTTATTCAAATCAAACTCTTTTATTTTTCTTTTCGTCAAAATATTTTTTATCAAAACAAATTTTCTTTGAAAACACTCAACACATCCGTATTCTTTTTTTTACCTAAAAACTACGTAGCTTTGATTTCTTCATATTTAATAATAAGGAGAAATGAATATACTAAAGTTAATTTTAATCTTGCACAATTAATGGATCTCGTAGGGTGCTAATACATTCCCTATGCATAATTGACTCCCGAACTCAAAATTTGATTTCAAACACCATTTTTTTTCTTTCTATTTTTAAGGGTTTCTCAATATTTTCTCTATTTTAAAATAAATTTTGGTGTTGAATTCGAGAAACACTCGAAATTTTAGGCCGCGACATCTGTCAAATTTCATTAAAGCCACTGAAACATTTCAAAAAATCATAGGATCTCAAGTAGGAATATTTGATAAAGTTGGTCTTGGTTTCAATCAAACTCAAAAAACCAAAATGTATGAAAACTTTTTTGTTCTAGAGAGAAAATAAGGTAAATGCAAAATTAAATGTTCATATTGCAGTAAGGTTTGACATCTGGAATTTGCATGTTATTTTAGGAAAAGAGATGAGAAAATCAAGAACAAAATGAGCTTAAAAAAAGGAGAACATTCTGGAGCAAAAACATAAATTTTCCAAAAACTGAAAAAAGGAGAACGTTCTCCAGCTAATGCAGCAAAAGGATAATGTTCTGGAATTTTACCAAAATCAGTTAAAACTCAATTTTCTAAACCTTTTCAAAAACAAATCACTAGATGTTCCTCTTGTTCTAAGATTGGCAACTATGAATCAACATGCCATATTAAGAAGGAATCAAAATTCAAAACTAACCTTCAAGGACCCAAGATCAAATGGGTACTTAAAGTTAATGTAACAAATCATGCAGGTTGGATCTCAAAGTGTCAAGAAAAAACCATGGTTCTTCGACAGTTGTTGTTCAAGACAAATGACAGGTGATAAAAACTGATTCATGTCCTTCGTCAAGAAAGATGGATGATCAGTCACTTTCGGGAATGATAATCAAGCTCGGATTAAAGGTAAAGAAACAATTGGTAAGAAAAATTATGTCCAAATAATTGATGTTCAATATGTGGAAAGACTGAAACATAATCTCTTAAGCATAAGTCAACTATGTGACAATGGCTTTGAAGTTATTTTCAAACCTAACCTATGTGAAATAATAAAAACAAAATATGGGGAAGTAATGTTTTCTGGAACTTGAAAGAAAAATCTTTATGTTTTATATCTAGAAGAAATACCTGACGAATCCTGCTTCATGTTTATCAATAAAGATAAATGGATTTGGCATAAGCGGACAAGTCATCTTAGCATGAAAACTATCTCAAAAATTTCAAAACTAGAACTTGTTAGAGGATTACCAAAACTAAATTTTGAAAAAGATAAAGTATGTGAAGCTTACGCTAAGGGAAAACAAGTCAAAAGCAGTTTTCATGCAAAAAAGTTCATCTCCACAAACAGAACTCTTGAGCTACTTCACATAGATCTATTTGGTCTTGTTAAAACAACAAGTTTAGGAGGTATGGAATATGGTTTTGTTATTGTTGATGATTTCTCACGATACACTTGGGTATTATTTTTAAAACAAAAAGATGATGTTTTTGATGCTTTCAGAATCTTTTGTAAAAAGGTACAAAATGAAAAAGATTCCACAATCATTTCTATAAGAAGTGATCATGGAGGAAAATTTGTAAATGCCTCTTTTAAAACCTTCCTTGAAGAACTTGGTATTTCTCATAATCTATCTTGTGCAAGAACTCTTCAACAAAATGGAGTTGTTGAAAGAAAAAATAGAACTTTACAAGAAATGGCAAGAACAATCTTGGAAGAATCTAATGTTGAAAAATATTTTTGGGCTGAAGCTATCAATACATCATGCTATTAAACCAAGTATCCATAACAAAGATCATAAACATAACACCATATGAAATCGTGAAAAACAGGAAGCCAAACATATTATATTTTCATATTTTTGGTTGTTATTGTTATATCTCAAACAACGAAGAAACTCTTGGAAAGTTTGATGCAAAATTAGACAAAGCTATATTTTTGGGTTACTCAACTGATTTTATAGGATATCGGGTTTTCAATTTAAAAACCAAAATTATCGAAATCAGCATGCATATGTTATTTGATGATCTTGATTTGAGTAAAAAAGATGAGGAAGAAGAATAACATTCTGGGCAACAGTGGCAACAAAATGTTCTCCAAGAAACCCAGATTGATAAACAATCTTCGTTTCATTCTCCTCCTAAAAGCTGAAGAACAATTAGTGATCATCCTCAAAATCAAATCATTAGAGATATTGCTGATGGAATTAGAACAAGACTGTCATTCAAGGATGATGGCAACAACAACATGGCAATGATCTCCCAAATTGAACCAAAATCAATCAAAGAAGCCATAGTTGATCAATCTTGGGTTGAAGCAATGAAGGAAAAATTCCTTCAATTCGAGAAGAATGAAGTCTAGAATCTGGTTCCAGATCCACAAGATCAAACCATCATAGGAACAAGATGGGTATTCAGAAACAAACTAGATGAAGAAGGTAAGGTTGTGAGAAACAAAGCAAGGTTGGTTGCTCAAGGTTACAATCAACTAGAAGGTATAGAATATGATGAAACTTTTGCTCCCATCTTAAGGTTAGAAGCTATACGAATTCTTCTTGCATGTGCATCTCATAAACTTATTAAACTCTTTCAAATGGATGTTAAAAGTGTATTATTAAATGACTTTTTAAATGAACAAGTTTATGTGCGTCAACCTCCCAGTTTTGAAGATCAATCAAAACCAAATCATGTTTTTAAACTCACCAAAAATCTATATGGTTTAAAATAAGCACCAAGAGCTTGGTATAAATGACTTAGTTCCTTTTTAATCAAAAATGGATTTTCTAGAGGAAAGATTGACCCTAAACTATTCAAGAGAAACTGAGAATTATAAAAAAAATCCAACCAGTTTGCATTAAAATTTGGTTCTGCATAAACGGAGAATTTTAAACGATCTGCGTTTCCTACGCACATCATTCTTCGTTTATGCTCCAAACCTAAATCAAGTTCCCCCTTACCTTCGTTCATCCTTCTCAAAACCTACAGAGCCAAAGAGGTGCTCCATGAGAGTATCTGCTAGATTTGGTACCTCCAAATCTCAACCCTCAAAACCTACAATCTTTGTCATCTTTGATAGTGACGATTCTGAGCCTTCCACACCAAACCCTATAAAGACAGCAACACCTATCAAACCATCTGAACCATCCACCTTCACTTTCCAAACTGAACCTTCTTTCTCCACACCCCAAACCAAAAGAGAAAATCCATGAATGAAATTTTCTCATCTTCAAAACATTCTCACCAGAGCGTCCTGATCTTTCTACTATAAGTCAAGAACGTTCTCCAGTACCCACCGCCCCAAAATACGCTTCCCTCCACTCATTCCATCAACCCTACAAAAAACCTATTCTAAAAAATGGGTCGAGCGGCCTGTAGGAATTGGTCGAGTTTTCTTGCTTGAAAACTTGCTCATCGAGGGCACTTCTATCAAAACCCACATAGATGCTCTTGGTTGGACCAAGTTTCTACAAATTTCTAACTATTACTTCCCGGATATGGTGAGGGCCTTCTACTGTAAAGCCCAAACATTTCTCGAGAAGTCACTTTTGGTGACAACTCTCAAGGGTATTGAGATTCGTCGTACCCCTGATATTCTAGCTACCATCCTCGACCTCCCAAATGATGGACCTTCTGTTTTCGGCAAGAACTGATACTCAGTTCTAAATGTGAGCAGGAAGGATGTGATTGCTGAAATCTTTCAGGAGAGTTGCAAAAACCACTTGTTTGCATCCCTAAAGGCCATCTGCAAGGTGTTTAACAACATCACCAACACTCCATACTACCTCACTGCGGAAGTCACGAGTATATCTCTAACAACGATGCTCTGATTATTCATCATCTCCTCATGTGCAAGATGGTCAACTTACCCTTAATCATACTACAAAATATGATTGTTACCACTACGAATGACTACAAGAAAAACATAGTCCCGTATGGTATGCTATTTTCAAAAATATTTAGGTATTTTGAAGTCCCTCTCTCCATTGAATCCTCCACCATCAAGATCTCAAAATTTTCTTCAAATAATGTGTCTCACATGAAGAAACAATCTTCAGCAAAACACATTCCTAGATCTGCAATTCCCTTCACCTCTCTCAAGAGAACGCACTCTGTGCGCAAATCTGGTGCATCCAATACTGTCCCAAGAGAACAGTCTCCACCACTTGCACCAGATCGTTCTCCAGAACCGAGTCGAGAACGTTCTCCATCCTATCCAGTCCAACAAGCCACTGAAGAATGTTCTCCATCCACCCCTCCTCATCAACCAGTTCAAGAATGTTATTCCCCAAACATTCTCCCTTCACCCTTTCAACCTATATCATCTGCTACACCCAGCTTCCCACCTAACTATAACCCACTCAGTGACATATGCGCACAACTGCCTTTTCACACTTCATATGTCATGTCACCAGCTTTCGTTTCCCCTCAAAATATTACTTCCTCCATTTTTGGAATCAATCAATTTTTGAACTTTCCCGACACTTCAGGACCATATGTCGTCCCACAACATCACCATTCACGTCCATTCCTACCATTGTCGCCTTATTGGCCACTCTCTCATCTTTCTGCACTACTGCAGCTCCATCTCACTCCACTCTTTCCACAACACCTAAGGCCAACTTAAAAAGCCATTCTAAACGACAAAAAGTCCAACAGGACTCCACCAGCCAATCCATCATGGCTACCCTGTAGACTATCATGGCTCGGAAAATCCATCAGGACAAGGCGTTTGCAACTCTACGGGAATAGACGACTATCCAGCTTGCTCCGAAGTTAGGGATTGATCCTCCTTCTTTGGTTCCTCCTCCTTCCTTCCATGTTGTCCCAGAACCTTCCAAATCACTGTCATCTGAAGGATATCACCCCTCCCTCTCTAAATAGTATTAGCTTCAAATTAATTCTCCCATTCCTTTTTAATGTGACAAAGAGGGAGATTAGTTTAGCTTTATTTTAATCTAATTTGTAATTAAGAAGTCCTTTTTGTAAATTGTACTTCTGCATATCTCAAAACTATTTGAATTTATGCCAAACTGATTTTATGTAAACCTGCTTTTAAATGCAATTAATGAAATGATATTTTGATAAATCTGAAGCATATTTTGAGGGGGGCTATTAAGCTCTCTATGGTTGAAATTAGAATCAAAATTAAAATCTAAAAAAACATATTTTTCATCATCACAAAGGGGGATATTGTTGAGGCAAAATTCCAAATTAATATTTTGATGTAAACAAATAATAAGTAAATTAAAAACTCTAATTATGATTCTAAATTATGTGTTAATTTAACATGTGTTTTTGAGTGTAATAATCCAAGTTAAGTACAAAGAAAATGCAAGAGAATTCAATATAAAGAAAGAGCTAAAAGTGAAGATTGAAGATACAAGTAAAGAAAGAGCTGAAAGTCAATGTGATAGGTTATTTGAGCAAGTGGTGGAGTTTGAGATGATGGAGGAGAAGTTGAAGATTTTGTTGTGGTAGAAGAAGATAAGCAAGAGGAAAAGACGAACGAGGAAAAGAAAAAAGAAGAGATTGATAAAGTTTGAGATTTAATCTATGCCTTGTTCATCAATGTACATTTGAGAAGGGCATGGAAGCAACATCTTTTATTTCTCAAGTTCATGGAATTTCTACCCAAAAAAAAAGAAGAAGAAGGATGATGTGTTCTTCCTATCATATATGCCACCTTGACAGTAGTTGAGACATCAAGCTCAAGACACTAAACGAGCGTTTATTGGGAGGCAACCCAATTTTTATATCCTTTGCACCGTATTTATTTATTGCATTTCAGATTTATTTTACTCCATTTAGTTCCAATTTTAGTCTCTAATTTTTAGTTCTCTTAGTTTTGATGTTTGGTATGAGCAAGGAATCAAAAAGATGCGTTGAGAAGCGATTGTACAGCTTCAAATGACAGAACGCGCGCCCAAGCGCAAAGTGAAAGGAAAAAAAAAACAAAACAAAACCAAAAACGTTCTTGACATAATATGCAAAACCAAGTTACACATTAGTTTTTATGCAAGGAAAGCTCTTGTAAATCAGAAATGGATTTCCAATTCATATACTAGGAATGTACATCTCTCATATGATCAAAAGAATCACTCAAAAGAATCAAAGGCACAACTCAAAGCAAAAGTCTCAAATGATCATTCTCGAGTAGTGTAACATCAGCCTCCAGACTAATAAACATTATCCACCATGTTACACATTATCTTGAGCAGCAAACATCTCTCTCCAGAATGATTAACAACTATCTCTAGAATGATCAACAATCATTCTCCAAGTATGATGTCATCAGTCCAAAATGATACAAACATTCTCCAGGTTATTGAACATTATTCTTCAGTCTGCTTTGTGCCAATCAAAACACTATATTGAATTGATCTCATCAATCATTGATGACTCTTCATCATATGCATATTTTCCCACTATTTTAGTCATATGTATCCTCAATCATTAGTTAATTAAGGATTTATTTGATATATTTTGTTGATTTTTGTTCTTTGAGTTAATAAAATGTTTTGTGTTTTATTTCAATGATTAAGTAGGAATTTTTCATAATTTTACATTGCATTGTGTTTTGGTGCAGTGCTGAATTTTGGTGAGAAATCAACATGACATATGTAGAGTATTTCAGCCATATCTGGAGTTGTAGATGTCCAATTGGAGTCCACCCAAGTGAAAATGAAAGATAAGATCCATAGCTACAACTTTCATGAAGACATCAGAACCAAATTCAGACTCGAAAGAGGCAAAAAAAATGCAATATACATCGGACAACAGATGTTGAGCGCTTGGAGCGCGCCAGACGCGCCTGGGGCGCGTTTTCAGCCATCCAACACTGCCCAGACGCGACTGGGGCGCGCGACGCGCACCAGCAACCATAAAAACGTAATTTTTTTTTTACTGTTTAGGGATCTTTTTCACTATTGGGAAGTTGGGAGACTTGTGCCTTAGCATAGAAACTCAAAGACGGCCGTTTCTAACATCATTAGAGCAGTTTTATCAAGAATCATTCATGAATCCTTCATGTAATTCTTCTCTAATCTCTATCTCTTTTATTTATGTCATGAGTAACTAAACCCTATTTGTTAGGGATGAGTGTAACAAGATGAAACCCTTATTTTTATGATTTGATTTCTAGTTATATGAATGAGTTTATTGAATTATTTTTCTCATCTATGTGCTTAATGCTTTTTATTGCTTGATCAACATTAAAATGTTCTACGATTTGTATTTTGAAACGGAAGTGGACTTTACGAATGCTTGAGATGAAAAATTCATAAATTTGTAGTCTAGACATAGGTGCAGGTCATGAAACCAATTAAATTAGTTGCAAAGCAATAATTTACAAGAGAATTTCTATACGGTAATGCTTAATTCTAATCTTAAATCTACTAAGGAATTAGCGGTTAGTTTGGAATTAAAGGTTCTGTCACTAAGACATTAGGGCAAGAATAATAAAGATAATTCGGTAATAATTCAATAAAGGAATTCAATAACTAGGGTCAAATTAGACACCAAGGTTGGATTCGAAGTGAAACTCATCACTGACATTTTTCTCATTATAAAAGATCAATTTTATTACTGTTGTTAATTTCAAATATTATTTCAATCAATTCGGAAACTTTTTGTTCAATTTCAGTAATTAAATATAATTCGATAGTAAAACGCAATCCTTGAGTTCAACACTCGGTACTACCGTTTTAATTATTACTTGCAACGATTCAGTACACTTGCTGAAACGCTATCAATCATATATCTAAAGATTAAAGGATCATTAAACAAGATCGTAGTTGTTCAAGAATGAAGAAATCCAGACCAACCAAACATAACTCAAAAGTGTTCAAAGACTTGAACATTTTTTAATCATAAAATCTGGTCTTTGTTCAAGACTGACAGAGCACTTCCAACCACTATTTTTGACTGTCATTAAACATCCTAAATCCTATAAAAGGAACCCCAAGCTCAAGAAAAGCCAGAACTTCAGGTGCTAAGAAAATCCATCATTCACGTACACTTACATACTTCAAAAGCTTCTCATTTGCAAAAGAATCAGTTTTGAAATCATCTTCATATATCCAAATCAAATTACTGAGTTCTTTTATCAAGAATGTATTCTCAAACATGAGTTGAGCAAAATTAGATTCAACTAATCTCTCTAAATCATTAGTCGGTAAACTCAAAACTATAAGGGTTGTTTATAGTTTGAGTATTATTGTAAAAATCCTCTCAACATTGATAGGTGACTTAATGAAGTCTTTTCTGGGTGGAAAAGAATTGATGTTGCAGATCAAGGTTGATCGTAAAAAAACTTGTGTAAACTCAAGAACGTTCTTTGTTTGAACACTTAGTGGAAAATCTCACAGTTGTGAGGACTAGATGTAGCCCTAGTTGGGTGAACCAGGATATATCTTTGTGTGGTATATCTTCCTTATCTCTATTTACTTTCAGTCATTTTGATTATAAGGCTAAATTGATAAACTAAAACTATGATTTTAACTAACCAATAACGTTCTTCATTTTTCGATTTC
The DNA here is from genome assembly GCA_002896215.2 of Cicer echinospermum. Lineage (NCBI taxonomy): Eukaryota > Viridiplantae > Streptophyta > Magnoliopsida > Fabales > Fabaceae > Cicer > Cicer echinospermum. Next base: position 22,787,944 of record PGTU02000009.1, on the reverse strand, counting down.
CAGAACCAAGAACGTTCTTCGTTTTATGTTTTCCTAACCAAAATCATTCTTGAGTTATTTTCTTAATTTTTTAACAAGAAATTTTAAATAGGTGAATTTACAATTCAAACTCATGTCCTTGTAAATTGGCATTGCTACTTCAACAGCAAGCAATGAAAGCATAAATAATTTGACACGTAGATTTATCCTAGTTCACCATTAACTTGGCTACATTGAGTCCCGTTATTCAGAAGGCTTTAATCCACTACTTCAAATACCTTGATTTACAGAGCACCTGACCTTCAAAGTTTTTCTTCCCAAACAGTCTGACAATCCCATACTTTTGAGGAACTAGCTACCTTGACCCTACAAGCCAAGTCTTCTCCTAACAACCTGACAACCCCAAATTGAAGAATGAACTAAACCACTATCTGGTTGGATACAAAAGATTGGAACTAGATTAATTGCTTCTAAAAAGTTGATGATAATAATAACTCCCACACTCTAAAAAAAGAACACTCAGAAAATATTTCTAACTCGAACAAGTGTTTCTCTCTTTGAACTCTAAGACTACTATTTCTGTTGTTCGATGATTTTCTTCTTTAGCCTTGAGTATCTATTTATAGTTAAAATTTGAGTACCTTGATTTTGTTCAGACTGCGTTTGTAAATTCTTCAAATTGATTATATTCATATTTTGTTGTAGATAAATCTTGATCAAATCTTCTTCAAATCTTCATAAAATCTTCTTCAAATTTTCTTCAAATCTTCTACAAATATTCTTCAAATCTTCTACAAATATATTGAAGTCAAATATATTGTTCAAATCTTCAAATCTTTGAAGTCAAATATATTGTTCTTATAAAATACTCTTGTTATCATAAAAACTCTAAGTATATGAGTTTGGTTCCAACACATGCTCTATTATATATATTGTTACTACAATCATGTTATAGTGCGGAAATAGATAAACTCATGAGCATGTATGTATTCAGGTTTACAACATGTTTAACCTATTAAAGATATAGCTTTAGGAATACCTGGATTCAAGGCAAAAGATATTCCAACGGCAATGCTGAGACTCGAAGTGGAAAGACGGGCAACAAAAACTCGTTGTCTTGTGGTTCTTCCTCAATCAGTATTCTTAATGTTTGAGCATTCTTTAGATCGGTAGAAGATACTATTTTTTTTGTTTACAGTATTGGGGATCATAACATGTATATATATGATGATGACCAATTGGGTTCTCATTATTCCCAAATGGACCATCGGTGACATCCACTCATATTGAACTTATATCAATTAATTAAATATTTAATTAATAATTGAATTAGAAATCTAATCAGTTTTATTAATTATTTTGATCACTAACCAATTAAGCCTCATAATTGATAAATAGCTAATATAATTAAATAAAGATATGTGTCTACATAATAATATTGGAATATAATAATTTAATGGTTTAAATATGTCTTTAGTCCCTTCAAATATACCACGTTTTGATTTTAGTCTCAGTAAGTTTTTTAGTTTGGATTTAGGCCCTGTAAAATCAGAGACGGTCGAATTTGGTTCCTAAAGTCAAATCAACATTAAAAGAATGAAGAGTTTTCCAAAAAAGCATAAATCCTTCTTTTAATTTTTATTCATATATATATATATATATATATATATATATATATATATATATATATATATATATATATATATATATATATATATATATATTTACAATGACCAAACACATATTTAAACCTAATTTAATAAAATATTCCAATAATCTCTCATTTGGACAATATATCTTAATAATTATATTAGAATTTTTTAAGCGCGCTTCCGAATACTCTTTATCTTTAGATTTATCCTTTACAATCTAGTCCACCTCATAAATCAATAATGGGATCACCGTGGTTGCCATTAGTGACGTATAATGTGACTAAACTCCGACGACCATCATATCAATGCATTTAAAGACATAGATCGATATGGATAAGTGACACGGAAATTTCATGCAATGTGATCTTCATATCATGCCTATTTTCAACCAGTCCAATTTAAATTTTTATTGAGATCAAACTGAAGTTCTTGAAGTGTGAATTCAATATGTGTACACACAATACAAAAACGGTTATAACAATAACCCCATGAACTTTATTTATTAAGAAAATCATAACATAAAGTTTGTATCGAGAACTAAAGCATAGAACATAAAGGAAGAGAGACTCTCACTAATCTAGAGCATCCGTAATGACAACAATCATATGAATGATTTTAAGCTGTCAAACCTATTATTAGTGGGTTAGCTAGCGTAGAGTCTATCTCTATATGTTCTATTTTTAAACAACAATAACATGAATGTCAATACACTTTATAAAAATTTGTTGAAGCACTATGAGGTTGACTTATGTCGCAATATAACTTAAGTAGTCATTCAATATCTTTTACTATATACAACCAAGTGACATAAATAAATTAACTTTTCTTAAGTTAAGGTGTCAACTTTATATAGAAATAAAAAATCAAAGTCGAACATATTGATCATCTCCAAATCGTTAGATCTCTGATTTGTGAGCATTAACTTTATTATTCTCTTTAACAATCTTTATGGTTGTCTTTGTCAATAATTCAAAATGAATTATTCAAGTATCTTGTAAGAGCCCCGACCCTTACCGTCATTGACACTATTAATCTCGCCCCCTTTCCCCCGTTGAAAATCGAACCCGGTACCTAGGGGATAAGTACCACCATCCATTCATTCTCACTACCAATTGATCCGCTGATCAATTAGTAGTGGAAATGAATGGATGGTGGTACTTATCCCCAGGCAAAAACTCGTTATTTTCAATGGGGAAAGGGGGGCGAGATAGTCATGATTAACCGTGCCGATAACGGTAAGGGTCGGACTGTTACATATCTGTCAAATTGATCTTATTATGCATGTTATATTTAGATGAGTGTAAATAAAACCATACATCAAACTCCCTATAACCAATGTATAGGGAAATACTTACTTTTCTAAAATAATTTTGGGCAATAAATGAAACAAAGAGGGTCTCCAATACACTACAAGAAAAACACCATTTTGTGGCCGAATAAAACCCTCACAAATTAGTGACCGAAAAAGCCCTCACAAATGTCAAAATTGAAATTGGTCTTTATTTGTGGCTGAAAAAGCCCTCACAAATTTTTAAATATTTAACTTGATTTTGTGGCTGCCTAAGCCCTCACAAAATCACAACATTGTGATTTTGTGAGGGCTTAGGCAGCCACAAAATCCAGTTAAATATTTAAGGATTTTGTGAGGGCTTTTACAGCCACAAAAAATCAATTTTGTGAGGGCCAAATCCGTCACAAAGGCAGACGGGACCAGTGGCATTTGTGGCTGCAAAGGCCGCCACAAAGGAGGCCCAATACAGCTGGCATTTGTGGCCGCTTAGGCCGTCACAAACGTGATGTAACCATTGGCATTGTGGCTGCTTTGGCCGCCACAAATGCTCAACGTGACCCTATATATATTTTTCTCCCCTCCTCCTTCATTTTTTCACATCCAACTTCTCTCTAAAACCTCATTCTAACCATTCTCTCCTCCTTCTCTCTACACAAAATTACTCTTAAGCTTCATTTAAATTTGGTAAGTATAAATTATATTATATATATAATTTTATAATTTTATTTTTTAATTTGAACACATATTATATCATAATTTATTTTTGGTTGTATGAACACATATTAATTATGTTGTCTTAGTTAATTATTGTGTGTTTAATTTTGCGTTTGTAAGACATTATTTATAAATTTTGGGTTTGTAAGACATTATTTGTTAATTTTGGAATGCATGTTTTATTTGATTTTGTGGTAATTAATTTAATTATTATTAATATTATATTTTTATATATAATATTTATTTAATATTTAATATTTAATTTTAATTTAATTTTAATTTTAATTTTTTTAATTTGTAATTTAAATTAATCTTTAATTATAATTATAATTTTAAATATTTAATTTTAATTTTTAATTATATTCAGATTAGTCTATTATATATTAAATTAATTTATAATGATATTATATTTTAAATTTAATTATAATTTTAATTTAATTACAATTTAAATTTAAATTTTAAATTTATATTTATATTAATTTATTATATATAAATTATAATACAGAATTAATTTTGAATTTAAAAAAATTAATTTTTAATATACGTAATATTTTGTGGCGGCCTAAGCCCTCACAAAATTTTTTTTTTTTTAATCTGGAGGCCATTTGTGGCGGCCTAAGCCTCACAAAGGAGGGATTTTGTGGCAGCCTGGGCCCTCACAAAAGCTGATTTTAAAATCAGTCTGTCCTTTGTGGCGGCCTAAGCCCTCACAAAGGCAGACTTTTGTGGCTGCAAAAGCCCTCACAAATGTCTGTCTTTTGTGGCTGCAAAAGCCCTCACAAATGCCAACCTGTTTCTGGCACTTTATGGCTGCAAAAGCCCTCACAAAATTTTGTGACCAGCTTCTTTGTGGCTGCCAAAAGCCCTCACAAAAGCCACCTTTGTGGCTGATTATACCCCTTTGTGAGGGCAAAAGCCCTCACAAAATGCTTGTTTTCTTGTTGTGATAGTGATTGAAATAACTCTTAATTTATTATCTTTTATGTCGAGTTTACTTTAGTCTTTATTGATATATCTCTAAATACCACAATGTCAAATACAAAAGAGGCGTTCCCAAAATCTTCCTCACTCGCTCTTGTTCTTTTGACATATCTCTCCCAAAACTCAATAACCTCAAAAAATATTTGTATTTATTATCTAAAAAATTCTTCAACTTGGGACTAAAATTTATATTTATCAATTCTTTCAAAAACTGTAGATTTTCAAAAGTCATAATTGAATTTACTCTAACTATATATAAATATAAGCAAGTAAAGACAGTCTAATAATACTCAATGTCGCAATCTTTATCGATTTTGTTCTTTCTAAATTAATGTATCTTTCAATATCGTTGAACATTTGTCGGTTCATCTTTAATTTTTTGTAAATATTTGATCTTATTTTTCAAGGTATTTCGCAAATGAAAACTATTTTATTTTCTTTTGCTTCATCATTTACTTGCACGCCTTATGAAGTGATCTTATTAAAGGATCATTTCTAATTTTATTAGTTATCAACTTAATTGTGCAAGAGGAATACCAAATACTCAAATTTCAAACAAGTTACCTCATAGTCGAAAATCTAGCGTATTTGTAATATTCAATATTTACATAACTTGCTCCTTATATTTTCTTTATCTAATAATCTTGATGAAATATTACCTCTTCAATGAGCGTTTATTTTCACTTTATTAATTATAAAAACACTTTAATTTAAGTAAAGAAAATATGACAAAAAAATATGTCATCTTAATTAACACTTCTAATATCTCATAACATACTTTATGACCCATGTGTTTTTAGAGAAAACTCACTTTTCACACATAATTCTCATATTAGAAATACTAAATTGTGAGAGGATAAGAGTTTCTCCATCCTTACACAAGGTCTAGATCCAAAAACACTATTGATGTTATTTTTTAATCATAAAAATAATAACTTTTAGGAAATAAAAAATTAATTCAATCTAGCATATACATAACTTTTATTAGTTTAAAGAGAACAAAAACAAAATATGCTCACCAAAATATCTAATGCAACATTAATATAAAGTCTTAACACAATAATATTAGTTGTTAGTGGTATTTTGTTACAATCACCAAACCCTAAATCGGTGACATGTAACTGGAGCCATAGTAATGATAAAGTCAAATAGAAAAAAATTAGATCCATAGCTGTACTTTAAAAAAAAACAATAAAATTGAATTTAAAATCAAACAAATTAGAAAGAAAAAAATATCTCCAAGCCATTAAAGTTTCTCTTTTATTTAATCAGACCAAACCAAAATATCCGACAATATGCCACCAAAATTTCCAAATGGAATTTTCTAAATTCATGCACATGATCTTAGCTTGGGCCTTTAGTTTTATATGCCTGAGGCAAATAATTATAATAATCAAATAGTAAATTTATTTGCCAAAATTAATCAAAATTTTATCTGCATACCATTCAAGCATTCACCAACATATCAAAAGTATAATATGGTTACAACTCAAAGTATAAACCACAATTGTCTACAAAGAAAAAACAAACACCAATTTTATGTGCAAACCTTAAATAGCAATCCATGATATATAACAATCTTTATAAGTGTATATAGGCAGGCATACAACAATCATAAATTCTTTAAATACACATTGCTCGTGGTTTCATAATAATCAAAACATGAATCTATAATTCATTATTTTTACAAATTAAGGTTCAAATAAATTGGTACTTATCAAAAGCCTGAAAAGACAAGAAGCACCGAAAAATTAAACCATTGATAATCTTAAAAACAATTCGCAGTCTATCTCGATAACATGAATATTCGTTCTGATACAACTAGATGGAATTAATCTAATCACAAGCCATGTTCTATTATATATATATATACATATATTGTTACTACAATCATGTTTTAGTGCGAAAATGAGCATGTATATATTAGAATCTACATCATATTTAGCCAATTAAAGATATAGATTTAGGAATATCTAGATCCACGACAAAAGGTATTCCAAAAATTCTGAGACGCGAAGTGGAAAGACAAGCGACGAGAACTCGTTGGCTATGTGACTCTTCCTCAATTAGTACTCTTGATGGCTGAGTACTCTTCAGAGACTATTTTTCTATATACTGTATTAGAGACCATAGTCTCTATATATAAGATGACGACCCATTATTCGGGTTTTTTTTTTTCAATATTCTCATTTTGAAACAAAAACACTAAAATACCCCCATTTGAAAGAAAAAAATATCAAAATGTCTATTTTTTTTAGTTACAAGTCGCAATTTGGAATGACGATTTCCTTAAGAAAGCCCAAATTCCAAATGACGACTTCCAACTTGATTTTTAAAAAAAAATATAAAAAAAAAAATCAATGTTTTTTTAATTTTTAATAGAATTATATATATATTTTTTTATTAATATAGTCCATAAAAATATATAAAAAATAAATAAATAGAAATTTTAAATTACGAAAAATATTTAGTAAACCCCAAGTTTCAAATGGCATTTATCAAAGGTTTTAAAAAAAAAAATAATTTCAATTTTTATTAAAATAACAAAAGTAATATATATATAATTAATATAATTCCTAAAAATAGATAAATAGAAAATTTAAATTACGATAAAATTTTAGGAAATTCAAGTTCAAAATGTCAATTTTTCAAAGGTTTTTTTAAAAAAATATTTTAATTTTGTTTGAAATAACAAAAATAATATATATATATATATAATTAATATAACTCATAAAAATAGATAAATATAAATTTTAAATTACGATAAAAATTTTAGGAATCCAAGTTCGAAATGCCGATTTCTCAAAGGTTTTTTTAAAAACATTTATTTCAATTTTTAATATTTATTGTAATAACAAAAATAATATATATATATATATATAATTATTATAATTCATAAAAATACATACGTTTCCGAGTCCATCAACGCAGTGCTCAAGGGTACACGCAATCTTCCAATCACTGCTTTGGTACAATCAACATACTATAGATTGAGAGTTTTATATGCAGAAAGGGGACAACAACATTAGACATCATTAGCTTCTGGTCGAGTATACACAGACGATTGCATGGATAAGATTAAATGTGAAGTTGGTAAATCTAATACTCATCAAGTCATGCAATTCGACCGAAATCATTATTCTTTCATGGTGCATGAAACAGTAAACCCAAGAGAGGTGCGACCAATTGAGAAAATGGTGCGATTGTGGAAAATTTTAGACTATACATGTTCCTTGTTCACATGTCATAGCTGCATGTTTTTATGCTCGTCAAAACTATTTAGTGCTTCTACCTGACGTGTACAAGGTTGTTAATGTATTAAACATATACAAATAAGAGTTTCCACCTATACCTAATGAAGGATATTGACCCACATATGAAGGTGAAACATTATATCACAATCCTCAAATGTGGAGAATAAAAAAAGTCGTCCAAATAGTACCTGTATTAGAACTGAAATGGACGTTAAAGAAAAAATACCAAGAAAATGTGGATTATGTCGATTAACTGGCCATACTCGAAAACATTGTCCAAATGTTACAACCAGCTCTAGTCAATTATTGTAATTTAAAATTTCTATTTATGTATTTTTATGAATTATAATAATTATAACTATATATATATATATATATATATATATATATTATTTTTGTTATTACAATAAATATTGAAAAAAATTGAAATAAATATTTAAAAAAAAAACTTTGAGAAATCGGCATTTCGAACTTGGGCTTCCTAAAATTTTATCGTAATTTGAAATTTTTATTATCTATTTTTATAAGTTATATTATATATATATATATATATATATATATATATATATATTAACTTTTGTTATTTCAACAAAAATTGAATTTTTTTTTTTAAAAAAAAATATTTGAAAAATTGGCATTTCGAACTTGAATTTCCTAAAATTTTATCGTAATTTAAAATTTCTATTTATCTATTTTTATGAATTATATTAATTATATTAATTATATATATATATATATATATATATTACTTTTGTTATTTCAATAAAAATTGAAATAATTTTTTTTTAAAAAAAAAAACCTTTCATAAATGCCCATTTGAAACTTGGGTTTACTAAATTTTTTTTTAATTTAAAATTTCTATTTTTTTATGTATTTTTCATAAAACCTTCATAAATGCCATTAATTAATTATATATATAATTCCATTAAAATTAAAAAAAAAATTGAATTTTCTTTTTTTATAAATACAAGTGGGAAGTCGCCATTTGAAACTTAGACTTCTTAAGGAAGTCGACATTCCAAATGGCGACGTGTAACTAAAACAAAAGGGAGCATTTTTAGTGTTTTTTTTTTCAAAAAGAAATTATTTAAAAAAAAAAAAAAAAACCCATTATTCTCACATGGGTTACATCCATTTATTGAGTCCATATCAATTAATTAAATATTTAATTTTCTAATTAACTTTATTATTTATTTTGATCGTTGGTCAATTAAGGCTCTTGACTGATAAATAGTTAATATAATTAAATAAATATATATATCTACATAATAATAATTAAATAAAATATTCCAATAAACTCTCGTTTAGATAATATATCTTAATAATTGTATTAAAAGTCTTTAAGTGCGCTGTCCAATACTATTTATCTGTAGATTTATGATTTACTAATGAAACACGGAACATAGAAAGCTACGGTAAATGGCTGTAAAAATAGAACTCATATATAGAATTGCAACTTGCAAGGCAATGGTTTCTGATAAGACAAAAAACCTAACTGCACTAAAATTACAGTGACCATTCTTATCAATTTCATTCTTCAGCTAGCACTGCAAAGAGAGGTTGCTCTCATTCGGAGTTTCTCTCCATTAATACTTGTCTGCAAAAGTTTTGCACTACACAAGGTAATTACACGATCTCTGATTCATAGTCATTCATATATAAGGATCCATCGGAGGAAATTTTTAAATTATGTTGCATCTTATCTGTATTTTAATTCATAATTTTCCTCCGACTGATATTAATAATAATTGTTTAATACTTTCACACAAATATAAAGTTTTAAATTTATAAATATAATATTTAACTTAATAATATCAATATTTGTTCGTTAATTAAACTACATTCAAAGGAGAAAAAAATGTTATCTAATTTATTTTATTAATAAAAACTATAAAGCATTTCATCTATACCAGCCATAATTAAGGTGGTTCCCACCACGCACTATGTTTTTGTTTTTTATATTATGGTACAAATGTTTGTGTTTTTAATTGTTTTGAATTTTATACTAAATCATTGCAACGAGTGAATATATATGTCGTGCCCATGATTTAGTCATCTAGATTCCAATTCGAATGAACTATAATTGGTACGACAAAAAATCTGCATTGGGTAATAACTCCACTCATCACCGTTTGATTATTATATTGACCCAAAAGTTGTTAAGTCGATATGGTTCACATGGACTTGACTCACTTTAATTCTTGTGAACAATTCAGTTTAGAAATAACGTGAATAATATTAATTATTTATTATAAAATAAAATAAATGTATGACTAATGATTATAGTAACAATTATTAATCTATTTATTTTATCAATTTTTCATTTTAGAAGATTTAAATTTAATTCATATACATTTTTTCACTCAGTCTTATTATGAGTGTTTAATTTTGTTCGATTCATGCAAATTAAAAAATGATTACACAAATAAAAATAGTATTTTTATCGAATTATTTTTTATTAATTATTGATATATTATAAATAAAATATATATAATATTTTGAAATAATACACGTAATATTAATTAAAAATTAAATTCATGAATTGAGTAAAAATAATTAATAGTACATTAAAATTGAAAATAACATTAATTTTGAGTTAAATATTTTTGTTAAATTGACATTGATTATGAGACAAATGAAATATATTGCTTTTGTAAATATTTTTTACATTTTCAATATATTATACTATTAAATTATTATAAAAATAATTTTGATAATAACTACTCTACTATGTTTGATGGTTGATGCACAACACAAAGTTTTTTGGATATTTATGAATAGATAGAGAGAGAGTCAATTTGAAATATCATTCATGTTTGCATCTCCACCTTGCAACCTCTTAGAAATATAAAAGAAAGTAAGACATTTTAATATATAAATTTCAATGTAGGGTATAATGGAAAGTTTAAATGAAAGCTAATATAAAAGTAAAATATCCTCTAAATATATAGGCATAATTGCTCCCATAGTTCATTTACTTAATTTTAAGTAACACTTCAGTCATTTATTTTTTTTTCTTTTCGATTTAGTATTTTATTTAATTTTAAGTAATAATTTAATCATTTATATCTTAAAATATCAACAATGTAATCATTTTTTTTTACAAAAATTCATCAAAATTTTCAAACAAAATCCATAAAATTAATTATCATATCTTCAAAATAATGTAAATTTTATAACTCAAATCTTCAAATAAATTTATATATTTATTCTTTATTTGATGAATTTGATGTTGTTGGAGATGGAAATATGAGTTTATTTGAATATTTGAGTTATGCATTTGATGAATATATGAATTTTCTTGAAATTGATATTGAAATTTATGGGTTTTGTTTAAAGATTTTAATGAATTTTCTATGTTTTTATAAAGAAAAAATAACATTGTTTTGACATTTTAAGATATAAATAATTAAATTGTTACTTAAAATTAAATAAAAGACGAAATCGAGAAGAAAAAAATAAAAGACTGAAATGTTATCTAAAATTAAATTAAGGAACCGCAACTCCGCAAGAGTATTTATGTTAAATATATATAATATTGATTTTGTATCATCTTAATAACATGCAGATAAATAAAAGTAGACACAAATTAACAATTGTAGACAATAATTGAATAAAAATGAAGCACACCACAAACTCCTATTCCATTGTATGTAGTTATGGATACAAAGTAAAATGTTATATTTTAGGAGTAATGAACATTATATATAGATATATAGTGTACGGTATTTTTTTAAAAAAAATTTCTGTTTTAAAAATAAATTTATTTCTTAAAAAAAATTTGTGTTTACTTTAAAAAAAAATAATACTTTTATAATTTAAATTCATTTTGTGTTAATCAATTTGAATAATTTATTGACCATTTAAATGCATATATTTAATCGTTCATTAAACATATATCTCATTGATAACTAAATTGCTTTAACTACTAAATTGCATTACTCTAAAGTAGTTAATGTGTTACATTTTAACAGTTAAATTATAGGGTTTTTTATTTAAAAATCCTTTTTTTTTTTAAATACCAATCTGCCCTACTTCTAAAACAAAATACCAGAATGCCCTACTTTTTTGCATCAGTAGCAGGTCGCATCCTGAGCCTGCGACTTCCTGAAAGGCCTTTTTTTTTTTTCTTCAGTAGCAGGTCGCATCCTGGGGATGCGACCTCCTACTACGTATTTTTTTTTTATAAATAAAATAATAATGGGTATATTAATAATGGGTATAATAATAAAAATAATAATAATTTTAATAATAATAATAATAATAAAAAGAAAATTCTATTAATAAAATAAAATACTTTTATTATTTAATATATTCAATAATTATTTTAATATTATATATTCTTTGATTGTTGAATTTTGTTATTTATTATTAGGTATATTATATTGGATATATTATATTTATTATTATTAAATATTTAAAAATAATTATAACATTAAAAAATACAAAATATTGTTATAAATAATTAAGTAATTAATTTAATATTATTATATAACTTTTAATAATTATTATAATAAAAAAAACAATAATAATAATAATAATAAAAAGAAAATTCTATTAATAAAATAAAATAAAAATACATTAAAAAAACAATACTACAAAATAAAAAAAATACATCAAATAAAAATTAATTATTGTCATCTAAATGACCTCCAGTTCCACATCTATGCGGTCGTCGAACTCGTCTAGCCCTTTGAACAACTTGAGGTTGTTGTGGTTGATCCTCGTTGTAATCTGTTTGTGGATTAGAACCACTACCACATGCTTCCGTATAATTTTGAGTTTCGACATTATACATAGAATCAAAAGCCGCATAAGCCGACTCAGGAGTTGTGCAATGAGTACCAAACAAATTATAGAAAATTCCGCTCTCGGTCGGATTAATGGGAGTGGGTATTGTTGGCACTGGCATTGAAGGAATGTAGTATTGAGTCAGTATATCTGCAGCTTCATGAAAATGTTGTGGTGATGATAAAGACAGTGTTTGGTGCATGATATTTTGTTGTGGGATTGATTGAGGCATAGAGTGAACATCAGGATATGTTGAAGGTTGCAAACGTGGATCGCGCATGTATCTTTCCACAGATATGTATAATTTAGTGTGATGCGTGAACCAATTCATATATTCGTTAGTGTGGCGTAAAACACCTTCGACGTACTGACCTTGCAATATGTAATTCTGACGTTCATTCCAATGTTGAATCTCATCTTTCCAAACCACACTCCAGTTATCATCAATGCCACGTCTCATGTCGATCTCATGGTAGAGCGTCATATCTTCTGGAGGTTGCGGAATTTGTTGATGAAAGCCGAACTGAAGCGCAACTCTATCTGCATGATGTTTTTCGACGATATGATAGCAGTGCAGATAGGTACATGCAGCCCAAGTGATGATCTCTTGTTCGGGTACCTCGTGTTGGAATCCGAGATACGGTCTCCGACGAAATTGGATGTTAAAAAAACAGGCTAAAGTGAATATTAAGAGATATAAAAAAAATTTAAAAGTGCAACTACATGAGAATGAATATATTACTTCTTGAACCATCATATGATCGATTGTATTTCGGTATCCTTCTATATCGTTGTGAGGAACTTTAGTGAAATTTAAACCCCCGGAATTAAATCTGTCGAATATATAAAAAATAAAAATATAATAAAATTAGTAATACGAATACGGTAAGTAATAAGTTTTAAAAAATAAAAATATATAAAAATTATGTGCAATAGTTACCTTTGTGCAAGTGGAAATATCCATGCACTTGGTGCATCTGGAGCAACACAACTCAAACGATACCATACTCAGTTTTGCAACAACAATGCACATCCTCCCATCGACATTACGTTGGGTTTCGTAGCAAAGCGTAATTCTCTATAGAGTGTTGCTAAAACTGCCGAACCTCAACTATAGTGGGATGCTTTATTTAAATCGCCCAAAAGTGAAAGATATTTTAAATGTACACGATTATTGGATTTGTCTGGCATCAACAATCCTCCAATCATACGTAATATATAGGCTCGACATGATGCTTGTTTTTCTAATTCGGAAGCGTTTTCACCGACATTATCAAAAGTATCTTTGAGCCATTTTAATTTAATAGAATTACCTTTTGTTGCTCCCTCAGGTGGGATAAACTCCTAAATATTCTTGACAAACATCTTTAATGTTCACAAAATTTGAACCGCTAACAGGAATACCAGACACATTTAATCCTAAAATATAGTATACGTCTTCTAAAGTTATTGTGCATTCATCTACTGGTAGATGAAAAGTATGAGTTTCTGGTCTCCACCTTTCAACCATAGCAGTAATCAAACCGACATCGATCTTGTAGTTTCCAAGTTTGATCACTTCACCAAATCCAGCTTGTTGCAAATACAGTAATATGGCTTGGTTCGGTTTTTTATTGGCATGACCATGACATTTTAGTTTATCATTCGAGGGATTCTGAAATTAATAATATAAAAAATATTCTATATATAAGACATTAATATAAAATATAAAATTAACAATATATAAATTAATAATATATAAAATATTCTATATATAAGACATTAATATAAAATATAAAATTAACAATATATAAATTAATAATATATAAAATATTCTATATATAAATATGACATTAGTATAAAATATAAAATATAAAATATAAAATATAAATATAAAATATAAAATATAAAATATAAAATATAAAATATAAATATAAAATATAAAATATAAAATATAAAATATAAAATATAAAATATAAATATAAAATATAAATATAAAATATAAAATATAAAATATAAAATATAAAATATAAAATATAAAATATAAAATATAAAATATAAAATATAAAATATAAATATAAAATATAAAATATAAAATATAAAATATAAAATATAAAATATAAAATATAAAATATAAAATATAAAATATAAAATATAAAATATAAAATATAAAATATAAATATATAAAATATAAAATATAAAATATAAAATATAAAATATAAAATATAAAATTGACAATATATAAATTAATAATATAAAAAATATTCTATATATAAGACTTAATATAAAATATAAAATTAATTAATATATAAATTAATAATATATAAGAAAATTAATATAAAATACTTACAAATGTTTGAATGTATCGAGTTTCAGCTCTATGATTTTTGGATAATTCCATGAGTAAAGTTGAAGAAAATGTGTTTGAGAAATCGGAGAAAGTGTGTTTGAGAAGTTGGAGATAGTGATTTTTAGATTAAGATAGAGGAAGTGTGTTTGATGATGTTGGTTGATGTAGGTTTGGGGTGTTTATATAGGAAATCGCATGGCCAGGAAGCGATCTAAGATTCAGCCACGTGGGAGGTCGCATCCCCACAGTGCGAACCCTTTAGGAGGTCACAGGGCCAGGATACAACTTCTTTGAGAGGTCGCAGGCCCATGATGCGACTTCTTTGAGAGGTCGCAGGCCCAGGGAACGATCAAATTAATCTATTCAATCTTTAATCTTGATCATCCAAATTTATTTATCAACGGTTGTGGTTTAGTAGAAAAATATCAATCCTCATAATTTTAGTTGGACCAATCAAATTGATCTATTCAATCCTACTAACTTCTATAAAATCTTTAATCTTGACCATCCAAATTTATTTATCAACGGTTGTGGTTTAGTAGAAAAATATCAATCCTCATACTTTTAGTTGGACCAATCAAATTGATCTATTCAATCCTACTAACTTCTATAAATAGATAACTAGATCACACTATATCACCACACCTTCTATCTCATCATACCTTCTATCTCATCATACCTTCTATTTCATCATACATTCTATCAATTACATAATCATGGCTTCTCAACAAGTCATTTGTATTGTTTATTACAATGGTTCAATTGTCGATGGAGTTGAAGGGAAAACATTTGTAAGTGATTACAAAAAGGCGTTCAAAGTACATTCTAGCAGCAACCTTGCTCGTCTAAAGAATGTCATTAAGAAAAAGTTGCAGTTCGACGACAACGTGACGATAACTGATATAGTTTATCGACACCTTGTCTTCTTTGGTGAAAATACAACCAGATTTGAATTGATGAAGGTTTGTGATGACGAAGATGTTGAACTCATGTTTGATGTTTATGCACAATGGTCACAACTTGGCACCATTGAGTTATACATTACATTTGAAAGTGGTCTTACTTCACAACACAACACTATCAACCCATCACAACCATCAACCTCAAACATGCCTAATCCCAACTATATCCCATCACAACACTATGAACCATACTCTAGCCCTTATCAACCCGACGTATATTCTCCATCACAACACTATCAACCATACTCTAGCCAAAATGAACAAACTCAACATGTCCACAATGTCCACAATGTCTCCCAACAACTTTATCACGAATCTCTCCCAACAAGTCCACAATGTGATCTTCCACTTAGTGTCCATTATAATATCAATGAGGAAGAATTAGGCGATTATAGTGAAGATGATGAAACATACTTCGATGAATCATCTGGTGATTCTGACGATGATGATATTGATGAAGATATGGAAGCAGAAGATCAACTTATCCCACCTGTATTCGATCCACCATTCCACATGAAGAACATCAATCTATCCACCGGCAAACCAACCAACTGAATTTGATCACATGTTCATTGACGAAGTCCCAAATTTAGATGGAACTCTTGAAGTTGGAATGAAGTTTCAGAACAAGGATGAATGTGTACATGCAATCAAGCGTTATCATCTAAAACAATCATTGAACTTTGTGGTGCAAAAATCAGATCTAGAAAGGTATGTTATTATTTGTTCACATCCAAATTGTTTGTTTAGATGTAGAGCTTCAAAACGCAAAAAAAAAAAAAAATGAATTGTGGGTGATTGGGAAATTGAATGCGCCTCATACATGCACAAATTCTGCACTATCACAAGATCATACAAAGCTCGATTCTAACATGATATGTGCAAGTATAATGCAAGTTATGAGGATGGACCCTTCAATCAAAGTGAATGTCATTATTGTTCAGATTCAGGCTTTGTATAACTACACAATTAGTTATAGAAAAAGCTTGGTTGGGAAAAATAAGGCAATCGAACAAATTTATGGCAATTGGGAAGAGTCTTACAATCAACTTCCACGATGGTTATTAGTTATGCGAACGTTTGCTCCAGGAACCATTATTAAAATGGAAACAATCCCAACTTATAATGAACATGGTTTGATAAATGGGATGACAATCTTTCATAGACTATTTTGGGCTTACGTTCCATGCATATCTGCGTTTAAATTTTGCAAACCAATTGTACAAGTTGATGGAACTTGGTTATACGGCAAGTATAAGGGAACTCTATTGGTAGCAGTTGCACAGGATGGGAATGACAATATCATTCCAATTGCTTATGCTCTTGTGGAAGGTGAGACAAAAGAGGCTTGGAGTTTCTTTTTGAGAAATTTGAGATCACACGTCACTCCACAAGCCAACATTTGTTTGATTTCAGATAGACACGAATCTATCAAAAGTGCTTACAATAATCTGAATAATGGGTGGCAACATCCTCCGTCAAAGCATGTGTTTTGCGTCCGACATATTGCATAAAATTTTGCAAGGGAATTTAAGGATAATGTTTTGAAGAACAAGGTTATTTCTATGGGTAATACTTTAATTCTTACTTGTTATCATTAATTAAAAATTAAATTATGAAGTTTTATAATTAGTGTAATAATGCATTGTCTGTTGTTTCAATACAGGTTACTCAATCAATGAGTCTACATATCGATACTACCGCAGAGAAATTGGCATCGTAAACCCATAAGCTTTGAAATGGTTAGACAATATACCGCGACAAGATTGGATTCAAGCATTTGATGGAGGTAGCCGTTGGGGTCAGATGACCACCAACCTTGTGGAGTCGATGAACGCAGTATTAAAAGAACCACGCAACCTTCCCATCACTGCTTTGGTCCAATCAACATATTATAAAACATGTACACTATTTCCAACCATGGCAAAACAACACGCATCAATTTTAGCTTCTGGTCAGATATACACAGAAAAATGCATGACTTTTATGAAATCGGAAATACGTAAATCAAATAGTCATAGAGTCGATAGTTTTGATCGAAGCAACCACACTTTCATGGTCCACGAGACAGTAGTTCCAAAAGAAGGGCGATCAATTGGTCATTTCAGTATAAATCTTCCTAACAAGTGGTGCGATTGTGGAAAATATCAAGCTAAACATATGCCTTGTTCACATGTGATAGCAGCATGTTCTAGCATCAAATATGATTATTGGAGCCTTATATCCGATGTGTACAAGGTGGAAACAGTACTTAAAGTCTACAATGAAGCGTTCCAACCGATACCAAACGAAGGATATTGGCCACAATATGAAGGTGTTAAGGTGTGTCACAATCCACTAATGCGAAGAGTCAAGAAAGGTCGCCCAAAGACCAAACGCATTAGAACAGAAATGGACACTACTGATAGAGTCCCAAGAAAGTGCGGATTATGTCGGGTATCTGGTTATACTAAGAAACATTGTCCAAACGCTGCTGGCACATCTACTCAAAATTGATATATTTTTTTTCTTTTAATTTAATGTAATTTTATTTTAATGTATTAATATAATTTTCTTATTATTAATATTAAAATTATTATTATTATTATTAAATTATTATTTTTAATGTATTTTCTTTTAATTTAATGTATTTTTATTTTATTTTATTAATAGAATTTTCTTTTTATTATTATTATTGTTTTTTTATTATAATAATTATTAAAAGTTATATAATAATATTAAATTAATTATTTTAATTATTTATAACAATATTTTGTATTTTTTAATGTTATAATTATTTTTAAAATATTTAATAATAATAAATATAATATATCCAATATAATATACCTAATAATAAATAACAAAATTCAACAATCAAAGAATATATAATATTAAAATAAATTATTGAATATATTAAATAATAAAAGTATTTTTATTTTATTAATAGAATTTCTTTTTATTATTATTATTATTTTTATTATTATACCCATTATTATTATTATTATTATTATAAAAAAAAATACGTAGTAGGAGGTCGCATCCCAGGATGCGACCATGTACTGAAGAAAAAAAAAAGGCCTTTCAGGAAGTCGCATGCCCAGGATGCGACCTGCTACTGATGCCAAAAAGTAGGGCATTCTGGTATTTTGTTTTAGAAGTAGGGCAGATTGGTATTTAAAAAAAAAAAGGGATTTTTAAATAAAAAAACCCTAAATTATATATCTTGAATAAGTATTTAATTACATTTTAGTGATATAGACTTATATATGTGTCACAAAAACATCTCAATTATTTAAAAAAAATTGAAAAAAAAATCTCTTTCATCTTCTTGGGCATAGAGGAGGGGTGTTTCAAACCATTTTTTGTCCAAATCGCCCCTTTATGTCGCTTTCATTATATAATTTTTTTTTATCTAAATAAGTAATTTTTATATTGATATGTTTCTTTTTGTGTTTTTGTTATCTCGTCAACTAAATGCTAAGTTTTTCCATCTTCTTGCGGTATTCATTTTGTTTATTTCTACATATTAACTTCGATCTAGATCAGGCAAAACCTATCAATGACTTCGACATCGTCAATATCGTAGATTCGGAGGTATGAGTAGTCCCGTCACTTGAATTTTTCTAAATTTGTAGACATTTTAGTGATGTTATTAATCTAAATATTGTGAATTTGTTCGCATATTCATCATTTTTGTTTTTAATGAATTCTTATTTATGTTGTTTTCAATTGATGTACTCTTTTAATATAAATGAATTAATGTTAATTTAAAGTAAAAAAAAAGTATCGTTTACTCAATACATACGGGTCTGCATTTGTGTCAAAATATTGTGTTCTAATAATATTTTTGAAATAATAATTAGAAGATATAATTGAAAAAAGTAATCAATATTACATTTAAAAACTTAGAATAACATTTATCCATGTCTTTTTTTTTTACATAAAATTGCATTTATTGTGAGCCGAAAAAAATAGATTTAAATCACTTAACATATTTATTTTGGGTGTACAAAAACCACTAATACATCCCATGGTTTGGGTTAGGTATGATCCTACCCATAAAAATAGAGAAATAAATGGATGATAAAATGGAGAACACATCGTGTTCGAATTGACTATCATATTTTCTATCTGGTTTCAAAAATTTTAAAGAACACAAAGTGTTAGTTTTATTATCTTTAAAAAATAATAATTTTACTACATTGTTTTTTTTCTTTTCAAAACTCCCATTTATAATTTATAATAAAAATATTCATTTTTTACCACTTCATTTTTGTATTCAAGTATGTATTATGTTTAAAATAAATTGAAATCAACTATAAATAAACTTTATTTAATATCATAGTTCTTTTTTTAGTCTAATTTATTATCATAATTTTTTTTTTATCTTAAAAAATATAATAAATTTTATAATAATTAACTTAAATAATTTGAATTCGAATTCGAACTAGAACAATACGTCAAACCTAACATGTTAGTCAAAATAAAACTTAAATATCATTATATAGTTTTATTACTCAACTAAATTAATTTGTTACACAATAAAATATGTATGTATTAATTAACTTATTGATCGTATTAATTTTCCCACGTTCCCCACGTTCCCCACGTTCATTTAGTTGTTGATATAATTTTAATTTTTGAATGAAATATAACAATATAATAGTAGTTAGAAACCAAAAAAAGTGGGTGGAAAGTAGGGAATATACAGACATATCGATCGCACAATTTATCATTCCATGTGATCTCTTTAATTGCAAAAGGACATTTGAGGACCAACTATACATTGCCTTGCCTCTGGTGATTGTATAACTTATAATTCATAAACAAAAGAAATGTCTTAAATTTTTATCATTAGTAAAAATAAAAATTACTCTCCATTCTTTTTGAATTATTGTTTTAAGAGACTTTAATATATAAAAAATAACCTATTATTTGATATTGAAATATTTATTATTCTTCTATAATACTTTTAGTAATTTATTATATTATTTACATTGTAATCTTGGTTTTTTTTTTGGCATAATTTAATTTGTGTTTGGAGAATTGTTTTATATATATATTATATTTAGATTTTTTTTTAAAATAGTATTATATTATTTCATATCTCTCTCTCTATAATAAATAGCCGCATGGTATTATTGACTAAAATTAATTATTGTTATATAGGATTTTGAAATCGACAACTAAATAAATGGAATAATTTTTTTGTGCAAATGCCACAACTAATAAAGAATAGAGAGGCAACTACTTTTTTAAACTACTTAATGATATTATTTATAATATACTCTTTATTTAATTTAAAATAGATAATTGAGTGTTTGAAATTGAAAAATGTCAATTTAATAGATTTAATTTATATTTTATATATAAATTTTAAAAAATTTATTATATTTAACTGTATTTTTTAATCGTAAATTTTTTTATAATAGTAATTGGAAAATGTACTGTAAAAAAAATGCATTTGTTTACATGTATCTATAAATATTTATTGACTTTAATTTTTATTCATAGTCGCTGTAAATAATTTTGAATTATCAACACACTATAATCAAAATGTGTCTAATTTTAAAATAATTATAATAAAATTAAAATATTTTTTAACAATCTAAGACTGTGATTCTTTTTAAATTTGGTAAAAATTAAATCAATATTTATCTACATATGTTTATCATTTTTTTCTGAAAGAACATACTTTTTATATTTATCAAATTCCTATACCTAATTAAAACTTATTGAATCTTCTTTAGTTGTTTATATTTTTTAGGTAGAAATAAAATATTTAAATACATCTTAAGGTAATTTTTTCTTATACTTTTGTCAACCATAAATTTTAAATTTATTAAAAAAGTATTTGACTTTAATTTTAATTATTTGTAAGCTTAAATTTATTTGATTTAAATATTATTATATTAATAAACCAATTATTTGAACTTATTTATATTTTGGAACGCGGTAGTGCATTAGTCTTTTTTAAAAATAAAAAAAAAAACATTTTACATTGAGATTACACAATTAATTTCATTAATAAAAATAAACGTCATAGAAAATAAGAAATAAAACATATAAAAATTGAAGGGAGCAATCAAGATCATAACCCTAATGTGACATGTGAATATGATATATAATGTGACATGTACTCACTGACGGCAGCAACTTTTTTTGAAAGGAAAAAATTCTAATAAACCATATATCATTATTAAGTGATGTGAACTACATATATATTATACTCATTTTTTTTCATTCTTTCTAATATCTGAAATTAATTAATGTTCCTACTAGGTTGTGTGTCAACTCTCCAGTTATAGGATACAATAATCTCATGGCCATGTAATTCAATCGTTGTTAAGAAGATGATAAAAAAAATATATCTCTATAAAAGTATAGTTGCCCTCACCTGTTGAATAATTTGATTGAATTCAACAAAATGAAAAGTAAAATATGAGAAATAATGATGTTTGAATTGATAGTATAAAAGATAATTATATTTGCGTAGAATACATTTTTATATAATAAATTATTACTATAATTATTTATTAAAGTTTAATTATCATGTATTGTAAATGTACAATGTTTTATATTACACATAACAATTATTCTTGAATTGCTTTAGAGATAATTATGATAAAAATAAAATATTTTTAATAATTTAACTATTGAGATCGATTGTTTTTAAACTTAACTTTTAATCCTCTATTATAAACCAAGTTTTTTTAGTTTCTCCTTTTATAAAATATGTGTTTTTAGTCTTTCTATAAAGAATAAAAACACCATTTTTATAAAAGAAATGACTAAAATTAAACTAAAATTAAACAAAATTTTATAAGGACAAAAGTTAAAAATGTATAATTTTATAGAAATTAAAAAATATAGTTAATTCTTATTATTAATTATCTCAATAAACTTCAATTACATACACTATAATAAGAAATATATTCTCTCTAATAAAATTTTCATGTTTAGTTTATTATTTTGTTTGGATTTGAATTTATTTGTTTATCCATTTATATATTTACACCTCGTATATTTCAAATGTGCTATTTACATTTATTTATATCTATGAAGTTTTAAATATTATAGAAAATTGTATTTATCTTATTATTTGAAGTCATTTTAAAACATTTACTTCTTTTATATTTACTAATCAAAAAATTGTATTGTATATTTTTCTGTCACACTTGCATCATTTATGTCATTTATTATATAATATAATTAAAAATTTTGTTTTAATTTCTAAAGGTACAACTATATATGTGATATTTGCAATTTTGGAAAATATGATTATGTTTTTAGTAGCACATATTATAATATCTTTTTGATAAATGACAGATAAAATTATTTTAGTAGCACGTATTCTAGTATTTTTTTGTAATATTTTCTTTATGTAATTTTTTAGAAATTTCAGAGTATAAAGTTATAATTGTAATTTATTTAGATGTTTAAATTTTATTTTGTAAGAAACGGTGATAAAAATAAATAAATTATTTTCA
Source organism: Cicer echinospermum (assembly GCA_002896215.2). Taxonomy (NCBI): domain Eukaryota; kingdom Viridiplantae; phylum Streptophyta; class Magnoliopsida; order Fabales; family Fabaceae; genus Cicer; species Cicer echinospermum. The sequence continues at coordinate 22,764,522 of PGTU02000009.1, read as the reverse complement.
CTTTATATTGAATGGTAAATTAATTTATGAAATTGTAATACATTCAATTATTTTGTACAATAGAAGGCCAACGATCCAATGATACATTCCATTTTATTAGTATATTCATATTTTTTTCTTCACAAATCTAAATATTGTATAATTCTTTGTATTCTTCCTTTTTATATGTATTTAAATAATTGAATACTTTCATTACATATAAATGATTTTTACACAATGACAGATCACCCTAATTTCATTATATAAAGGCTTAATTGCACTTTTGGTCCCCCTATTATAAGTGAAAATTGAAAGTAGTTCATCTATTTTGTTTGTCCCCAGTTTTAGTCCCCCAAACAGAATTTGAGTCAAAATCATGATGAGTTATCATTTTTTAATGACGTGTCAATAAAAGGGTGATGTGACAGACGCTTATCTGGAATAAACTCATTATTATATTAATTTTTATTAAAAAATATAATTTATATTTTTAAAAACCATTATTATAATTGTGACAATATTTTTAAAAATAAAATTAATTATTAAAATTAAATTAAAAGAAAAAACACCTAAAATCATGAACCCAACTTTCACTTCATCACCAAAGACAGCAACACTACCATACCATCGCTTTTCAACAAAAGAGGAAATCTCCATTTGACCTAAATTCAATTTCTCCACGGCCTGAAGAAGCTTCAATCATCTCCACATTCCATTTTCCATGGCCAATGCCTGGAAAAAAGATAAACCCTCTCAACTACTCTCTCCGAAGTTACTCTTTTTACTCTTTTCTTCCACTCTCCTCTTACTATTCCTATTCTTCGCATTCCTTACCCCTCATCCCTCAAATCCTAACCCTAATTTTCTCACTCTCAATACCCACCTCTTCTCAAATTCAATTTCCCCTTTCAATTGCATCAAATCACCTCAAGCCCACCCCATCGTCGAAGGCGTTCGTTACCCGTTTCTATTTTCGCTTTTCGATTTCGGAAATCTACCTAATAAGCCACACAAGAACATCGTGAGATTGCTAAAAGGGAAGCCTTTTCGAAAACCTGATATATCGGTGACTATTCAGGAGGTTCTTGAGAAGGCTAAAAGTGAGGGAACGAATGGGTTTGTTGTAGATGTTGGTGCTAATGTTGGTATGGTGAGTTTTGCTGCTGCTGCTATGGGGTTCTGTGTTTTGGCGTTTGAGCCTATTTTTGAGAACTTGCAGAAGATTTGTGAAGGGATTTACTTTAATAGAGTTGGGGATGTTGGTGCTAATGTTGGTAGTGTTGCTGTCGTTGGTGATGAAGTGAAAGTTGAGGTGTCTGAAATTGCAAGGGCGAAGAGAGTGGGTCAAGTTGAAAGCTTTGTTGATGAAACTGTTGAGGAGGAAGTTGAGCGCAATGTTGAAGGGGGAGATGGAGGCCATGTTGATCGTGTTGTTAAGGAGGAAGAAATCCAGAATGATTTTAGGGTTCATGAGTGAATGTTTTTGATTTTGATTTGTTTAGGGTTTATGATTTTAGGTGTTTTTTCTTTTAACTTAATTTTAATAATTAAATTGTATTTTTAAAAATATTGTCACAATTATAATAATGGTTTTTTAAAAATATAAATTATATTTTTTAATAAAAAATAATATAATAATGAGTTTATTCCACGTAAGCGTCTGCCACGTCACCCTTTTATTGACACATCATTAAAAAAATGACAACTCATCATGATTTGGACTCAAATTCTGTTTGGGAACTAAAAACTGAGGGACAAACAAAATGGGAGACTACTTTCAATTTTCACCTATAATAGAGAGACCAAAAGTGCAATTAAGCCTTATATAAATGTATAATAATGATCATAATAATAGTAATCAATTACTAAAATATAATAACAAGTTAATGTAAATATATAGTTTGTGGTATTCATCTTATCATTAATATAAGAAAAAACAATTATCATATATTTGTTTCTAAATAATCAAACATCAACTATTTTTTGATCATTTAATCTTGTTATACATATATTTTTCATTTAATTCAAAACATTTAATACAAGTAGTTAATATTTAACATAAAAAAGGACAGTTGATTTGACTTTTATATATTTAATATAATATCTAAAAAAAATTATTGTACTTAACTAAATTTATTAAGAACTATAGAAGTATTTTGTTCAATTAAAAATATTGATTTTTCTTATAATAATATCCAAATAAATATATATCTTTTTAGGTAAATGTTTATATACAATTTTGTTACAATTGAGATATTAAATATACTTTTATTATAAATATTTTTTCATACATAGTACGAATTTCACATTAGTTTTTTTAAAAAAGATTCAAATTGTTGTTGCAATTATCATGTACCATATACTTTTTTCATGAGATACCATATTTTATTGTAACTCAATAAATCACTATTGACTGAAATTCTATCACATTATTAACTTTATTAATTAGCCAGATTTTTAGATTTTTATTTATTTATTTATTTATAAATTTACTGTAAAATAGAATACAAAATATATGGATGAACGTGAAATATTTAGATATTTTATGTTGTATTTATATTATCAGTTACAATGAAATTTTAGAATATTTTATAATCTAATTTTTATTTTTATTTTTTAAAATTATTTATTCAATTTATTTTTTAATATTAATTCTTAATTTTTTTATGATAATCTAGAGTTTGATCGAAAAATAAATAAAAATTTATCAAAGATTGTTCTATGTATGATATAAATTCATATGCTCCTCTTACTATTCATTATTAAATAAAATTTATTAATCACAAGTTCACTATCTACTTTTTTTTTTATACATAAATGTTAGCGAATTAGTAGAATTATTTAATTTTTAATGCAATAAATGCAATGGTTTTTTAGTTCTATTTTTTCTTTCCTTTTAAAATTTATCTATATTAAAAACATTTAAATTTAATTATAATTTTAATTTCCTTTTTTCATATACTCACGTATTTGATTAATCTATTTTATAATATCTTAATTTTGATATTCACTTTAAATTTTTAACTAAAAAATAGTGATATAATCTATTTTAAATGACATAATGTGTTGATATAATGATCAACTTTTATGATATTGTAAGAAAATACTTTAAAAATTTTATTTTAAACTTTAGAAAATATTCAATTTTATAACTCAATTATTATCATATAAATAATTGATACACTGAATAATTCTCATTCATTAAATTACATGTAACATCATTTAAAATATATTATATTATTATTTTTAAGTCTAAATTTTTTAAATGAATGACATAATTTTAAAATAAGAGAATACCAAAGAAAAAAAATGGTAAACTTCATTAAATTGTTTTTGTAAAAAATACTCTCTCCATTTCAAAAATATAAATAAAAATAAATTAAAAAATAATAATATTTAATTCAAACTTCATTTTTATTTATGTTTTAAGATCGAACAAATATAAAAATTGACTGTCAACAAAGACGCTAAATCCAATGATACATTAAATTTTATTAGTATATTCATGTTTTTTTTTTTTGGGTTTTTTGTGCTTATATCCATCTTTAGAATTTTTATTTCTAAAATGCCTTAGTTTGAAAAAAAATATTCATAAATGTTCTATTTTTTTGTCCTAATTGCTCATTGCAATTTGGAGGTGCGACTTTCTGAAGGAGATTTTTTTTTTTCTTCATTTTAATTGGTCGCATCCCAGGATGCGACCTTGTACTATGACAATTTATTTTTTTATTTTTTGCCATTTAAAGAATATTTGTATTTATTATTAATTATTTTTATTATTTTAATAATTTAAAAATAATTAAAACATTTAAAAAAAATCAAAATACTATTATGAAAAATAATAATAACAAATTTAATAATATTATAAATTATTATTATTATAATAATAATTTTAATAATGATAATAATAACAATAACAATAATAATAATAATAACAATAATAAAATAAATTAATAAATAATAATAATAATTTTAATAATATTTGAAAATTTAATAAAAATAATAATAGTAATAATAATAATAATAAGTAGATTATATTAATAAAATAAAATTAATTAAATTGAACCAATAAAATACGTTAAATTAAAAAAAAATACAGAAAATTGAAGAAAAAAAATACATCAAATTTATCTTTTATCATTATTTTCATCAGTTTTTATTTATTAGATAAAAAAAAAAGGAGAAATTTGTTATAATAATGTGCCAAAAAAGGAGAAATTTGTTATAATAACGTGCCAAAAGAGGAAGAAGTTGATACGTTATTAATTTAACATCAATATCCAACCTATTTTATATCATGAGATTTCTTTTGACACGTTGGTAGTCCTCCTATTTATTTGTTTTGTCAAGTTATTATAACAACTTTCTCCGTTTTGATAAATTATTATAACAATTTGTTATTAAAAACTACAAAAGTATTTTTTTTAATTAAAAATATTGATTTTTCTTATAATAATATCCAAATAAATATTTTTTTAATGTAAATTTATTAAATATATTTTTATTATAAATATTTTTCCATATATATAGCACGAGTTTCACACTAGTTTTTTTTTAAAAATGATTTAAATTGTTGTTGCAATTATCATATACCATATATTTTTTTTCATGAGATACCATATTTTTATTGTAATTCAATAAATGACTATTGACTGAAATTCTATCACATTATTAACTTTATCAATTAGCCAGATTTATAAATTTACTGTAAAATAGAATACAAAATATATTTTTTTGACGGATGAACGTGAAATATTTTAATATTTTATATTGTATTTATATTATCAGTTACTATAAAAATTTTAAAGTATTTTATAATTTAATTTTTAATTTGTTAAAAGTATTTATACGATATATTTTTTAATATATTAATTTTTTTAATAATTTAGAATTTGATCGAGAAAAAAAAAAAACTTTATGGAAGATTGTACTATATATGATATAAACTCATATGCCCCTCTAACTGTTCATTATTAAATAAAATTTATTAATCACTTAACTTAAGTTTAGTATTTAATTTATTTTTTTATACATAAATGTTAGCGAATTAGTAGAGTTAATTAATTCTTAACGGAATAAATGTAATATTTTTTTAATTTTATTTTGTTCTTTTTTCTTGAAATTCATCTATATTAAAAAAATATAGACTTAATTGTAATTTTAATTATTTTTTTTACATGCTCACGTATTTGATTAATTTATTTTATAATCTTTTAATTTTGATATTCACTTTAAATTTTTAACTAAAAAAATAGTGATACGACCTATTTTAAATGACATAACGTGTTAATATATAATGATATAATATTGTAAAAAAATACTTTAAAAGTTTTATTTTAACCTTTAGAAAATATTCAATTTATATAACTCAATTATTGTCATATAAATTATTGATATATTGAATAATTCTCATTCATCAAATTACATATAACATCATTTAATATATATTATATCATTATTTTTATGTCTAATTTTTTTAAATGAATGACATAATTTTAAAATAAGAGAATACCAAAGAAAAAAATGGTGAACTTCATTAAATTGTATTTGTAAAAAATACCCTCTCCATTTCGAAATATATATAAATGAAAATTAATATTTAATTCAAACTTCATTTTTATTTATGTTTTAAGATAAAAAATTGACTGTTAACAAAGACGCTAAATCTCAAACGGAATATATTTTCATTTTTCCCCCTTCATTTTTTTGCCGCATATTTTTCCACCACTCCTTTTTTTTTTTTTTTTCTCAATCATTCTCCTTCTTCGAGATAAAAAAGATTACAACAAAACGTGGTATCCGATTTATTTATATATATCTATATAGACATAGATTTTTGTTATTATTATTTATTATTATTATTATTGGCGTCACATACCATGCTCGGTGTGTTTATCTTTTGCTGATTCATTCTCTTCTTCATTTTTATTCTGTTTGTTTAGTTTATAAGCTTCTTCACAGAAATTAAATAAACGAATCAGAAAAAAAGCGCGTTTTCTATTCCTTTAGTTGGAAAGAAAGAATCAACTGAAAACAGGTATGTATCTCTGTTCCATTCGATCTCAATTTTCATTTCTTCAATTTTCAAATTAGTTTTGTTTTAATTCATTATTATAAATATATGTTTCAATTTTTTCTATTGAGTCATTTTGAATTGTTTGTGACTTTGTTCTATGAATGTTCATTTTTTGTTATTAATTGAAATAACTTGTTGTTGATATATGAAATTATGAATATTTTTGGATTGAAATTTTGGAGGTAGAAGAAGCTGTTGCTTCAGCTGATTAGGATCTAAATAAACACTTGTGGTTTAATTTTGAAGCTTATTTTGTATTAATAAGAAATATTGAATTTTAACTTTGTAAGTGTTGTTGTTAGTCTTGAATATACATGCTATGTTGTGTTTTGCATGATTGAAATAGTTGATTGTGAAGTGAAATTTTTATGAAGTTTGTAACTCGGATGTGTATTTGCTGTAGTCAGCAATCCGCGAATTCAAGCATTAAGTGCGTTGGTGATCAGCTGATCAAGATCAGACAGTAGAACTAAAATCTGTAATAAAATCTGAACCGATCTTGATTCAAGGTTCACTGACGCACTGAATACGGAAATTTGCTGACTGCATCAAATCCACATCCTTGAAACTCCACCGTAGTCTTCAACGCGTTCTTGAATCTGGATTTTTGTGCCTTGGCATATTAGAAACCGTTGGAGCAATTGTATTTTCTTATTGCATCATTTGAGCTTCTTTGTTTTACATATTTTTAAGGAGGGTAATGTTTGCGTTGATAAATTACCTGCTTATGGTATTGCTCATCCAGGTTACCGGTGGTGGGACTCTCTTCCTCGTTTCATTGGTGGAGATTTTTCGAGCAATAGATTTCTTCTCCCAAACTATATGTTTCAAAGATTTTGATCTTCGCATTGGTTTTGGTGCATGTTCCCCCATGTCTTTTTTGTTCTTCTTTTATCTATTTTTAATAAATTAATGGTGTGTTGCAAATGATTGTTTGGCAGTAGAGTGCTAACATAGTTGAGATTCCGCTATTCTATAGTGATGCATCTGCACTCCATTTCGGTTTTTGATAAAAAATAAAAGAAAAGAAAAGAAAAGAGAATTTTTTTAATTGGTTATTGACTTAGTTTTTACTTTCATTGAGAAAAACCCTTTATGGCTGCAGGAAGAAATGGTTGCCTTTGGGAAAAAGTTGAAAGACCGACAGATTCAAGAATGGCAAGGGTATGTATTTATTTATGCTCTTGTGATGTTGAGGGTTAAAAGTTTTTGAGTTGAATATTGGTTTCAAAATAATGGTACTTTGGGTTCATAAGTTTGAATTTTGGTTATAGATATTACATAAACTACAAACTCATGAAGAAGCGAGTAAGGCAATATGCTCAACAAATTCAACAGGGAACACTAGATCGGCGACATGTTCTCAAGGATTTTTCACGAATGCTGGATAATCAGGTTTTGTATAGTTTCCTTTATTGAATGCTTTTGATGAAATACTTAATGAGAGTGTCAAACTCAAATTGGATTCTGATTATGAATAAATGTGATTATTTGAGTAAAATGAATCATAAATGTCGTTTTACATTGATTTTGCTATGCGTTGCTGAGAATCGTTTATTTTATATTTGTTTCAACCACTTTCCTTTTGTTAAAACTCAGATTGAGAAGATTGTCCTTTTCCTGTTGGAGCAACAAGGGCTTTTGGCAAGCAGGATAGCAAAGCTTGGAGAGATGCATAATGATTTGCAGCAGGAGCCTGAAATAAACAAAATAACTGAACTGCGAGAAGCTTATAGAACAGTTGGACAGAATCTATTAAACCTGCTCTATTTTGTAGAGATCAATGCTATTGGATTGCGTAAGATTTTGAAGAAGTTTGATAAACGCTTTGGTTATAGATTCACTGATTACTATGTCAAAACTCGGGCAAATCATCCTTACTCCCAGCTGCAGCAAGTGTTCAAGCATGTGGTAATATGTTCAGTTCAAAATTGACTGTTACAGAATTAAATTCTGAAACCGAGAAATTCTCATACACATATTTATAAATATAAAGAGTTGTTGTAATGAATGAACATTGACTGAATGATATGGAATTTGTAGGGAATAGGTGCTGTTGTGGGAGCGTTATCTCGCAATCTTCATGAGCTTCAGGATCGTCAGGGGAGCTACTTATCGATTTATGATCAACCTTCTCTTCCTCTACAGGTTTCTGTTTGCATTTACTTTTCTCCATGGTTTTCAAATTGATATTCAAATCGTGAATCGGAAGACCTATTTTTCGAATCGTGAATCGAATTTTATTATAAATCTTAAGATATATTTCATTAGAGTATTGCGATTCAAAATGATATTTATATCCGAAATAGATATCGACTAGAGATTTATATAGCTTGGATTCAGTATTGTAAGATACTGATATGTGTTAATTTTCTTCTTCATGTTCACATGCATGCTTTATTAGCTGGTTAGGGAGCAGCACAAGATTGGTGTTGATTATTCATCATCCTTACTTGGTTTTATTTGCAGGATCCCGTCGTTGATTCGATAAATGCAGCTGTTGATAGGTTATCCCACTCAACAAATTTCCTTAACTTTTTGGCGCAACATGCACTCATTATGCAAGATGATCTTCCTGCCCCTTCTGAGGAACAAGTTGATGAAAAAAGATACCATTTTATGTCACTTCTGCTGAATTTGGCAAACACATTTTTGTATATGGTCAATACATATATTATTGTTCCTACAGCAGATGATTACTCTTCGAGCCTTGGGGCTGCACCGACGGTTTGTGGTATTGTGATAGGGGCAATGGCTGTTGCACAGTTGTTTTCTTCTGTGTATTTTAGTGCATGGTCAAACAAATCATACTTTAGGCCTCTTGTATTCAGTAGCTTAGCTCTTTTCCTCGGAAACATCTTTTACGCATTGGCATATGATGTTCATTCGATATGGATTCTCTTAATCGGTCGCCTTTTTTGTGGGTAAGCAATATTCTATTTCTTAATTTTCTTCATGTCATTACTTGATTATCATGACTTAACATAATGGGCCTTTTAACTTCAGATCAGTATGACTACATCTCTCTCATTCTCATCCCTAGTTTTGTAAACATTTTCAGTAATCCAGAATAAGACACCTCATCGAAGTTATAACTTATAGAATAAACACATATCAAATAAGTGCTTATGTATAAGCTATTTCTATAACAAAAGATAAAATAACGTCAATCTGTTTTCATATAAGCTATAAGTTGTTTTCATAAGCTAGTTTGGAGAGCTTATGGAAATAAGCTGAAAACAACTTATATACATGTCGTAGGTTATTTACATAAACTCTCTTAAACAGTCTCACAAGTGCTTATTTAGGCCAGTAGATAAGTTCATATAAGTCAATCCAAACTGACCCTTAAAATAAGATGAAAAGAACGTTTTAAAACAGGAATCTTAGTATACCATTATTTTCATGGTACATGGAAGTTATGTTGTTTGCTAGATTTGAGTTGTAAATACACTGAGCTGTATGTGACAATTATAATCACATTTAAGACCATTTTTTATTGCTGAAAACACTTGATTGTTGTTTGCAGATTGGGTTCAGCCAGAGCTGTTAACCGGCGTTATATAAGTGATTGTGTTCCACTTAAAATCCGCATGCAAGCATCAGCAGGTTTTGTTAGTGCCAGCGCTCTTGGAATGGCATGCGGTCCTGCATTAGCTGGCATACTTCAGACTAATTTTAAGATTTACAACCTTACATTTAATCAAAATACCTTGCCTGGGTGGGTTATGGCTATCGCTTGGCTGGTTTATCTGGTATGGTTATGGATCTCTTTTAAGGAACCTTCTCATGATGTTGAAGAGAATCATACACCAAATCAGTCAAATAATGGTATTGAATTTATATTGCATCTATATATTACTTATTGTTCAGCATTTTTATATTTTCCTTGTAAGATCATTGGTCTACTCCATTCATATGATTCCACTTCTGTGTCCAAATATTCATTATTCATAGAGAGAGATTTCATTATGGGGACTTACAAGTTACAAGAACAACAAATGCTTTTTCCAATATATGGTGTTGGTTAAATGGATGAAACAATGTCATTGTGCGATATCAGGAACAACTTTTTCGAAAAGCATTTAGATCTATGTCTTTTTTACTGGTTTTTCTTAGAGTTTACATTATTCTTCCTCCATCTTATTAACTACATCATCTTAGATAAGGTTCTATTTCATTAGGTACTATTCTTACTTCCTCTCAAATACATTTACTTCTGAATCAATTGAATGGTTAATTTTGTTTGGATATAGAAATTCAAGTATGAGTTTTTTTGTTGAGAATGTTAGTCGGCAAGTTATTGTTGTCATTTAATCAATGACTTTCTCTTTCCATATCTAAAGAATTTATTTTTCGATTTCTATGTGAATCGGTGCTGGTTTATCTTATTAAAGGATCCATTAACCACTTTTATCATTTTGTTGAAGAGCAAAACAGAAAATGACACATTTTTTTCTCCCTGTGCAGTAGAAAATGGTGCACTTGAAAAAGGTCTGAAACAACCATTACTAATTACTTCGGATGATAAGGTAGATGAAGACATTGACCAAGATTATGATGATAGTGAGGAAGCTCCAGAGGAATCTCGCCTACCCGCCAATTCAATTGGATCAGCATACAGACTCCTTACACCTTCTGTAAAGGTTTGTGAAAAACTCACTGTCACTGTTATGATATTGTACTTCTATCAAGCAATAATAGTTTCATTAGATACACAACTTTATAGTCATTTTAGATGTTGAGATGTAATCCTACTTTACTGTCGACATGGTATTTATAGAAAGTTATAAATGGAAAAATAAATGAACTGAACTGCTACTTACATTTCAAACTATATTAACTAGTGAACAAGGCTCATTATATCAGTTGCCAACTAAGAAAGGATCTTATGCTCTTGAGAAGTTTGAAATATAATAATTGAAGTTAGATGATATGAATGAACATCATATAACTAGATTCTGCAGGCACATAATTGCTAACAAACTTAGATTTTGTTATGATATGAGTGCTTGCCTAGACATGTTTTTGCACCGAGGCATCTGATAACTTAATCTAGTATACAAAAACAAAAACCCAGGATGTAAAGATGATATTAAATTAAAGGTTTTATTAACTCTTAAACTACAGATTTAAATATTATTATAGTTTAATAATGTTGCTTCCAAAGTACTTAATGTTTGAATAGGATGATGGGCTTAAATAGGTAATCGACATCTCCAGTTTTTATATGAAATCAAATCTGAGAAAATCAAACTGAAGAGGCTTGGGGATGATATAATTTTAAATTGATTACTGGTCTCCTCAATGTGCAATATACATACATGACTAATTTTACTTTTATTTACATAATTCCCATTTCTGTTATTAAATGCTTTACCTGACCTAATTTTGTAACATCTGCAGGTTCAGTTATTGATATATTTCATGCTCAAATATGTAATGGAGATTTTACTATCTGAATCAAGTGTCGTCACAACATACTACTTCAACTGGTCAACCAGTACGGTTGCAGTTTTTCTTGCTTGTCTTGGCTTGACAGTTCTTCCTGTAAACATTGTTGTTGGAAACTATATAAGTAACATGTTTGAGGACAGGTAATTTCTAAAAAATTCCATGCTTCATTTGATTGTCATCCATAATTCGGTTTATGCTCATTGAATTTACTTAAAGATGTATGGTGATACATAATGCATGTCAATACTTATAAAATATAAAGGAAAAATAAAACATCCTATAGAGATTAAAATGTTCACTTTGTCAAATGAACCATTTAGAGACTTAGGCTCTGTTTGGTAAGGACAAATCACTAGCTTATAGCAAATAGCTTATTACATATATGTTTGTATGGGAGAGCTATTTGGTAGCGGTCCGTATTTCAAGAGCTTAATGCATATTTTTACTAGCTAGTGTTTTAGTTTATAGTTTATAACATATCATTTTTCTCTCATTTTTTACCTTTACTATCTTAATTGAAAGATTTTAGATATTAATCAAAAATATATTTTTTGTCATTTTCATTTTGCATTTATCAATTGGTTCAACCAATAATTTTACCAAACACTTCAAATTCATTCTATTAGTTTATTTGCTATCAGCTAGCTTATTCGCAAAAGTTCATCTGCTATTGGCTAGTTTATCTACCATCCGCTACTTTTTACCAAATAGAGCCTTAGTGTTGTTGTTCAAAATTTAAATGTCTATCATGTTATCTGAGAGATAATTCTTTTTCTATATGTTTTAGGCAAATTCTGTTGACATCAGAAATTATGGTTCTGATAGGAGTTGTACTCAGCTTCCATGTAATCTTTCCGTATACCGAGCCACAATACATCTGTTCCGGTCTCCTTTTATTTGTTTCCGCTGAAGTACTGGAAGGTAATCTCTTATTTTTCTTTACATTTTAAGATTGTGCACCAGATTGTATTGTAAAGGTTCAAAGAAAACATGAAATTTTGTCTCAATAAGTGAAACCAATAAATTTTGGTGATGGACTATTTTTAAGTTTAGCATCTGCTGTTACATTTCATCCATTATATATATTAGATCAAATTCCAGCATGCCTTTGATGTTATTCAAAAAATTTTAATGCTATTTTTAATTAATATTTTACACATAAAACCATCCTACATATTTTTTTTTTCTGCTTCGTGGAAATACATGTTGGCTCAATTATAACTGCATAACTCATGAACCAAATAGTAAACAGAGAATTTTTTTTTACAAATATTTGAAAAAAAGAAACAAATTGAAAACAAAATGGAAATTTTATTATTATAAGCCAAAACATAAAATGAAAACAAAAAATGAACAACTTAATTTTCTGATACGAAGATCTCTTAACTTTTCATTATTGTGATGTAAAAGGGATTTAGACACTTATCATTTGCTTGCTAAACAAGCGCCTATATTTAAAAACGATTTAAAAAGATGTTGTAGTTATTGATTATATTTGTTTTACTTTTTTGAGTTTTTCTTGAGCAAAGTGTAATTCATTTGTAAGGCCATTTTGACAATATATCATTGATTTCAGGTGTGAACTTGTCATTGCTTTCGCGCGTCATGTCATCAAGGCTTTCTCGTGGAACCTACAATGGTGGCCTTCTATCTACCGAAGCTGGAACAATTGCTAGAGTAATTGCTGATGGTACCATTACTTTGGCTGGATTTTTGGGTCAAAATAAGCTCCTTAATGTCACATTGCTTCCATCACTCTTCATTTCAGTAATCTCTATCATAGCAACATGCTATACCTATAATTCTTTATATTGATTTCCATCCTGTCATTCTTTGTCAATCAAGTCTTTGGAAAAACATCTAGGTTGTTAAAATGTGAATTGTTGTTAGTAAAATGGATTCTTTAGTGAATCTTAGCTGAAACAAATTTTGGTCAGACTTTAGTTACCTTCCGACCAAAGTCTAGATTACTAGGGCACCTTTCCCATGAAAACTAGAGGGTTAAAACCAAAAAATGGATTCTTCAGTTGTCACTATAATTTTTCTGGGATGATTTTATTACTTTGTTGTCTGAATTATACCTGTATTTTTCTTGGCTTCCTTTTATTGATAGTTAAGTTTAGGTTGAATTAAGGATGTAAATGAATTGATGCTAGCTATTCATGAATTGTTATTAATTTTTATTTGTTAAGGCTTGGTAAATGAATTGTGTGTGTAAGATTCGATCTCCATAAAGTACTTTTTTTAGGAGGGATAAGGAGATTTAAGTCCAAATTTAAAATGTTCAATGAATGTAAGGTTTGATTTTTACAAAATACTATTTTCGGGAGAGGTAAGAAGATGCAAGTGTGACTAAGCTCTTGAATTGAAGATTTCACTTATAACCTAGACGGTCAAAGCTGTAAAATTGCCACGGATTTTGAGTGGAATTATTCATGAATTGGATATTACATTTGGATTTTAAAAAACAGTATTACTATATGTTACAAAGAAAATAGTTTAAGAACTACAAGAATAGACGCATAGTAGTATCTAAAGCAAATATAAAAAAAATAAAAGAAAATAGTGTAAGAACTACAAAAATGGACACATAGGAGCATCTAAAACAAACATAAAAGAAATTGGTCGTAATTCGTGGAGTCATGGTCCAATGTAAGTTGGTCGTATTTATTTGTGATATAATTGTTTTGTATTATTAAAGATTTTCCTTAAAAATCCTTGAAAGTTGCTAATTTTACATGTAGATCCAAAAAGACAAAAGAGTGTGTGTTTTTTTATTTTTTATTTATCAGGTAGTTGCACATCTTTATGAGAGTTTAAAATTATATTATTTTCTCTACTTTAAAAAACTTATTACATTTCCTTTTATCTGAAAAATCAAATGATGGTACACTTTAATTTATTTTAGATAAATATTTTAGGAATTGTGAGGGATGAATAAATCTCCCAAAGACATTTTCATCTATCTAAACACTGTATTATATTACAATCTTTGAATACGATCACTGGAAGTGATACTACAGGTAGATTGATGCTTAAAAGTAACTGAAAACTCTAAAGATCGATGACACTCTTCAGAACAGTTCTATCAATTTTTATATATGATATAATCACTCGACTAATATAGTTCGATAAAAAAAAAAAATTGTGTTCCTCCAAATTCATCTTATTGAACGGACACCAATCATATTATTATTTTAGATTTAAAGACGGACATTTGAGTGACATTTAAATACTAATCCACAATAAGCTACTTATTAATGTGGTGAATAGAATTTGCAGCATCCTCACTTGCATGGACTCTGATCCTATCCCAGGGTACAACGGTACAGCAAAAATGTTTCCATATAAAAAAGGTGCCCCTGCATGTGATAGCATATAGTTAAAAATAATTTGCTATACCCTTGAATTGTAAGAGAAAATAATTTTCTTTGTGCTGGGTTCCAAATAGAAATGACATGCACATATCTTATGAATTCAGAAGAAAACAAAAATCTCAATCTTCCGTTCAATCCAATTTATATATATATGATCATAATAAGATGCATGTTGTTTCTTTTTCGGTTGAGACCAAATTAATGAGAGATTTTTATTCATGATATACTCTTCATTTAATTTAAAATATTTAAGGTAGATAATTGAGTTTTTGATTTGAAAAATTGATATTTAGTAAATTTGATTTATATTTTAAATAATTCAAAAAAATTAGTTATACTTAATTGAATTTTTTATTCGTAAATTTTTTCATTTTATAATAGTAATAGGAAGAAGTATTATAAAAAAAATGCGTTTGTCTACATGTATTTAATAATATTTATTGATTTTAATTTTAATTTATAGTTAATGTAACGAATTTTTAATTGTCAACACAATACAACTAATAATAATGTGTCTAATTTTAAAAATAATTATCATAACATTTAAATATTTTTTAATAGTCTAAGATTGCGATTTTTTTTCTAAATTAATAATAGTGTATATAAATTAAATTAATATTTATTTACATACATATTGTTTATTATTTTATCTGAAATAAACATATTACTTATATTTATCCAATTCCTATACCTAATTAAACTTATTGAATCTTCTTTAAATGTTTATGTTTTTTAGGTAGAAATAAAATATTTAATACATCATTAAAGTATTTTTTTTTAATTTTTTTTTTTGTCAACCACAACTATTAAATTTATTAAGAAAGTATTTGACTTTAATTTTAATTATTTGTAAGCGTTAATTTATTTGATTAAAATATTATTATAGTAATAAGCCAATTTTTTTTAAACTTGTTTATATTAATGTGGCAGTACATTAGTGTTCTTTTTTGTTTGAAAAAACAGCATTTTACATTGAGATTATACAAACATGCAAAGTACTCTTCTCTAGATCAAGAAAAAAGAATGTTTATATACTATACTTATTGACAACTGAATCCAATCTTATTGACAACTGAATCCTATCTCTTGAAAAAGGCAAATAAATATGATATAAAAGAATTGGTCATGTAAATATGAAAATTATTTTAAAATTATCAAAACTTGATCTAATTAGAGAACTTTCAAAAATAAGTTTTGACAGTGATAAAAAAAAATCTGAATGTGTTAAGGGAATACAAGTTAAAATCACTTTTCATTCTTAAGACATTGTTTCCATAAAAAATTGTCTTGAACTTCTTCACATAGATTTATTTGACCATGTCAAAACTACAAGTCTTAGGAGAAAAATATATGGCTTTGTACGCTATTGTTGGTAATTACTCAAGATTTACTTGGGTTCAATTTTAAAAACATAAGGATGATTTTTAAAGCATTTCAAAACTTTTGCAATAAGATTCAAAATGAGAAACATGCCAATATCATTTATGTAAGTTGTGAATCAGTCTTTGATGAAAAATGTATATCTCACAATTTTTTTTGTTCAAAAACTCCTCAATAAAATGAAGTTGTTAAAAGAGAAAATAGAGCCTTGCAATAAATGACAAGAACCATTTTAAATAAATCAAATGTTAAAAATTATATTTGAACAGAAACCATAAATACCTCTTGCTATATTTTGAATTGTGTTTCAATTAGAAAGATTTTAAACAAAACTCCTTATGAACTTTGGCAAAATAGAAAACTAAATATTTCATACTTTCATATTTTTGGATGTTATTGCTACATTCTCAATAATGCATACACTTTGGAAAAGTTTGATCTAAATCTGACAAAGAAATTATCTTGGGATACTCAACATCCTCAAAAGGGTATAAAGTGTACAACTTAAAAACTCAAATTGTTGAAGAATGTATGCATGTGGTGTTTGATGAATTTGATGATCTTTACAATGCAAGAATAGATGAAGATGAAGAGGATGATCAACTATATCAAAACAATACAAATCCAAAACATGAGAATGATCAACCATATTCCTCACAAGCTCCTTCTAAAAGTTGGAGAACAGAGACTCATCATCCTCAAGATCAGATCATAGGAAAAACCACCAATGAAGTTAACACAAGACTTTCATTCAAAGATGATGAGATCAACATGACTATGATATCACAATTGGAGCCAAAGATAATTGATTAAGCAATCATTGACCAATCATGGATTGAAGCCATGATGGAGTAACTTACTCAATTTGAGAAGAATCAAGTCTGAAATCTAGTTCCTAATCCTCAAAGTCAAAAAATAATTGTAACTAGATGGGTGTTCAGAAACAAGCTTGATAAGAATGGAAAGTTAATAAGAAACAAAGCTAGATTGGTTGAACTAGGATACAATCACCAGCAATGTGATGAAACCTCTGTCCCTATAGCAAGATTAGAAGCTATTTGTATTCTTCTTGCTTATGATGCACATAAATTCATTAAACTTTTTTAAATGGATGTTAAAAGTGCATTTCTAAATAGATTTTTTAAATGAGGAAGTTTATGTGCATCAATCTTCTGGTTTCATAAATGAGAAGAAACAAAATCATATTTTCAAACTCACCAAAGCATTATATGGGCTTAAATAAGCTCCTAGAGTTTGATTTGATAGTTCGAGTACATTGCAAATCAACAATGACTTTTCTAGAGGAAAAATTAGCACTACTCTATTAAATAAAATCTCATAAAAAGGATTTATTGATCATTCCAGTCTATGTTGATGATATCATCTTTGGTGCTGCAAATAAAAAAATGTGTGAGGAGTTTCTAAAACTCATGCAAAATGAATTTGAGATGAGTATGATGTAGGAGCTTAAATTCTTTCTTGGTCTTCAAATAAATAAATAAAAAAATCTAAGAATGGTATTTTCATTTCACAAGAAAACTACACTAAAGAGCTTTTCAAGAAATATAAAATGAATGAGGCAAATTTTATGGCAACCCCCATTTATCTATCATCAAGTTTAGACAAAAGATGAAAATGGAAAATATGTATATGAAAAAGAATATAGAGAAATGATTGAATCTTTATTATATCTAGCTACAAGTAGACATGATATAGTTTTTGCACTTGGGTAATGTGTTAGATTCCAATAAACTCAAAAGAATCTCATCATACTACTGTAAAAAGAATTTTTAAGTATTTAGTAGGTATTACTGATCTTGACATTTGGTATAACAAAGGTTCTCATTTTGATCTTGTAGCATATTGTGATGTTAACTATGCTGGAGACAAATTTTAAAGAAAAAACACTAGTTGAGCTTGGAAATTTCTCAAAAAAGCTCTCATCAGTTGGTCATGCAAAAAGAAAAAAAAATTTGCTTTATTAATTACTAAAGCAGAGTATGTTTCAACATCAAATTGTTGTTCTAAGTTACTACGGGTAAAAAATCAATTAGTGGATTACTCACTAAGGTACACAAATATACCCATATTATATGACAATACAAGTGTTATAAATTTATGTAAAAATCCTATTCAGCATTCAAGATCAAAACATATAGAAATCAAGCGTCAATTTATATGTGATCATGTGCGGAATCATGAAAAATCATGTTTAAATTTATTGTGTGAATGATATGATCATTTGATCAATTAATATTTTTTATTTTTAGAGACAATGAACACCCTCATCTCACATGATCTCACTTCAGGAGGTTTATGAACCTATAAACATTAAGTGACAGATAGCCCCATGTGCCACGTCACTCCCTCTTAATTAGGAGTTCAAATTAATATACGCACCGTTCATCTCCCTCAACAATTATATTTACCAAATGAAAAGTTTTAAAACTTTCACTTTAACTCTAAACCTCTTTCATCTCATGATCTAAACTCTCATTCCTTTCTAAATACTCATCATCATCCTCTATGAATTCTCAACCCAATCCATCCTTTCCAACCTTTGAACCTCAACCTCTCAATGTTGTTCTCCCATCTCAAACTCACACCATTCTCACTCCTCAACCTCAAAACAATCCTTCACCAAAATGATTTAGAAGCAACCTTATCTAACATGTTAAAGAAAACCAAAGAAGTTGGTTCTTCAAAAACTACCCCATTCAAATCTATTTTCTGAACCAAAGCCTTATTCTAGATCACCATCAAAGGTTCCTCCTAAACTATCTTCATCCAAACCTGTCTCAAAATCTATTGTCTCTGAAGGAAAGAAAATATCTCCAATCTTGTCCAGTCCTAAAATTTCTCAATCTTCAAAGTTTTCAAAAATCTATTTATTTTGAAACAAGGAATTAGAATATATCTTTCAAAATAAATGGGCATGTCATCCCATTGCAAGTGGAAGATGCTTTTATCTTCCCTAACATCAAGATCAAGAAAGAAGGATGAGAGATTCAAAGTGTTACTGACAAGTTTGGTTGGACCAAGTTCATTCAAATAGCTGAAAACATTACCCAAGAGTTGTGAGAGGATTCTACTCAACTATGGAATATGATGAAAATAAGAACTACTCATCTTCAAAATCAAAGGCAAGACTTCGAGGATCACTCTTCAAGTCATTTCAGAGGCTTTAAACATTCCAAATGAAGGAAGATGTTTGCTAAAAAATACTTTGTATAATAACATCAAGATCACCAAAGTTAATGTTCTTAATCATATCCTTTTTGATCCTCAAGGTGAGAAAATTTCTTTCAATCTTCAACCATTAGCAAAAATCTTTTATAGCATGAGTCTTCACTTTTTAGTCAGCAAGAAGAACATCAACTTAGATGAGAATGTTACCATTGACGAAAGTCATTATGAAAATCAAGTCGATTCAACTCAACATCCAAATATGAATTTGAATTTTGATATCAATGAGTAGCTTACTAGTTAAGAAACTCCTATTCATCATGCTCAAGCTTTTACTTCTCATTTGGATGAACTATCTACAATCTCAAGTCCATTATGGACTTGAATGTCCATGCTAAAGAATCTCACCCTGTTGATGTTCTTCAACAGGTTGTAAACTTAGCTTCCAAAGATAAGCCATACTTCCACTCCTAAATTTGAGGCTAAAGTTATTTCTTAGTTTTTCTTGGTCCTATCGATGACTCATCTATTCCTCCACCACTACTAGAGCTGTCAATTTGACAAACCCCCTAATTATTGGCTCAGCCCACATGTTTTCCAAAATGCTCTACTTGATGATTACATCTCAACCACAGTCACAAGGTTCGCAATTCGCTTTGATACGTGCACTACAAGAAAAGTGGTTGTTACCTACAACATATTTTATCTTTATCCACGAAATATATGTAGGTAATGTAAAATTACTCACACATTACCCACGAACGCGGGTTTGTAGCTATTTCGCTCGTAGGAATATATTTACCGACAGACAAATAGTGGAACACACTTAGTAAAGGAATGTTTGTGGCAGTATGATTCACCGAATCTCCGTGGGTAACGTTACTGGTAACTTTTCCGTGGGTAATGTTACTCATAGATATTCCGTGGATAAAAACGTAGGTAACATTACTCACAGACAATCCGTGAAAAATTCTACCTATTTCTAACAACCTAAATGTCTAAATCAAGGAGATGAAATAGGACAAGGACTTTTTGATGCAATTGAATCATCTTTGATTTCTTTAGTCATACAACTTGTAGTACGTTAATAAATAATCTAAACTCAGTCAATAAGTGAAGTAATTGGGTATGTAAGTACATTGTTGACCACCAACTGATTAAAATAATTAAGATCATGATATTCATACTGCAATGAGAAAAAGAAGCAATATGGCCTTATTACCAAGGATCTATTAGCCATCCAAATGGTAGCATGTCCAAATCTGGACATGAGGTAATTTGTAAAGTGATAAAGAGTTTGGAGGTTTGAATCTCACCCTCAACAAAATACCAACAATATCAATCATATATACTCACTATGCCAAAAATGACATTTAACAGCGCCCATTTTACAGCGCTTGCTAAACACAAGCGCTGTTTGTAATTATATTTTAAAAATAACGGAACCTATTACAGCGCTTTTTGATGCAAAGCGCTGTAAAAACAAGCGCTGTAGTAGGTCATATAACGTTTGCGCATCACGTTATAAGGCTTTTACAGCGCTTGTCAAAAAAGCGCTGTAAAAGGAAGCGCTTTCGCGAATCAGTTACAGCGCTTTTTCCACAAGCGCTGTAAAACACATGCGCTTTCATTGAATTTAACTACCTATTAACAGCGCTTTTTTCACAAGCGTTGTAAAACACACTGCGCTTTCATTGAATTTAACTACCTATTACAGCGCTTTTTTCACAAGCGCTGTAAAACACATGCGCTTTCATTGAATTTAACTACCTATTACAGCGCTTTTTTCACAAGCGCTGTAAAATACATCTTTAAAATAATTATATACGTTGGAAACCCTCATATCCTCTACATCTTTCAAATAATTATATACGTTGGGAACCCTAATATCCTCTACGTACTGTGCGGCCATCTACGTTGTCTAAGGTATTTTTTACACATGATCTGTTATGTTTTGAAATTGTCAAAAATTGTCAAAAACTCATACCACACGATCTGTTCTGTTTTGAAATTGTCAAAAATTGTCAAAAACTCATTCCACATGATCTGTTCTGTTTTGAAATTGTTAGTTGATATTGGTTTCTTTTTGAAACTTGTTGATATGTTTTGAAAGCTTATTATTTTTGTTACTGCATTTATATAGGTGGTATAATATGGATAGGAAATGGATTTCAGCCAATCGATTATCAAAAGAGTATGAAATTGGAGTGAAGGAGTTTGTTGAGTTTGCAGTGAAGAATGCAAAAGATCCAAATAGAGTAGTTTGTCCTTGTTTAAAATGTTGTTTTGGAAAACGTGTTAGAGAAGATGAATTAGAAGGACATCTAGTATGTAATGGAATTGATCAAAGCTACACATGTTGGATAAGACATGGCGAGAAAAAAAAAGGAAACATTAATTTTGAGAATAGTTCGACATATGCTTCAACTGACTTCGATACAAATACATATGAGCCGGACCGAGTTGATGAGAGATTGCAAAAGCAGTTGAAGAAGATCTTCGAGATTGTCCTAAAATGTTTGAAAGTTTGTTGAGTGATGCAGAGAAAGAATTATATAATGGTTGTACTAAATTCACAAGACTGTCAGCGATATTAAAGTTGTACAACTTAAAAGCGAGTAATGGATGGTCTGATAAAAGCTTTACGGAATTATTAACACTCATAAAAGATATGTTGCCAGATGATAATGAACTTCCCAGTCGAACCTACGAGGCTAAACGGATTTTGTGTTCTATTGGAATGAGTTACGAAAGGATTCATGCGTGTCCTAACGATTGCATTTTATTTCGAAACGAATATGAACTACTTAAGGCGTGTCCGAAATGCAATGTCTCTCGATATAAGAAGAAAGAATCTACTCCAGCAAAAGTCGTGTGGTATTTTCCTATAATACCAAGATTTAGGCGCATGTATCACAGTGAAGAAGATTCAAAACACTGACATGGCATGCAGATGAAAGAATTAGAGATGGAATGTTTCGACACCCTGCAGATTCCCACAATGGGCAAAAATTGATCACGAGTATCCTGAATTCGGGATAGAGTCAAGAAAATCTAAGACTTGCACTTTCTACTGATGGAATGAATCCACATGGTCTTCAAAGCATCTCACATAGCACGTGGCCTGTGATTTTGGTAATATATAACCTACCTCCATGGTTATGTATGAAGCGTAAGTTTATGATGTTTGTCTCTGTTAATTTCTGGACCCAAACAACCGGGGAATGATATCGACGTATACTTGACTCCTTTAATTGAAGATTTAAAAATTATGTGGGAGACAGGTGTGGAAGTTTATGATGGGTATAGGAAAGAGTGTTTCAATTTGAGGGCTATGTTTGTTCGGCACAATTAATGATTTTCCAGCATATGGTAATTTATCAGGATATAGCATTAAAGGTCAGTGTGCATGTCCTATATGTGAAGAGAGTACAAATTGGATGCGGTTGAAACATTGTAAGAAGAATGTGTTTCTTGGACATCGTAGATTTTTACCTTATAGTCATCAGTATCGTGGATGGAGAAATGCATTCAATGGAAAATCAGAGGAAGGTAAAGCTCCTTTAGCACCGACTGGATATCAAATACTTGAAAAAGTACAAGTTTTGACCAATAAATTTGGCAAACCTTTTGCGGGAGAGCTGGTGAAAACTGGGTGGAAGAAAAAGTCAATTTTCTTTGAATTGCCATATTGGAAGTCATTGTATGTAAGACATTTCCTCGATGTGATGCATATTGAAAAAAATGCATTTGAAAGTGTTATTGGTACGTTACTCAATGTTCCAGGAAAGTCTAAAGATGGCGTCAATGCAAGATTGGACTTGGTCGATATGGGAATAAGAAATGAACTGGCTCCAGTAAAGAAAGGAAATCGCACATATCTACCTCCAGCCGCTCATACTCTATCTAGAAAGGAAAAAATTGTTTTATGTAAATTTCTACACGAAGTTAAAGTTCCAGAAGGATACTCTTCGAACATTAAAAATTTGGTTTGTATGAAAGACCTCAAGTTAAAAGGTTTGAAGACCCATGATTGTCATATTATAATGGAGCATTTGCTACCAATAGGTATACGTTCCATTTTACCTGAAAAAGTTCGACTAGCCTTAACTAGATTATGTTTCTTCTTCTCAGGGAAATTTGTAGTAAAGTGATCGACCCTCAGAAATTACCGACATTGCAGAGGGAAATTGTTGTTACTTTGTGTGAGTTTGAAATGTATTTCCCACCATCGTTTTTTGATATAATGGTTCACCTTACTGTTCATCTGGTTAAGGAGACACAACTTTGTGGGCCAGCTTATATGAGATAGATGTATCCGATAGAACGATATATGAAAATATTAAAAGGGTACGTAAAAAGTAGAAGTCGACCAGAAGGTTGTATTGCTGAACGATACATTGTTGAAGAGGCTGCTGAATTTTGTACTGAATATCTGTCCAATGTTGAATCCATAGGGCTTCCCATGTCTCGTCATTCGGGAAGACTATCAGGAGAAGGGATAACTGGAAGGAGACTACTGACTATATCAAGGACAGAATGGGAGCAGGCACAATTGTATGTTCTGCACAATGATGATGAGTTTCAACCGTATGTTACAATACACATTGATCAGTTATCTCGTTTGAACATGAATAGGAATCAAAAATTGGATAACTCGAGAGCACAATCGAAGTTTTGTAACATGGTTAAAAAATCACATAATGTCAAAATTTGATATAGACCCCGGATCAATTTCAAATAGATTGAGGTGGCTAGCAAATGGTCCGAGCTTACATGTCTTTTCTTACACTGGTTATGTTATTAACGGCTACACATTTTATACCAAAGAACAAGATGATCAGACCACTATGCAAAATAGTGGAGTCACTCTCGTAGCTGAAGCGATGCATGTCTCAAGTGCAAAAGACAAAAACCCAATATATGCAAATCTATCATATTTTGGGGTTATCGAGCGCATATGGGAGTTAGACTACACAATGTTTCGTGTTCCCATATTTGGTTGCAAGTGGGTCTATAATAATAATGGCGTTCGGATTGATGAGTCAAGATTCTTGCTTGTCGATTTTAATAGGGTGGGATACAAAGACGAGCCTTTTATTTTAGCGTCGCAAGCTCAACAAGTGTTTTATGTCACTGATCCTTCTAATGATAAATGGTCTGTTGTCCTATCGACCAATAAAATAAGTGATGATAACAATAATGATGAAGATGTTGGTAATGATCTTTTATTTGCAACATCACAACAACCACATGAAATTGATTCAACTGATGATGGTTTATATCTTAGAGATGATCATGATGAGGGAATTTGGATTAATCCATCGTTTCGTATTCTAAATGGACAAAACAAATGTGAATGTCACCAGGAAAAGAAGAAGGGCATCTTAATGTATATGTTTAATTGTTTTATATAAGCTATGCATGTAATCTGAACTGTGTTATTGTAAATATGCATGTAATCTGAATTGAGTGTTTTATACTAAGTTCTGATTAATTTATTTTCTGAACTGAACTGAACTGAATAGAGAGATTCTAATAGTCATTTCTAATCTGAATTGAGTGTTTTATACTAAGTTCTGATTAATTTATTTTATGAACTGAACTGAACTGAATAGAGAGATTCTAATAGTCATTTCTAATCTGAATTGAGTGTTTTATACTAAGTTCTGATTAATTTATTTTCTGAACTGAATTGAACTGAACTGAATAGAGAGATTCTAATAGTCATTTCTAATCTGAATTGAGTGTTTTATACTAAGTTCTGATTAATTTATTTTCTGAACTGAACAGAGAGATTCTAAGTCATTTCTAATAATTCATCATCTCCTAAAGTATTGTGATAAAGACAATGATAACAATATTTTTAATCCAATAAACAATGATAAAAAGGTTTTTAATGTCATCCCAATCCAAATAAACCAAACACAATAATAAAATAAAGAGACATTTTACAGCGCTTATCTTAAAAAGCGCTGTAAAAGATCCTTTTAAAAATAAAATAATGAGTGTTTTATACCTTTTACAGCGCTTTTCACAAACCCTCTTTTCTGTGAACCATATTTCTGTGAACTTTCTGCAAACCCTCTTTTCTTCGCATTTCGTCTTTCTTCGAACCCTCATTATTCAGGTATTGATGTTATTAAATTTTTGTAATCATTAGAATGCATGTTGAGCTTGTTTAAGATATACTGATACATGTTGAGTTTGTTTATAATAATGCATGATCCATGTTGAGCTTGTTGATGTTATACTAAAGTGCATGTTGAACTTGTTGTAGTTAAATGGATACAAACAAAGATTTAGAAGTTCAAAATGAAGAAGTTGGCACCTCTAAGACTTACGAAAAAGAAGTCAAACATGGTGCAACTATCATGCAAAAAGTCATTAAAGCAAGGAGTAATGGCATTAAATTTGAGGTATACTATATATACTCTGTTTGCTGTGTGTTTTTTTATCTTTTTTTAGGGTTTAGGGCATGTACTTACTATATGAGTTTATTAGGTTGGCTGGAACGAGAGTGGTCAGCCAGTTGACCCCAACAGCTCCATGTTTGTAAGCTACATTGGGGCTGTTGTTCGTCAAAATGTCCAATAACAATAGACAACTGGAGAGATAAGGCGTTGAAGGATGCCAAAGATATCATCTGGAATGACATTCAAGTAAATATTTTGATCTACTCTTTTTGTCATTTATAATTTTTTTTCTGTAAAATACATTACTTATAATTGTTTTCATTGCAGACCACTTTTGTTCTTGATGAGGAACGAAAGTCATATGTTTTGAGAGTTGCTGGGAAAATCTATCGTGGATTTAGATCCCATCTCTCAAATTTCTATCTAAAAGATAGAGAAGGAAACACAAATGCTGAACCTCCAAAGATATATCAACATTATATATCAAAGGATGAATGGAGTGCATTTGTTTCCAAACGTTCTGACCCGGCGTTTGTCGTAAGTGATTAATTTATTAGCATTTGTGTTTTATTATTCATATTCGTAGCGTATTTTAAATTTTTACACAATTGCTATTTTTTTTTATATAGAATATTAGTAAGGCAAATCGCGAACGGGCAAGCAACCCAAAACACCCATACAAGAAATCACGTATGGGATATGCACGCCTTGAACAACAAATTGTAAGTAATTAAACATCACTTTTATATAATGAAGTAATTTGTATTATAAACTATAGTGTGTAACTAATTTGTATTATTTTGTTTATGATTTTAACGAATAGAGAAAAGACACCCAAGCCGATCAACCCTTGGGTCGTCATATCTTATGGAAGGAAGCGCGTGTTAACAAAGAAGGAGTGGTTGATAATGAAAATGTCAAGAAAGTTGTAGAACTTTGTGTAAGTATATTATCACTTTAATATTTTTTAATATTGTATTTTAAAAATGCTATTGAACTTATCTTTTTAATGTTACATGTATTTTAGGAAACTATTGAACAAAGTTCTGAAACTCAAGAGGGCAACAAGGATACGTGCAGGGACATTCTTGGGAAAGTGTTTAATGTCCCTGAGTATTCCGGTCGAGTGAGGGGGAAAGGATTTGGCGTAACTCCCAAAAGCTTTTTTCCTCAAGCTCAGAATCTTATCGGAGCAAGTGGCACTCTTGGTGAATATGAATAAAGACAAGCAACTTCCGGTTCAGCTCCAACCTGAAATACAAATGGAGAGTGAAACCGGGAGTTGCAACGTCGGTTTGAAGCGTATTCTCGAGGTAATTAATTACTTACTGCTTACTTGCTTATGTAATTACTTATGTATTAAACAAACTTATATATTAACTGTACTTATGTTTTAACTATTGATGTAGGGTGTCACTACATGTGTCCTATACTTGTCCTCGCCGACTCAACGGAAGGTGGGAAAAGGAATATTGCACAATACTTCGGGAGAAGTATTGCACAATATTCCGATCCCCGCGGGCCATGTCAAAGTATCGCCTACGGTTGCTTTCGAACCAACTGCACCGTTGCCCATACCGGACAACGATGGAGATATGAAGTTATTAAGCGACGCTATTGGCAGTTACGTGGCATGGCCCACACACCTTGTTGCCCTCGAAAAAAAGATTCCCAAGGACAAATCAGTTACATCTCCCGAAAAGGTTTGTCACATTTATTGCCTAAGGTTTTTTCATTTTTTCAGATTCAATAAACTAACATTTTACCTCATTTTTGTAGGTCCAAATAAATAAACCACCCTACAGCCCAAAAAAGGCAGCAAACCTCAAAAATTGGAGGTTAATAGGGCTGCCAAACTACAAAGGCTGGAGGGTAATAAAGCTGCCAAACTTGCAGCAACAAAAAATCTGGATCGGGGAAATCGGTCGCTGCTGCTGCTGCTCCTAATAAAAGTCAGCCACGCCTTGGTAAATACGGGGCGTGTCTTGACATCCAAATAAAAAGGAACATGGGCAGCAGCAACGATTCTCCCATCGTACAAATGAATAAAGACATCTTTGGAGATGAGTATATTGAATACCTCGAAAAGGAGCAAATGTACGAACTTCTCGAACATAAGGAGCTGAGTGTTACTGTAATCAGCTTGTACATAAGGTAAAAAATACTTTTAATTGCATTTATTTGTAATTAATTAAATGTATTGGTAATTAATCTAGTTTAAAATTTTCATTGAAGGTTTTTGTACGAGAAGGTCGTGTGCACGAGGAAACTGTCAAATAAATACTCATTCTTGTCTCCGCATAAGATGTCGATGTGGAAACTCGATCCAGACAGTGTAAAACACTACATTGTAGATATGTTTTTAAGAAATAAAGAAAGTGATAAATTGTTCTTGGCACCATATAATTCAGGGTACGTAATTTTATCTTTTTTAATTGATGAGAATTTAATTTATTAGTTGTCTATAAATAAAATTGCTTAACTAATTTTTGTTGTTGTAGGCACATTGGGTGCTATTTGCAATCAATGCGGTCTCTGAAGTGATATACTATTTGGATCCCGTGCACGGCGATTACACCAATCACCCCAGAATAAAGAATATGCTCGACACGTAAGTAATATTCATTTATTTCTTACATATATATATTTATATATATATATATATATATATATATTCATGCTCTAATAATAACATTTATTCATTCGATAGTGCCTTTAAAAGTTTATCGAGCTCAAAGAGGTGCTAAAGTGTCGAAGCAGAAGTCTAATAACATTACATGGATCTCAATAAAGTGCCCTCGTCAAACAAATAACATCGACTGTGGGTACTACATATTGAGATTCATGAAGGAGATTGTTGAGAAGAATAAAACTATTATCCCAGAAAACGGTACGGTATTTGCATTATATGATTTTCATATATAAATTATCTATATATTTGATACTAACTTAATATAATATGTTCAATTTTTATATTGCAGTACTTTGCCAATTCCAGTCCATCATATTCTGAGGAAGATCTGATAGAATTAAAGGAAGAATGGTGTCAGTACGTGCTTGACATGAAAATTATTTGATTTTCTGGGAAATAGCTTGCTGCTGGGCAAGGATCTGAATATTATATGGTAGCTAGTGCATATAATGTATATTCTGTTAGTTATTATATGTAAATGATCATAGGACACAAATATATGCATATAATGTATTATAGTTATTATTGCTGTAAATGATCATAGTTATTATATGCATATAATGGATCTGTTAGTTATTATATAATGGATCTGAATGTAGGTAATTAGGTTGTAAATTAGGTTGTATATATGTATCTGAATGTAGTTACTTATGTTGTAAATTACAGAGTTACATATATGTTAATAAAGTTAGAGTTCTGATTTCTGTTCTACTGATTGTGTGAACTGATTGTCTATAATATGTTCTGTTCTACTGATTGTCTATAATATGTTCTGTTCTACTGATTGTGAAGTGATTTTGGATCAAAAATAATTTTGGATACAAAGATAAAAGACAGCGCTTTTTTAAAAAAATGCCATAAAAAGCTAACAAGCGCTTTTCATTTCAAATAATTAATTTACAGCGTTAAAAAAAAAAAAACACACACACACACATTTTACAGCGCTTTTTTTTAAAAAGCGCTGTAAAATGTTGTTCTAAAGCGCTTTAATGGTGCACCGTTTACAGCGCTTTCGTGAGAAAGCGCTGTAAAATGTACACGAAAACGCTGTAAAATGCAGACCCATAATATGAAATTATGGGTGGGTATTTTACAGCGCTTTTTTGAGAAAGCGCTGTAATATGCACACCCATATATGAAATTATGGGTGTGCATTTTACAGCGCTTTTTTGAGAAAGCGCTGTAATATGCCAACCCATATATGAGTTATGGGTGTGCATTTTAGAGCGCTTTTTTGAGAAAGCGCTGTAAAATGCACACCCATAACTCATATAATGGGGTGCATATTACAGCGCTTTTTTGAAGAAGCGCTGTAAAATGTGCATAACAAGCGCGCGTTGTATTTACATGTTTTATAGCGCTTTTTTAAAAGCGCTGTTGTATCATTTACAACGCTCGTTTCCACAACGCTTATTTTTTTGAAAAAGCCCTGTAAATGGCTTAAAAAAAGCGCTGTAAAATCCGTTTTTTCGCGTAGTGACTATAGTTATAGAGGAAACCTGCCATTTGGACATAAACACAACCCAGTACAACAATAAATAAAAAATGGTGATCTCAAATAGCAAGTGCAGTATGAGCTCCACTGGAAAGAAAATGAACTAGATAATAATGTAACTAAAAATTCGATCACTAGAGATGAAAAATATCAGAACTAGATTGATAATTAGGAAGTTACCTAAGAACTAACCAAGAGATGAAAAATCTCAGAACTAGATTGATAATTAGGGAGTTGCAGCCATCGGTACAGATCTATGGTATGCTCTCTTCGCATCACGAACGATATCTTCAATCTGTTCATCCACATATACCAGCAAGCAAATAGATTCAAATGATCCATACACATGTATTGAAACCTTATAAGTAATGTTTAAGAAACATTGCTTGTGGGACATCTAACCTCTCCAAATTTGCTGCATAAGGCATGGGAACATCAACCCCAACAATTTTCTCAACCGGTGCATCATCAAGATAACCAAAACTCTCTTCAATGACAAATGTGATGCGCAATTGAAGTATGAACTTATACAACTTCTAAGAGCTAACCAGAAAGATAGATATAGAAACTAATGTAAAGAGATAAACCAGATTTCAACGCCAACACCATGCTGAGGAAACCCTTCTTCAACTGTCACCAATCTGTTGGTTTTCCTGACAAAGGCATTGGTGGTGGATGGATCAAGCGCACTACAAAAAAAACTGTTGTTAAATCACTATTTCGCTTATTTCTAGATCCATTCAAATTCAGAAAGTAAACATAAACTGTTGATCTACACTCACACAAAGAAATCCTTGATTCAAGCCATGTTTAACTAATAAATCAAAACGGGAGAATGAAAAAGACACCAGATAAAAAAAAGAACAACATAATATAAGTTAAAATAGCATCAATATTGAAAAAAATGAGATGAAAAAAACAATTCTCATTACCTTTTTTCCATACTCTTTTTCAGAAGGAACAATCACAGTTTGCTGCAACCATCATTTCAGAGAACAAGAAAAGTCACGACTTAGCTAATAAAAACAATATATGACACACTACAACAAAATCAAGGGGTGTATTTCAATATTCACCTTTCCACCAACTCGCATTCCTTCAACTATTGTGTACATTGCCGACGGAGGTTTTGGTGCTGCTTGTGCGGAGAATAAACCATTTGGGTTGTCTACAAATTTGCGCTTCCTTTCCTTTCCTTTCCTTTCCTTTCCTTTCCAGGTTGAGCTCCCACCTTAAATTCATATGGCTTTTAAGAGCATAAAACAAGTATTCATCAACATTCAGTGCGATCAAGTAGAGCTTGAAACAACCATCAATCATTCTTTCTTTCTTTCTTTCTTTCCAGGCAAGAGATCACTAAAGTATATAAGAAATATGACTTTAGACAAAGAACTCAACACTATTTAACTAATCTATTATATGATAAGCTAATAATCAATGATGGTTTTAACAAACTAATAACAACTAACAGTTAGAAGATTAATGATAAGCAAACTAACTAATCTATTATATTATAAGCTAATATTATTAGAATATAGTTGCAACTTCCATTGATAACACACACACAAATCAGACACATCACTACAAGAAAAACTGTTGTTATCTACGACATGTTTTATCTTTACCCACGGCATGTCCGTAGGTAAGCAAAACTTACCCACGGAAACGGGTTCGTAGCTAAACCGCTCGTAGGAATATATTTATCGGCGGAAAAGCAATAGGATACACTTACTTAAGGATTGTCCGTGGGTAGTATGACTTACCGAGACTCCGTGGGTAAACCTACTCATAGATGTTCTGTGGATAATGCCGTAGACAATTACCTACGGACATGTCGCAAGTAATGTTACTAACGGACCATCCGTGACAAATGTTCATCTTGATATTTGATATTTATAATTTTATCCATGACATGTCCGTGGGTAATGAAAAAATGATTTTAAATCTATTTTTGTTTTTTTACAGTTTGCTGTATTTTTTTAATATATGTTTAAAATAATTATAAGCATATTAAAATATCATTGTCAAAACAAAGTGAAATTTTATATAAACAATGTTTTTTAAAATACACCTCCTGACTGCCACAAGTTTCAAAATAAGGGCAACTTACATTACCATAATTCTCAACATAAGCACATTGTCACTACCATAAGTTTCAAAATACACATAACAACATTATCATAAGAATATATATAGATAATGCTTATAAGTCTAAGCAAAATATGTAGTCATAACTACTATACGAAACTAACACTGAAATAAGTACTACTCATCGTCGTCATCATCGTTAGACTCATCCTCGTCATAATCTGGATGACGACGACGACGGGATGACTCAGCCTGTATGGAAGCAACACTTTTTGCCAATGTTGCTAGCTGTATCTGGAGCTCTATAGTGCGTTGCTCATCTTCTTGTCGACGTTGCTCTGCTTTCCTTAGCTCCTCTCGCGCCTCTCGTGCCTTGTGTTCTGCCGCTTTTGCTCACTCCTCAAATGTTGCTATCTGTGTAGCTATCTCGGTAGAGTGTTGAGACAAGACATTGACACAACCTCTAGATGGCCAAGAATCTGGGACTAGACTTACGACACCTGGTCTATAAAGTGAGGATCTATCTCCAGCACCATAGATCCTCCCTTTATTCTTCCCCCCCAACAGATTGGACCCACATGTCTAAGTGAGCTTCCGCATTAACCATGAATGGTTTAGTCATGCACATTTCGGGCAGGAGATTATACGGGGTCACAACAACAGGCCAACAAGAATATGAAGATGAAGATGCCTGAATGTATGGCGTGAAGCCATCAGAACATAACCCAAGCCTTACATTTCTTGGTTCATTTGCGAAGTCTGGATACCTTGCACCAAAATGATTCCAAGCTTCCCCATCAGATGGATGACGTAAAATGCCTGAACTTGATCTATTATGTTGATGCCATCTCATTTGGGCAGCAGTTTGCGTTGATGCATACAATCTTTTTAACCTAGGAGTGATTGACATATAAAACATCCTCTTAACTGGAATGTCTTTGTGGTTACCTATCCCAGGCTTACGACGAACATATCGGGGTTCATGACAAAACCTACACTCTATATCTGCACTATTCTCTTTGTAGTACAACATGCACCCTTTAACACAACAATCAATTTTCTCAGACTTCAATCCTAGCATTGTCACCAATTTTTTCGCTTGGTAAATTTTTTTCGGAAGTGAATCCTTAAAAGGACACACATCTACAAGCATTCTTTGTGCGGAACATTCCAATTTGATTTGCAAGCTAAAAGTTTCACGCATATTGAAAGTTTTGAATCAGAAGCCCCCTCATGTAAGGGTTTGTTTGCAACAGTTAACAAATCATAAAAGTCTTGAGCATCCTCATTTGGAGGCTCTTCATTAATCTCTTCCTTGTTGCCCTCATCACCCATATTTTGGAAGTCATAAGTTGGACCAAATGCATCATCGACCATATGTTGCATTAACGTAAATGGATCATCGTTATCAATATATCCACTACTACTTGGAACATTTTCTGGGTCAATATGTGGGGCTTCTTCACCATGCTGAGTCCAATACCAATAATTTGGTTGGAACCCAAACCTATACAAGTGAAGTTTGACTTCACTTGTAGACAATACACCGCTACACATACAATTGTGACAAGGACATCTGATGCCACCATCTTCTACAAACTGATTACGACTTATTGCCTTTGTTATAAACTCTTCGACACCTTCTTCTTGTAACTCTTCGACACCTTTTGCAAATGCTGGTTTCAATCCCCCTCGTTGAACATAAAGTCTATCATATACCCAACTACGATCTGGGTGGTAGCCATCCATACTTTGAAGGACAAACAAAGAATTGAGTAGCAACAGAACTGCTAATATAATGTAAAATAGAATAGTATAGTAAAATCAAATTAAATAGATAATTCACATTAAATAGAATAGTATAGCATAGTAAAATCAAATAGAATAGTATAGTAAAATCAACTCAAATCAAATCAGGACTCAATTTATTGAAACAAAGAAGCAAATGCAAATGTATCATTATAGCAAATTATTGCAAGAACACAATTTTCAATATGGACAACATGCATCACTTCAACTTTAAATTAAACCATTTTTGTATCTCATTATAGCAAACTATTCATTAATTAAACGAATCCAACTCAATTTTTCTTTTAGAATTGAATTTATATTTAACTAAAATTGATTTATATTTAAAATTATTTCTAACTTTACACTTAAACTTATCTTTCAATTTGTATTTATGTAAATATATTTAAAAAACTATTTAATAATTTTTGTTCCTAAAATTTCTTTTATCAGAAATAATCTTATTCGAAAATCATGAAATACTAATATAAATATCTCTTTTAAAAAGAATTTAAATTCTAACTCACTAAATTAACTAGTTTATAAATTTATATTAAACTAAAGTGAATTATATAAAATTAATTGACATTATATGGTTTAGAATTGTTAAGAAATTGAAAAACAAAATGAGAGTCACATGGGTAGTTTGATCCGTTAGTATCCCCAGTATCCCCAGCTCATTCATAGCTTAGTAAATTGAATTGAGTATTTAGTATGGAGTCAAAGATTGGTCAATTACATAACTGTGCATGCATTATGCATATGCTGGCCCTCTCTGTGTCACTGTGTGAGACCTTCAAACTTGAGAATAGTCCACAATTCATTACTTCAATCAGGATAAAAACAATATTGAAAATCAACTCATTTTTAGCACCCACAAGTAATCCAAAGCAGACACGAAGGTGATAGGACAATAGTCATCCTCCAATCTATCGATCTTTTAAGTTGTTTAATAGCTAGACATATATATTATGTAGCCAAAGCATCGTTCTTTTAAACACTCCCTAAAAAAAAAGTGCAGACTAAAAAAACATGGTGCAGACTAAAAAAAACAGTGTTTTTTAATTAAATATATTAAACAAAACTTCTTGTTATGTTGTGTCGTTTCCAATTGTCCAGACCCTGGCCTTTATTCTACCACATATGGTAACTGTTTTCAACTTTCACTTCTCTTTTTTGACACACACATTAATCATGCTTTGCCCATTCAATATTTACTATCACAATTTTTATTTCAACCGCTTGGACCACTTTTTTTTTTATTATTTATGAATTGAACTAGACTTATGTGATACTTAGTTCATTGAGCACCAAAAATGATGGGAAAGAAATAAGGGAATGAAAGCATACCGGCTTGCTTGCAGTGCTTCGTCTTCACTATCAACTATTAGGGATATAATGGGGACTTGTAACCGGAATTCTTTAGCAAATGAAATTCTAACAGCAGCTGCAAAATTGAAAGTCTGTTAGCAAATGAAAGTCCTGTTAACAAGAAAGAATCCCTTGAAGTCACAATACACCATACAAAGGTGTTAACAAGACAATAAAAATTCAAATATATTTTCACACAATCCTTAGAAAAATAATGTCCACACAAAAATCACAGGCTATACCACATAAGTAAAACATCCCCAAATCATGTGCTACACATGTGGTAGTTCACATTAATAAACAGCTTTTATTCACTTAATAATACATTCTATGGAATTATGAACAAAAATCAGTTAGAATACCTGAACTGAACAAGAATAATTTTAGTAGCAGTGATTTAACATTCAGTCCCATTGAAATATCAAAATGAAATTAAATAACTCAAAACAGGGTATCCAATTTCTTCAAATATTTACATTCTTGCAAAGCATCATAAACATCCAAAAAGTGAAAACATCCTAACAAAGTTGAGCTTTTATCTATGTAACTGTGCAATGCACATACTACTTTTGGATATATCTTGATCTATATATAAACTAATTGGATATATCACAAACACAAGAGAGAGTCTTTAAACAACTTCTAATTCAACCACGTTTTCTGATATTTAACTCTTTTCGCTTCCAATCCAACTAGATCCTGGCATTTTCTTTACATTTCTTATCTCCATTAGTTCTCTCAAACTCACCACACCATCCCAATTTCTCAATTCCGCCAAAATCTTTTGTAGAATAGTGAAGCTATGGTTTCAAGTAGCTGCTGATTTCTAAAGTTTTAGTCATTGCAGAAGTTTTAGTCATTAGTCATTAGTTCTCTCAGACTCACCACATCATCCCAATTTCTGAAGTTTTAGTCATTGCAGACAAACATGCAATTCTTTCTCACGTAGCTCCTGATTTTCTTTCACATGTTTAATGAGTTTTAAATCCTCCTATTTGGTTTACAAACATATTTATTCACTAATTCATTTTTTACTATGAAAATTGTTATCTTTTTCATCCTGTTAGAAACTCCACTTGTATTCTAGTGTAACTTATACATTATTCTAAAAGTACCTAATATCAAACCATAAATTAGCCACAGATCGTAATGGAAAGTGATTAACCAATCATAAAGGTAAGTATTAACTAATTATAATGGAATGACTGCAACAAACAACATATGTGAGTATTAAAACCAGATCAATAAAAGTCTACCATATTTCATGTTCTCTTGATGTAAATAAATAAAACTTCAGTGTACATTTCCTTATTAAATAACAACTAGATTTGTAAAATGTGTTGGTATTATTAAGATGATTAAGCAAGAGTTAAGTGAGCTTATAAACAATGAATTCAGCAGCCTTATGAATCCCAACCAAATAAATGTTAGTGTAACTCCACGAGTACAGATATGAGATAAAAATGTTTAAAAAAAATGCAAGAGTTAAAAATAATTAAATGGCATAAAACTTCATACTCACATAGCAATCAAACTGAACACATTACCTAATATCAAACCATAAATGTATAGTGAATCAAAAACACCAACATATGTGAAAACGCTTTACAATTCTGTATCAAACTCTATTTAGTTTCCTTGGTATGAAAACAAATATCTATGTTAACAAAATAAATAAGAATTAGATGATGTAAATAAATATCTATCCTAATTGAACATGAACAAAAACCAAGTAACAAAGATTGGTTCGAGAAAGAAGCAGCCATTGTACTCTATTGTGTTTTTGTTTCACTACAACACTATTAATTACAACATTATGTAAGATTTATCAATAAGACTTGGGGCTTTTTCAGTAAGACTCCATTCAGTGAAAATGGTTAGGGTTTTCAATACAAATTGGGGCTTTTTCAGTAAGACTCGATTTCAGTAAAAATCAATTTCAGAAAGTGAAAAGATATTAGAAAAGTAGTCGATTCAGTGACGGCGACGGCGAAATGTTACTGAATCGGACGACGAAGTGGGTCACGATGAAATTTCAGCACGATAATAAAGGAAGATAACTTACCTTAAGAGATAGCGATCATCATAGTGGCATCCAGAACGGTCTGAGTCGACGGAGCGGATTGCAATCTGGAGGAGGTTGGAAGAAGAAGAAGGGCTTAGGGTTCTCTGGTTGCAATCTGAATGTGACTTCTATTGGTTTTGATAATGAAGAGTTATCTTTGTTTTTCACCTAAACCTTTTTGTAGAAAACTCAACATAAATTTTTTCTAAAAAATAGACTTTACCTACGAATAAGTTGTAGTAAAAATATCGAAACAATTTTACAAAATTTAAGTCAGGGTTGTATTTTTTTTTTCTTTACAACGGATTTTTTAATTTTACTTACGGAATTACCGTGGTAATTAATTAAAAAAATTATTTTATAACAACAATACACACGGTTTTCCGTAGATAACAATTTTTACCCACGAATTACGATCCGTGGCTAATTTTCCGTAGGTATACAAATGTTTTCTTGTAGTGCATAAAGGTCTATTTACTTGAAAATATTTCTTATTTTCATTTTCTAAAAGTTGTGTCAAAAACTGTTTTCATTATATTCATAAATACATCTTCATTAACTAGCATTTCATCTTCTATCTATGACAATTGTTTGCTTAGCATAGTAAAGTAATTAATTGGAACCTGAGCAATAGCACAATTTCCAGCAAGGAGTTTAGATTCCCGACTTGAAATGGCTGTAATTCCGCGATACGAACAATCAAAGTTGTTGGAGTTAGGTCCCATTAATCCTAATTTTGACATAATTAACAAACATACAATGTTCATACATTATGTGATAAATCTAACATTTTAACTGAGTAAGACTTTAGGAACAACAATTCAAGGAACAACAATTCAACCTACATACTTGAGACAATTGCTTGGAACTCAAGAAATCAACAAAAAGATGGAAAAACACTGCACAAATCGATTAGAGCATCGTTATGTAAAAGGGTTGTATGAAAGTGTGTAGTCTGTGATTACACAATCATTAGGCAATCGACTGGCACAACCCATTGATAAAAATGTGCAAGTCAGAGCAAGCCGTTTAGCACCCTAATCGATTGGCACATCGATGTGTTTAATCACAAAGACTAAAAACTATTGATATATGATTGACAAATCGATTGTGCAAGTCACAGGGCCAAGCACTTATATGCTAATCGATTGGCAAATCGATTTCGTAAATAAGATTTCATAAGAAATGGTCTCATGACAACACAATCGATTGGACATCATGTGAAAATTCTCTTTGAAACAAGTTTGGCATCAATCGATTAGGCAATCGATTGAACTAACAAACTGGTAAATCACTTTTTCAGAAACTTAAACACCAATGATTTGGCACATTGATTTACTTGAATTAGTCGAATCCCTGCTTCAAACCAAATCGATTAACACATAATTTGAGTTACATGGACACTAATATATGGCAATCGATTTGTGTATTAATGAATCGATTATGTGACTTAATGAAATCGACTGGGTAACGATTGTTTTTGATCTCGTTGTTGAACAAACATCTTAAATCGATTATGCAATCGACTCAACTGTTAACTATCACATAATTTTCTGAAAAGTATTTTAAAATAATCGATTAGGTAATCGATTAGTTTATGTAGTTTTCAAGATTAAGAAAACAAGACTTGCGATAATCGATTGGTAATCGATTAAACCTGTTTTATTACATTAATGAATGATTGGGAA
The DNA here is from genome assembly GCA_002896215.2 of Cicer echinospermum. Classification (NCBI taxonomy): domain Eukaryota; kingdom Viridiplantae; phylum Streptophyta; class Magnoliopsida; order Fabales; family Fabaceae; genus Cicer; species Cicer echinospermum. Next base: position 22,725,464 of record PGTU02000009.1, on the reverse strand, counting down.
TCATTTGTATGTTGTTTTTTAGGAATATATATAACAGTGTTCAATCACTTTCTCTAATAAATTTGATAACATTGAATAACCTTTGATATTGCTTTTTCGACAAGAACCAACGATATTCATAATCAATAGAGAGCTGGAAAACCTCTTTGAGAGAAAAAGAGAATGATCTCACAAACACTCAAATGGACAAACAAACTTTCTTGTGTGAGATTCATTGCAAGTGATTGAAACCAATTCTGTATATCTTTTATATTTTCTGTAACAAACACTTGTAAAGAAAGAACTGATAAAAATCCAGTAGTAAAACTGGTAGCTATCTTCATTGTTGAGAGGGCTCATCAAGAAGAAGCTTTGCTGTGATCTTGGAAGAGTTTGTAAAAGATACTCTGGGATACAGTGGTTGATCAAAATCCAGTAGTGAAACTGGTAGCTATCTCATTGTTGAGAGGGCTCATCAAGAAGAAGCTTTGCTGTGATTTGGAAGAGTTTGTAGAGGAACTCTGATATACAATGGTTGCAATAGAAATAGAGAGAGAGTT
>PGTU02000009.1:22539328-22724825 GCA_002896215.2 Cicer echinospermum | reverse complement strand
AGAGTTTTAAGATTGATAGGCCTGGGGAGGGCTTGGAACATCTGTAAAACACTCTAAGATTCTATTGAAAAGGCCGAAATCGTTTAATTCGGGACGACGTAGGTCGTTTGATAGACGGTTGGAACCAGTATAAAAATCATGGTGCACTTCTCTCTACCTTACTCTTTATTTCATTGCATGATTGTATGATAATCTTGATTGCATTGCTTTGTATTTGATAATTGTAGAACAATTACTGCAATGTGCTGAACTGTAGTAATGGTCATACATGCTAAGTGTGAACCTTTGCTTAGAATCAACTCCCTTGGGCGTGAATGTCATTAGTTTAATAAAAGTTTCTTGTTAAATTGATTATAATCTTGTTGAATGTTTTAAAAGATTGCCATACACGTTTTTAAAATTAAGGTCATATTTTCCACAATGACATCAACCACACCTTTTTGAGTAATTCTCATAAAGTACATGGCCTCAGTTGGATTCTAGGAGAAGGTGATCCTTGCAAGTCCCCTGCCTTAATGGAGCACATACATGTTTTGAAACATAGGATGTTAATATTCTAAAAGCTAGTGGTATGATATTCTAGATGCTGTAGAAATGACCTCATACCTACATTAGCTAGAACTGGTAATCACTAATCCAAACCAGATTGACTGTCTGAGGATGTATAAAAAGAAAGTTGGTTAATCTAAGGCTAAGAACATATAACCTCTGCATTATCAGCTGATGATTTTTCAGGGTCTCAAACTGAAGATGCTAAAGAGATTGGACACTCTTCAATAAACACATGAAGGATACTGATGTGAAAAGAGCCTCGAATAATACACTAGCATGAATAGAATGTTCAGTATGAGACAATGAATCCATTAATGACTACAACAAGGTCACTCACATCATAACAATTTACATGCTCTAGGAAAAGTATGTGGATAATGAGCAGCAAACAGGAAAGTCATGAATGTTTAACAAGAAATGCAGCCCAAGATAACTGCCATGCTGAATCAAAGGATATGCAACCATGACTATTGCAACACTGTTTGGAAAGCTCAGGAGCATGAGATGGAATTGCACAAGATAGATGAGTCAGAACGTTTAACAGGAAAAAAAGGACTATCTCTGAAGCCAAACGCACAATCAAGTCTGAACAAGAAGTGCTCAGATGAGTCAAGCACTGAACTGACAAAGAGCTGAGATTGGTTTACTGTCAAAAAGTTTAAAAAATTCTGAAAAAGAAAGACAACAAGTTCAGAAAGCCATCAAGTCTAAGATATGTGAAAACAAGACAATACCTGTTATGAATGTTGGTAAAACGGCATATAAAGTCTCGAAGTGTTACAAGTTCAAGACAAAAATAGACTGCTATACTAAAGGCAAGGAACCAGCTCTCAAAACCAGAAAAGCTTAATATTGCATGGAACGACAACGAAGATCTCTTGCTCTTCGGAGAAGAAGAAGAATCTATGTCTTATGGTAAACACAGACTCAGAATCTGAAAGTGAGGTAAATTCTCAATCTAATCCTCTATGATGACTACAAGAAGCTTTCAATGAACTGCCCATGATAGTATGTGAATTCTATTAAACAGTTGATGAGTACAAAGAAAATGCTTGAACAAATGAAAAATCATAAAGAAATGAGGATTTGATATGAACAACTGAAAAAGGATTCACATGACAAATCTGCAAGATGCATTGAATCTTGAAAAAAAAAATGTTGCATCATTAAATCGATTTATGAAAGTCGTAGTAAGAAATAATGAATGTATACTTAGCAACCAGAGACATTAATGAAAACTGTCTAGGATATAAACCAAAATATGCAGTTAAATGAATAACACTAGATATGGTATGGTTATATGCACACCAAATGTCAAACATAGATCAGAAATCTGTTATTTCAAGGAATATGTATGACATCTTTACTAAATCAAATCAACGTTCATTCTTTGCTGGTTCATGTCATTTCTGTTGCAGAAAGGACATTGTTCAATGCAAACTGAAAAACTAGCCAATAGAGGAGTGGAAACAGATTGGATAGCAAAGACACAAAGTTGAAACTGACCTCCCAGGACCAATTTAAATGGGTACCTAAAATCAAATTTGAAGTGTGTTGCAGGTGTGCTTGTTGGATTTAGTCCTTGAATCCTAATTGACATAATAACAAACATACAATGTTCATACATCATATGATAAACTAACATTTAATTGAGCAAGATTTCAGGAACAACAATCATCCTACACACTTGAATACAAATTGCTTGGAACCAAGAAATCAACAAAAGTTGATCAATTGACTCGAGTAATATCGATATGGAGGTGAATTCCAAAATGATGCTTTTTCAATTATTGTGAACAACTGGATCAACCAATATATTCTCCCCTAGGACACCACAGCAGAAATTGGGTAGTGGAGGAGGAAAAATAGATCTAGAAGAGTTTAAGCTAGGACCATGCTTAAAGGACTCCAACACTACCTAAGTACTTTTTGGGCAGATGCAATTAGTACCAAGCCACTCATCGTTGTCAATAGAGTTCTCATTAGGCCCTGCTTAGGAAAACACCCTATGAGCTTTACAAGGGTAGAAAACCAAACTTTCCTACTTTAAGAATTCTTGTTGTAAGTGCTTTGTGTTGGGACAATGGCAAAGAACACACCTAGGAAGTTTGACCCTAAGGCAGATGAAGGTAATCTTTTTAGGATATTCCCAAACTAGTAAGGCCTATAAGAATCTACAACAAAAGAACAAAGACCATAGAAGAGTCAGTTCATGTAAAGTTTGATGAATTATTTACAGAAAACTTGAACAAAACCTCCTTCTAAGGTTGATGACTTTTTGGACGAAGTTGTAGAATCTGAACCACTAGAACAACCTATAGTGACCCTCCAACTAGATCAGACCTTGTAGACCCTATAGAAACCAGTGAGTTGCCTAAGGAATGGAAGTTCAAACAGAAACCACCCTTTAGACAACATTATAGGCGATATCTCTAAAGGTGTTGCAACTAGGAGAAACCTTAGTCAGTTTTGTAACTTTACAGCCTTTGTATCTCAGATTGAACCTAAGAACATTAAGGAAGCCCTGTTAGATAGTGAGTGGATACTTGCTATGCAAGAGGAGTTAAACTAGTTTGAGAGAAACAAGGTGTGGAGTTTAGTACCGTAGGCCAGAGGGTAAGCATGTCATAGGAACCAGATGGGTGTTCAGAAACAAGTTGGATGAGAATGGTGTGATAACAAGGAAACAAAGCTATACTAGTAGCCAAGGGTTAATAGTCAAGAGGAGGGAATAGATTTTGATGAAACCTATGCCCTGTAGCTAGATTAGAAGCCATAAGAATTTTATTGGCTTATGCTTGTATAATGGACTTTAATCTTTATCAAATGGATGTGAAAGTGCATTTCTCATGGTGACCTTCAAGAGGAAGTTTTTGTTAGCCAAATAACTGGTTTTGAAAATCCTGATTTTCCTAATCATGTGTATAAGCTCTCAAAGGCCCCTATGGGTTAAAAACAAGCTCCAAGAGCTTGGTATGAGAAAGCTCAGCAATTTCCTTATTCAACAAAACTTTTAAGAGGAAATGTGACAAGACCCTTTTCACAAAACTACTGGAAATGATATCTTGCTTGTCCAAGTATATGTTGATGACATAATATTTTGGATCTACAAATAATAAGCTGTGCAAAGAATTTGAAAATTTGATGAAAGGTAAATTTGAAATGTCATTGATGGGTGAACTGTCATATTTCTTGGGATTTCAAATTAACCAAGCAAGCAAGGCATTTTCATTAGTCAATCTAAATACTGTTCTGATTTGATAAAGAAATTTAACTTTGAAAATCTTAAATCCATTGATACACCCATGAGTCAAGGAAATTTCTTAGACCGAGATGAGAAAAGTAAACCTGTAGATGTTACTAGATTTCGTGGTATGATAGGATCTCTGCTCTACCTTACAACAAGCCGACCAGACATCATGTTCAGTGTTTGTATGTGTGCAAGGTATCAATCAAATCCAAAGGAATCTCACTTCAGTGCAGTTAAGAGAATTTTCAGATACTTGGTAGGAACTAAGAGTCTTGGATTGTGGTATCCAAAGGATCAACTTGTACTTTAGTTGGTTACTCAGATTCAGACTTTTCCGGATGTAAACTCGACAGGAAAAGTACCTCAGGAACTTGTCATTTACTTGGAAACTCTCTTGTGTCATGGTTTAGTAAGAAACAGACAAGCATCGCTTTATCAACTGCTGAAGCTGAATATATTGCAGCTGGGAGCTGTTGTGCTCAGATACTTTGGATGAAACAGAACTTATTGGACTTTGGTGTTGATTTGGGAACAGTACCTATCATGTGTGATAACACAAGTGCAATAAGTATAACAAGATCCAGTAATGCACTCCAGGACCAAACACATTGAAGTAGACATCATTTATAAGAGATCACTTTCAAAATGGAATCATTAGCTTGAGTATGTTAACACTGCCGAACAGTTAGCTGACATCTTCACAAAAAGCTTTACCAAGAGAAAGTTTTCTGTATATAAGGATGAAACTAGGGATCATTGATCCTAGTGAGGTATGATCGTTGATTTTTTTGGGATTTCTGGTGTTTGCAGTTGTTTCTCCAGTTAAATTGATTTGGAAATCGATTACCATCATGGTAAATGGTTTATAAAATCGATTTGGGAATCGATTGCTTTGGCCCCAGAATTCAAAGTTCAGAAATTTTTTTAAAACTTGCCCGTGCGTCGATTGGGAAATCGACTAGTTCTTCTTTCAACGTTAAGACAATCGATTTGGACATCGATTAAGTAAAACTGGAATTCGATTTGGGAATCGATTTGAAATATGACCGTGTGACTAGCCGTTATGAGTAATAATTACTAAATCGATTGACATTTACCAGCAACGGTACCTAATCGATTTGGGAATCGATTTACACGATTAAGGGTTTAAATAGGAACAGTTCTCAATCGATTTCTGCACTGCATTTCTTCAGTTTTCACTATTTTCTCTGTCTCTGCTATTGTTATTTTGTTGCTATCTACACTCTCAATCTACAATCTATCTACTTCAATATACGAGTATGGCACGAGTAAAACAAACCCAGGCACGCACTCCTTCACTTCATCATCTTCAATCCAGTGAAACCCCTTCACCACCACCCACTCTAACAAAAGAGTACCCATACCTACACATAAAATACTTGCCAAAGACAAAGGCAAGGCACCCGCTCCTATTCAAGAGAAGCCTAAGAAGCGAAAGGAACCCCAACGGAAAAACTCATGGCTGATGCCATGAAGGTAATTCACAAAAGAGGAAGAAGAAACCTGTTTCCTCACCCCCTGCCAAGAAAGTTCCCGCATCCAAGGAAAAAGATGCAGAACCTTCTATACCATCAGACTTTCTGAAGAGAAAAATCCATGAGGGTATAACTCTGGATTTTGCATACTGAGATACTAACGGTTTTACGTTTCAGAATCATCTGCGATTTCACGGTCTTGAAAGCTTTCTATCTTCTACACTCGACAGTTATCCACGTTTGATAAGGGAATTTTATTCTACGTTTAAGCTGACAGAAGAAGGTTTTAAAGCTCAAGTCAAAGGTAAAAGGATTGCTATGTCATTTGATGATTTTTCTACCTTATCAGGATTGCCTTTTTACGGAAAATCTATCGACGGCAGTTCTGAAGCTGATACGGCTGACGAAGGTTGGGAAGAATCTGTTGACAAGCATGCTGCAGTAAAGGACCTGATGATTGATGGTTTTGTGGAAACCATTTCATTACCTATCGGTCAAATGAAGGTCCAACATCGGATGTTGATGTACACGCTGACCAGGATGCTTGTACCTCGTTCAGGCAACCATGCAGTAGTTCAGAAATTGGACATACTACTATTATGGGGTTTATCAAAGGAGCTCGGGATGAGCTGGACTTGGATTGTGCTAAGGCACATGCTGGAAGCTTCACAGAGCAAGCTTATGTTGCCTTATCCACAGCTAATTACCAAGATTCTTTAAACATTTCAAGGTTTCGTTTGTTAATGAAGAATCTGCAAAACCACTCTGATATTTGGCGAATCAATTGTAAACCAAATGCAATTGAAAAGGTTACATGGTATATGGATAAGACCTCAGGCTACTGTTGAACCAGCACAACCTCAGCCACAACCACAACCTCAACCTGCTACTGCCACAACCCTCCTGATTTTGTTGCTAAGATAATGGAATTCATAGAAGCTCAGATGGCACACAATGCCAAGATGCTAGAATCACAGTCCAAAATGGAAGCTAACTTAAGGACTCTCCAGGCATCCTTGAATTCGGTTGTTCAGGATGTGGATGCGATTCAAGCTCACTTGGGAATCAAACTGTCATTTGAAGACATTGCAGACATCGGTCGTCAAGCAGCAGAGGAACCTAACCCAACTCCCCTAGATCACCCTGAGACTCACGTTGAGGAGACACCTGCTGAGGGTAATACAGCGGTCTCTGCCTCTCCCGTAGATAATAGTGAGGACCAACCTAGATTAGGAGATTAGGAGTTTAGGATCTGTGCTGTTTTTGCTATGATTGTTGTTGTACTCATTTGATCTATATCTATAATGAACTAAAACGTTTATCTCATTTACTCTCTGAATTCATTTGTCTTAATCCTTTGATATGCTCATTAATTGCTCTGATTTTCATTGCTCTGATACACACTGTTTTTATGATTTCAATCCCCATTGCTTATGTTCTTTAACATAGGGGGAGGAATTTTTTTTCTGCCTTTTTGCCTTAACTGACAAAGGGGGAGAAAAATTATAACTTGCATTTATTTGCTCTGATGACTTTGCTCTGATGATTGTAAATTTTTTTAATGTAATAATGATCTGATTTTGATAATAGCATGTGTACTGTTATGCTAAGATGCCCTGATACTTTTGTTTCTATGATATGATAATGGTACATATATGCTACGAAATGTTGTTAATATTATGTCTTGAAATGCTCAACTCAAGTTAAAATTGTATGATTGTCACTTATGCAAAAAGGGGAGATTGTTGGACTTTAGTCCTTTGAATCCTAATTTTGACATAATTAACAAACATACAATGTTCATACTTATATGATAAATCTACATTTTAATTGAGCAAGATTTCAGGAACAACAATTCAATCCTACACACTTGATACAAATTGCTTGGAACACAAGAAATCAACAAAAATTGATCATTAACTGAGTAAATCGATTGGGAAATCGATTTCATAACAAGGGTGTAAGGAAACATAACTGTTTATGATTGTATAATCAATTAGGCAATCGACTGGCACAATTAGAAATGAAAATTGCACAAGTCAGAGGCACCCTGTTTTACAGGCTAATCGATTGGCAAATCGATTGTACACATCACAAAGTAAAACTGATTGAAACCAACGACTGGCAAATCGATTGATCAAGTCACAGTGAGAATCCAATTTCTAGGGTAATCGATTGGCAAATCGATTTCTTAGATAATATTTGAAAAATAACTTGACCTGTGACAAACACAATCGATTGGACAATCTATTGTGAGAATTTCAATCATGTTAAGTTTGGTTGCAATCGATTGGGAAATCGATTGAACTAAATATCAGGTAAGAACTTTTCAGGCAAATACAAACAAATCGATTGGCACTTCGATTAACATCAAAATAACTAAGTCACTGTCTTGAACACAATCGATTGGCAAATCGATTGAAAGAACCTTTTTGAAATCACAATGAACTTTGAGCTTGTGGCCAAATCGATTATGAGTATTTGTAAATCGATTATGAGACTTAATAAATCGATTAAGTAATCGATTGGTGTGATTTTTTACTTTGAACAAAACACCTGCAATCGATTATGAAATCGATGCATATAAGTCTTAACATAATTCATTGAAAAGAGTTTGTTTAAAGAATCGATTGGCTTATGTAGTTTCAAGATTCAAGAAAAACAAGACCCGCGATAATCGATTGGCAAATTGATTAGACCTGTTTTATAACTTTAATGAATCGATTGACAAATCGATTTATTAGTTGTTTTTCAGAAACTATATAAACTGTTTTCAATCATTCTCTCATTAACAATAATAAACACTCATAAACTCTCATTAACACAATACAACACATTGTTAACATTCTGATATTGCTTTTTCAGATCAAAGCCAAAAAGATTATCCATAATCATTGAGAGAGCTGAAAAAGTATTCTTGAGAGAGAAAGACAATGTTCTCATAATCCATCATTGAATAACCAGATTCGTGAGAAGACACATTGTTCAAGATTGAAGACTTTTTTTATTCTGTTTGAAATAAATACTTTGTAAAGAAAACGACTGCTAGAAATCCAGGTAGAAACTGGTGGCGATCTTCTTGGGTGAGAGGCCTCATCAAGAAGGAGCCGTACTTTGATTTTTGTGTGAGTCTGCTGATTGACTACAAGGATCAAGGGGTGAGCAATAGGAAAGAGATTGTGAGAGATAGATAGGTTTCGAGGAAACTGGACAATCTGTAAACAATTCACAATTCTTTCTATTGGAGAAAAAGCTGAAATCCAGTTGGATTGTCAGGACTGGATGTAGGTTGTCTAGTTGACAACTGAACCAGGATAAATCTTGGTGCATTCTATCCCTTATCTTTTTACTTTTAATTGCTAATCTTGTATGCCGCATTATAATTCCGCTGTGTATGTAATATCGCTTTAATTTGATTAAAGACTGATATATTTTGATTATTTCGAGGTCATAATAATCAACATGCTTGACATCCAATAGGCACTCTTGGTACCTAGATAGCGTATGCTCAAAGCACATGACAGGAGAAAAGTCTAAATTCTTGTCTCTAACATTAAATGAAGAAGGTTTGTCAAATATGGTGACAACAATAAAGGAAAGATAAGTGGTGTTGGTGACATAGACAATGAGTCAAATGCAGTAATAAAAAATGGCTTGTACGTAGAAGGGCTAAAACACAATCTGCTAAGTATAAGTCAACTATGTGACAAAAGTCTCCAGGTAAGTTTTCCATCACAATCTTGTATAATTGAGCATAAAGATGACAAAGGTATAAAGTTAGTTGGTGATAGAATTAATAACATTTATGTTAGATTTTAATTCTTTGCCTAGTACTATCTGTTTTTTGTTATCTAATTCAGATGAGACTTGGTTACGACATAAACATATAGCGCATACTCTTAGATCCTAGTGAGATCTGACCTTTGTACCAAATCACAGGAAGTTTCTGGTACTTGAACTTCTCCCATATCAATCGATTGGATAATCGATAGTCAGCTTAGTTTTTTAGTTTAAATAATCGATTGGAACATCGATTGCGTTGGCCCCAGACTTCAAATTTTAGAAAGTTTTCCAGACTCAAGCCCGAGCGTCGATTTGGAAATCGATTGGTTCAATATTTCATTTATCCAGTTTAAAGAAATCGATTTGGACATCGATTGAGTAAATAAAAGGACATCGATTTGGGAATCGATTCACGATATGACCGTTGTGACTAATTTTTTACTAGCCGTTAGATGCAATTATTACTAAATCGATTGTGCTTCTCCAGCAACGGTAACATAATCGATTGGGACATCGATTGGCGTGTCTGAAGGTTTAAAAAGGAACAATTATCAATCGATTGCTTCTCAAATTTTTCCAGAATTTCTCAAGTCGCTCTGTTTTTCTCTATACTTTGTTTTTCCCAACCATCCCTGGCTTATCTCTGCATTCAAACACATAATCTATACTCCAATGGCTCGTGTTAAACAAACTCAACCAAGAACTCCATCACAATCTTCATCTTCTAGTGGGCGAACCCCTTCTCCCCCACCAACCATGTTAAAACGGGTTCCAATTCCTACCCACAAGATACTTGCCAAAGACAAGGGCAAAGCCGCTGCTATTGATCAAGGAAAATCAAAGAAAAGAAAGGAGACCCCTATTGAGAAGCTCATGGCTGATGCTATGAAGGAGGTTACTCAGAAAAAGAAGAAAACAGTTTCTTCTCCTCTCCTCCTCCATCTAAAGATAAAGCTACAGATTTTGTTATCCCACCTGACTTCTTAAAAAGAAAAATTCATGAGGCTAGAACTCTGGATTTCTCTTATTTTGATTCATATGGATTTACCTTTCAAGACCATTTGAGGTTTCATGGTCTTGAAAACTTCCTCTCCTCCACACTTGACACCTATCCGAAGTTAATAAGAGCATTTTATTCCACCTTCAAGCTCACTGAAAATGGCTTCAAGGCTGAAGTCAAAGGCAAAAGAATCTCCATGTCTTTTGAAGATTTCTCAACTCTGTCAGGACTGCCCTTCCATGGGAAATCAATTGATCGCAGTTCTGAGGCAGAAACTGCGGATGAAGGTTGGGAAGTCTCTTTTGATAGATACACTGCTGTGAAGGACCTGATGGTCGAAGGATTTGTCGAAACTATTTCGCTGCCGATTGGTCAAATGAAGATCCATCATCGGATGCTTATGTACACTTTAACCAGGATGCTGGTGCCACGATCAGGAAACCATGCCGTCGTCCAGAAGCTGGACATACTGTTGTTGTGGGGATTGTCCAAAGAGCTCAGGATGAGCTGGACATGGATAGTGCTGAGACATATGTTGGAAGCATCGCAAAGCAAGCTGATGCTGCCCTATCCCCAGTTAATAACCAAGATTATGAGACATTTCAAGGTGTCACTTGTCGATGAAGAATCTTCAAAAACCACCCTTATTTTTGGTGAATCAATTGTCAATCAGATGCAATTGAAAAGGGTGAATGGTATTTGGATTAGACCCCTACCAAATGCTGAACCTGTTCAGCCTACTACACAACAAACTGCTGAGCCAGTAGCAGCCACTCCTGAGTTCTTCGCAAAGATGCTAGAGTTCATGGAAGCTCAGACGGCTCACAATGCAAAGATGCAATAGTCAAATGCTCGAATGGAAGACGCGTTGAAGACACTCCAGGCCTGAGATCGGGTTGCTTGTTAAGAAATTTAAGAAATTTCTGAAGAAGAAAGACAACAAATTCAGAAAGCTATCAGCTCTAAGACTAGTGACAACAAGACAATTACATGCTATGAATGTGGTAAAACTGGTCACATAAAGTCAGAATGCTACAAATTGTAGAACAAAAATAGAGCTACAAAACCAAAAAGGCAAGGAACCAGTCACCAAAACCAGAAAAGCTTATATTGCATGGAACGACAACGAAGAATCCTCTGCCTCTTCGGATGAAGAAGAAGCGAATATGTGTCTCATGGCAAATACCGACTCAGAATCAGAAAATGAGGTTAGTTCACAACCTAATCCAACCTATGATGAGCTACAAGAAGCTTTCAATGAGCTGCATGATGATTATGTGAACTCCATAAAACAGTTGTTAAGCACAAAGAAAATGCTTGAACAAATGAAAAATGACCATAAAGAAATTGAAAATTTATGTGAACAACTGAAAAAGGATTCACATGACAAATCTGCAAAATGCATTGAACTTGAGAATAATGTTGCATCATTAAAATCTGATTTATTGAAGTTTGCTAATAGTAAAGATAAACTGAATGTCATACTTAGCAATCAAAGACATGCTCATGAAAAATCTGGTTTAGGATATACACCAAATATGCATGTTAAAAGAAATAAAAACAGATATGGTATTGGTTATATGCAAACCAGAAATGTCAAACATGGTCAAAAATCTGCTATTGCTAAGAGTATGTATGACATCTTTACTAAACCAAACAAACATTCATCCTTTGATGGCAACTGTCATTTCTGTTGCAGAAAGGGACATTTTGTGTCAAATTGCAAATTTAAAAAATTAGCCAATAGAGGATGGAAGCAAGTTTGGATAGCAAAGAAATTTGTGTTTGACACTAACCATCCAGGACCCAATTTAAATTGGGGACCTAAAACAAAATTCTGATTGTATGTTGCAGGTGTGCTTGACATCCACTAAGCATTCATGGTATTTAGATAGCGGATGCTCAAAGCACATGACAGGTGACAAATCCAAATTCCTGTCCTTGACATTCAAGGAAGGAGGCTTTGTCAAATATGGTGACAACAACAGATGAAAGATTATTGGAATTGGTGACATAGGCAATGAGTCAACTGCAGTAATCAAAAATGTGTTATCTGTTGAAGGATTAAAACACAACTTGCTAAGTATAAGTCAACTATGTGATAAAGGTTTTCAAGTAAGTTTTTCATCACAATCTTGCATTATTGAGCATAAAGATGACAAACACATAAAGCTAGTTGGTGCTTGTTATCCAAATTTACATGTTAGATTTCAATTCTGTACCAAGTACTATATGCTGCTTGTTATCTAATTCAGATGAAACATGGCTATGGCATAAAAGAATAGCTCATATACATATAAATCATTTGAATAAACTTGTTAGCAAACAGCTAGTCTTAGGTCTACCAAATAGGAAGTTTTCTAAGGATAGACTGTGTGATTCTTGTGAGAAAAGTAAACTGGTTAAGACTCCCTTTCCCTCTATAGATTTGGTTAGAACAAATAGAGTTTTGCAGCTAGTTCACATGGACCTTTTTGGACCTGCCCAAGTTAAGAGTTTAGGTGGAAACCTGTATGGATATGTGCTGGTTGATGATTACTCAAGGTTCACATGGACTTATTTTCTGGCTCATAAGAGTGATACATTCTCAATTTTTAAGAAATTTGCTGCTTTAGTTCAAAATGAGAATGACCAGAAAATTGTTTCAATAAAAAGTGATCATGGAGGTGAATTCCAAAATGATGCTTTTCAAAATTATTGTGAACAACATGGAATCAACCACATATATTCTGCCCCTAGGACACCACAGCAGAATGGGGTAGTGGAGAGGAAAAATAGATCCCTAGAAGAGTTAGCTAGGACCATGCTTAAGGACTCCAACCTACCTAAGTACTTTTGGGCAGATGCAATTAGTACAGCCACTCATGTTGTCAATAGAGTTCTCATTAGGCCCCTGCTTAGGAAAACACCCTATGAGCTTTACAAGGGTAGAAAACCAAACCTTTCCTACTTTAGAATCTTTGGTTGTAAGTGCTTTGTGTTGAACAATGGCAAAGAACACCTAGGAAAGTTTGACCCTAAGGCAGATGAAGGTATCTTTTTAGGATATTCCCAAACTAGTAAGGCCTATAGAATCTACAACAAAAGAACAAAGACCATAGAAGAGTCAGTTCATGTAAAGTTTGATGAATTATTTACAGAAAACTTGAACAAAACTCCTTCTAAGGTTGATGACTTTTTGGACGAAGTTGTAGAATCTGAACCACTAGAACAACCTATAGCTGACCCTCCAACTAGATCAGACCTTGTAGACCCTATAGAAACCAGTGAGTTGCCTAAGGAATGGAAGTTCAACAGAAACCACCCTTTAGACAACATTATAGGCGATATCTCTAAAGGTGTTGCAACTAGGAGAAACCTTAGTCAGTTTTGTAACTTTACAGCCTTTGTATCTCAGATTGAACCTAAGAACATTAAGGAAGCCCTGTTAGATAGTGAGTGGATACTTGCTATGCAAGAGGAGTTAAACTAGTTTGAGAGAAACAAGGTGTGGAGTTTAGTACCTAGGCCAGAGGGTAAGCATGTCATAGGAACCAGATGGGTGTTCAGAAACAAGTTGGATGAGAATGGTGTGATAACAAGGAACAAAGCTATACTAGTAGCCAAGGGTTATAGTCAAGAGGAGGGAATAGATTTTGATGAAACCTATGCCCCTGTAGCTAGATTAGAAGCCATAAGAATTTTATTGGCTTATGCTTGTATAATGGACTTTAATCTTTATCAAATGGATGTGAAAAGGTGCATTTCTCAATGGTGACCTTCAAGAGGAAGTTTTTGTTAGCCAAATAACTGGTTTTGAAAATCCTGATTTTCCTAATCATGTGTATAAGCTCTCAAAGGCCCTCTATGGGTTAAAACAAGCTCCAAGAGCTTGGTATGAGAAGCTCAGCAATTTCCTTATTCAACAAAACTTTTTAAGAGGAAATGTTGACAAGACCCTTTTCACAAAAACTACTGGAAATGATATCTTGCTTGTCCAAGTATATGTTGATGACATAATATTTGGATCTACAAATAATAAGCTGTGCAAAGAATTTGAAAATTTGATGAAAGGTAAATTTGAAATGTCATTGATGGGTGAACTGTCATATTTCTTGGGATTTCAAATTAACCAAAGCAAGCAAGGCATTTTCATTAGTCAATCTAAATACTGTTCTGATTTGATAAAGAAATTTAACTTTGAAAATCTTAAATCCATTGATACACCCATGAGTCAAGGAAATTTCTTAGACCGAGATGAGAAAGGTAAACCTGTAGATGTTACTAGATTTCGTGGTATGATAGGATCTCTGCTCTACCTTACAACAAGCCGACCAGACATCATGTTCAGTGTTTGTATGTGTGCAAGGTATCAATCAAATCCAAAGGAATCTCACTTCAGTGCAGTTAAGAGAATTTTCAGATACTTGGTAGGAACTAAGAGTCTTGGATTGTGGTATCCAAAAGGATCAACTTGTACTTTAGTTGGTTACTCAGATTCAGACTTTTCCGGATGTAAACTCGACAGGAAAAGTACCTCAGGAACTTGTCATTTACTTGGAAACTCTCTTGTGTCATGGTTTAGTAAGAAACAGACAAGCATCGCTTTATCAACTGCTGAAGCTGAATATATTGCAGCTGGGAGCTGTTGTGCTCAGATACTTTGGATGAAACAGAACTTATTGGACTTTGGTGTTGATTTGGGAACAGTACCTATCATGTGTGATAACACAAGTGCAATAAGTATAACCAAGAATCCAGTAATGCACTCCAGGACCAAACACATTGAAGTAAGACATCATTTTATAAGAGATCACTTTCAAAATGGAATCATTAAGCTTGAGTATGTTAACACTGCCGAACAGTTAGCTGACATCTTCACAAAAGCTTTACCAAGAGAAAGTTTTCTGTATATAAGGATGAAACTAGGGATCATTGATCCTAGTGAGGTATGATCGTTGATTTTTTTGGGATTTCTGGTGTTTGCAGTTGTTTCTCCAGTTAAATTGATTTGGAAATCGATTACCATCATGGTAAATGGTTTATAAAATCGATTTGGGAATCGATTGCTTTGGCCCCAGAATTCAAAGTTCAGAAATTTTTTTTAACTTGCCCGTGCGTCGATTGGGAAATCGACTAGTTCTTCTTTCAACGTTAAGACAATCGATTTGGACATCGATTAAGTAAAACTGGAATTCGATTTGGGAATCGATTTGAAATATGACCGTTGTGACTAGCCGTTATGAGTAATAATTACTAAATCGATTGACATTACCAGCAACGGTAACCTAATCGATTTGGGAATCGATTTACACGATTAAGGGTTTAAATAGGAACAGTTCTCAATCGATTTCTGCACTGCATTTCTTCAGTTTTCACTAATTTTCTCTGTCTCTGCTATTGTTATTTTGTTGCTATCTACACTCAATCTACAATCTATCTACTTCAATATACGAGTATGGCACGAGTAAAACAAACCCAGGCACGCACTCCTTCACCTTCATCATCTTCAACCAGTGAAACCCCTTCACCACCACCCACTCTAACAAAAAGAGTACCCATACCTACACATAAAATACTTGCCAAAGACAAAGGCAAGGCACCCGCTCCTATTCAAGAGAAGCCTAAGAAGCGAAAGGAACCCCCAACGGAAAAACTCATGGCTGATGCCATGAAGGTAATTTCACAAAAGAGGAAGAAGAAACCTGTTTCCTCACCCCTGCCAAGAAAGTTCCCGCATCCAAGGAAAAAGATGCAGAACCTTCTATACCATCAGACTTTCTGAAGAGAAAAATCCATGAGGGTATAACTCTGGATTTTGCATACTGAGATACTAACGGTTTTACGTTTCAGAATCATCTGCGATTTCACGGTCTTGAAAGCTTTCTATCTTCTACACTCGACAGTTATCCACGTTTGATAAGGGAATTTTATTCTACGTTTAAGCTGACAGAAGAAGGTTTTAAAGCTCAAGTCAAAGGTAAAAGGATTGCTATGTCATTTGATGATTTTTCTACCTTATCAGGATTGCCTTTTTACGGAAAATCTATCGACGGCAGTTCTGAAGCTGATACGGCTGACGAAGGTTGGGAAGAATCTGTTGACAAGCATGCTGCAGTAAAGGACCTGATGATTGATGGTTTTGTGGAAACCATTTCATTACCTATCGGTCAAATGAAGGTCCAACATCGGATGTTGATGTACACGCTGACCAGGATGCTTGTACCTCGTTCAGGCAACCATGCAGTAGTTCAGAAATTGGACATACTACTATTATGGGGTTTATCAAAGGAGCTCGGGATGAGCTGGACTTGGATTGTGCTAAGGCACATGCTGGAAGCTTCACAGAGCAAGCTTATGTTGCCTTATCCACAGCTAATTACCAAGATTCTTAAACATTTCAAGGTTTCGTTTGTTAATGAAGAATCTGCAAAAACCACTCTGATATTTGGCGAATCAATTGTAAACCAAATGCAATTGAAAAGGTTACATGGTATATGGATAAGACCTCAGGCTACTGTTGAACCAGCACAACCTCAGCCACAACCACAACCTCAACCTGCTACTGCCACAACCCCTCCTGATTTTGTTGCTAAGATAATGGAATTCATAGAAGCTCAGATGGCACACAATGCCAAGATGCTAGAATCACAGTCCAAAATGGAAGCTAACTTAAGGACTCTCCAGGCATCCTTGAATTCGGTTGTTCAGGATGTGGATGCGATTCAAGCTCACTTGGGAATCAAACTGTCATTTGAAGACATTGCAGACATCGGTCGTCAAGCAGCAGAGGAACCTAACCCAACTCCCCTAGATCACCCTGAGACTCACGTTGAGGAGACACCTGCTGAGGGTAATACAGCGGTCTCTGCCTCTCCCGTAGATAATAGTGAGGACCAACCTAGATTAGGAGATTAGGAGTTTAGGATCTGTGCTGTTTTGCTATGACTTGTTGTACTCATTTGATCTATATCTATAATGAACTAAAACGTTTATCTCATTACTCTCTGAATTCATTTGTCTTAATCCTTTGATATGCTCATTAATTGCTCTGATTTTCATTGCTCTGATACACACTGTTTTATGATTTCAATCCCCATTGCTTATGTTCTTTAACATAGGGGGAGGAAATTTTTTTTCTGCCTTTTTGCCTTAACTGACAAAGGGGGAGAAAAATTATAACTTGCATTTATTTGCTCTGATGACTTTGCTCTGATGATTGTAAATTTTTTTAATGTAATAATGATCTGATTTTGATAAATAGCATGTGTACTGTTATGCTAAGATGCCCTGATACTTTTGTTTCTATGATATGATAATGGTACATATATGCTACGAAATGTTGTTAATATTATGTCTTGAAATGCTCAACTCAAGTTAAAATTGTATGATTGTCACTTATGCAAAAAGGGGGAGATTGTTGGACTTTAGTCCTTTGAATCCTAATTTTGACATAATTAACAAACATACAATGTTCATACTTCATATGATAAATCTAACATTTTAATTGAGCAAGATTTCAGGAACAACAATTCAATCCTACACACTTGATACAAATTGCTTGGAACACAAGAAATCAACAAAAATTGATCATTGACTGAGTAAATCGATTGGGAAATCGATTTCATAACAAGGGTGTAAGGAAACATAACTGTTTATGATTGTATAATCAATTAGGCAATCGACTGGCACAATTAGAAATGAAAATTGCACAAGTCAGAGGCACCCTGTTTTACAGGCTAATCGATTGGCAAATCGATTGTACACATCACAAAGTAAAACTGATTGAAACCAACGACTGGCAAATCGATTGATCAAGTCACAGTGAGAATCCAATTTCTAGGGTAATCGATTGGCAAATCGATTTCTTAGATAATATTTGAAAAATAACTTGACCTGTGACAAACACAATCGATTGGACAATCTATTGTGAGAATTTCAATCATGTTAAGTTTGGTTGCAATCGATTGGGAAATCGATTGAACTAAATATCAGGTAAGAACTTTTCAGGCAAATACAAACAAATCGATTGGCACTTCGATTAACATCAAAATAACTAAGTCACTGTCTTGAACACAATCGATTGGCAAATCGATTGAAAGAACCTTTTTGAAATCACAGTGAACTTTGAGCTTGTGGCCAAATCGATTATGAGTATTTGTAAATCGATTATGAGACTTAATAAATCGATTAAGTAATCGATTGGTGTGATTTTTTACTTTGAACAAAACACCTGCAATCGATTATGAAATCGATGCATATAAGTCTTAACATAATTCATTGAAAAGAGTTTGTTTAAAGAATCGATTGGCTTATGTAGTTTCAAGATTCAAGAAAAACAAGACCCGCGATAATCGATTGGCAAATTGATTAGACCTGTTTTATAACTTTAATGAATCGATTGACAAATCGATTTATTAGTTGTTTTTCAGAAACTATATAAACTGTTTTCAATCATTCTCTCATTAACAATAATAAACACTCATAAACTCTCATTAACACAATACAACACATTGTTAACATTCTGATATTGCTTTTTCAGATCAAAGCCAAAAAGATTATCCATAATCATTGAGAGAGCTGAAAAAGTATTCTTGAGAGAAAAGACAATGTTCTCATAATCCATCATTGAATAACCAGATTCGTGAGAAGACACATTGTTCAAGATTGAAGACTTCTTTTATTCTGTTTGAAATAAATACTTTGTAAAGAAAACGACTGCTAGAAATCCAGGTAGAAACTGGTGGCGATCTTCTTGGGTTGAGAGGCCTCATCAAGAAGGAGCCGTACTTTGATTTTGTGTGAGTCTGCTGATTGACTACAAGGATCAAGGGGTGAGCAATAGGAAAGAGATTGTGAGAGATAGATAGGTTTCGAGGAAACTGGACAATCTGTAAACAATTCACAATTCTTTCTATTGGAGAAAAAGCTGAAATCCAGTTGGATTGTCAGGACTGGATGTAGGTTGTCTAGTTGACAACTGAACCAGGATAAATCTTGGTGCATTCTATCCCTTATCTTTTTACTTTTAATTGCTAATCTTGTATGCCGCATTATAATTCCGCTGTGTATGTAATATTGCTTTAATTTGATTAAAGACTGATATATTTTGATTATTTCGAGGTCATAATAATCAACATGCTTGACATCCAATAGGCACTCTTGGTACCTAGATAGCGTATGCTCAAAGCACATGACAGGAGAAAAGTCTAAATTCTTGTCTCTAACATTAAATGAAGAAGGTTTGTCAAATATGGTGACAACAATAAAGGAAAGATAAGTGGTGTTGGTGACATAGACAATGAGTCAAATGCAGTAATAAAAAATGGCTTGTACGTAGAAGGGCTAAAACACAATCTGCTAAGTATAAGTCAACTATGTGACAAAAGTCTCCAGGTAAGTTTTCCATCACAATCTTGTATAATTGAGCATAAAGATGACAAAGGTATAAAGTTAGTTGGTGATAGAATTAATAACATTTATGTTAGATTTTAATTCTTTGCCTAGTACTATCTGTTTTTTGTTATCTAATTCAGATGAGACTTGGTTACGACATAAACATATAGCGCATACTCTTAGATCCTAGTGAGATCTGACCTTTGTACCAAATCACAAGAAGTTTCTGGTACTTGAACTTCTCCCATATCAATCGATTGGATAATCGATAGTCAGCTTAGTTTTTAGTTTAAATAATCGATTGGAACATCGATTGCGTTGGCCCCAGACTTCAAATTTTAGAAAGTTTTCCAGACTCAAGCCCGAGCGTCGATTTGGAAATCGATTGGTTCAATATTTCATTTATCCAGTTTAAAGAAATCGATTTGGACATCGATTGAGTAAATAAAGGACATCGATTTGGGAATCGATTCACGATATGACCGTTGTGACTAATTTTTTACTAGCCGTTAGATGCAATTATTACTAAATCGATTGTGCTTCTCCAGCAACGGTAACATAATCGATTGGGACATCGATTGGCGTGTCTGAAGGTTTAAAAAGGAACAATTATCAATCGATTGCTTCTCAAATTTTTCCAGAATTTCTCAAGTCGCTCTGTTTTTCTCTATACTTTGTTTTTCCCAACCATCCCTGGCTTATCTCTGCATTCAAACACATAATCTATACTCCAATGGCTCGTGTTAAACAAACTCAACCAAGAACTCCATCACAATCTTCATCTTCTAGTGGGCGAACCCCTTCTCCCCCACCAACCATGTTAAAACGGGTTCCAATTCCTACCCACAAGATACTTGCCAAAGACAAGGGCAAAGCCGCTGCTATTGATCAAGGAAAATCAAAGAAAAGAAAGGAGACCCCTATTGAGAAGCTCATGGCTGATGCTATGAAGGAGGTTACTCAGAAAAAGAAGAAAACAGTTTCTTCTCCTCCTCCAAAGAAGACTCCTCCATCTAAAGATAAAGCTACAGATTTTGTTATCCCACCTGACTTCTTAAAAAGAAAAATTCATGAGGCTAGAACTCTGGATTTCTCTTATTTTGATTCATATGGATTTACCTTTCAAGACCATTTGAGGTTTCATGGTCTTGAAAACTTCCTCTCCTCCACACTTGACACCTATCCGAAGTTAATAAGAGCATTTTATTCCACCTTCAAGCTCACTGAAGTTGGCTTCAAGGCTGAAGTCAAAGGCAAAAGAATCTCCATGTCTTTTGAAGATTTCTCAACTCTGTCAAGACTGCCCTTCCATGGGAAATCAATTGATGGCAGTTCTGAGGCAGAAACTGCGGATGAAGGCTGGGAAGTCTCTTTTGATAGATACACTGCTGTGAAGGACCTGATGGTCGAAGGATTTGTCGAAACTATTTTCGCTGCCGATTGGTCAAATGAAGATCCATCATCGGATGCTTATGTACACTTTAACCAGGATGCTGGTGCCACGATCAGGAAACCATGCCGTCGTCCAGAAGCTGGACATACTGTTGTTGTGGGGATTGTCCAAAGAGCTCAGGATGAGCTGGACATGGATAGTGCTGAGACATATGTTGGAAGCATCGCAAAGCAAGCTGATGCTGCCCTATCCCCAGTTAATAACCAAGATTATGAGACATTTCAAGGTGTCACTTGTCGATGAAGAATCTTCAAAAACCACCCTTATTTTTGGTGAATCAATTGTCAATCAGATGCAATTGAAAAGGGTGAATGGTATTTGGATTAGACCCCTACCAAATGCTGAACCTGTTCAGCCTACTACACAACAAACTGCTGAGCCAGTAGCAGCCACTCCTGAGTTCTTCGCAAAGATGCTAGAGTTCATGGAAGCTCAGACGGCTCACAAACGCAAAGATGCAATAGTCAAATGCTCGAATGGAAGACGCGTTGAAGACACTCCAGGCCTGAGATCGGGTTGCTTGTTAAGAAATTTAAGAAATTTCTGAAGAAGAAAGACAACAAATTCAGAAAGCTATCCAGCTCTAAGACTAGTGACAACAAGACAATTACATGCTATGAATGTGGTAAAATTGGTCACATAAAGTCAGAATGCTACAAATTGTAGAACAAAAATAGAGCTACAAAACCAAAAAGGCAAGGAACCAGTCACCAAAACCAGAAAAGCTTATATTGCATGGAACGGCAACGAAGAATCCTCTGCCTCTTCGGATGAAGAAGAAGCGAATATGTGTCTCATGGAAAATACCGACTCAGAATCAGAAAATGAGGTTAGTTCACAACCTAATCCAACCTATGATGAGCTACAAGAAGCTTTCAATGAGCTGCATGATGATTATGTGAACTCCATAAAACAGTTGTTAAGCACAAAGAAAATGCTTGAACAAATGAAAAATGACCATAAAGAAATTGAAAATTTATGTGAACAACTGAAAAAGGATTCACATGACAAATCTGCAAAATGCATTGAACTTGAGAATAATGTTGCATCATTAAAATCTGATTTATTGAAGTTTGCTAATAGTAAAGATAAACTGAATGTCATACTTAGCAATCAAAGACATGCTCATGAAAAATCTGGTTTAGGATATACACCAAATATGCATGTTAAAAGAAATAAAAACAGATATGGTATTGGTTATATGCAAACCAGAAATGTCAAACATGGTCAAAAATCTGCTATTGCTAAGAGTATGTATGACATCTTTACTAAACCAAACAAACATTCATCCTTTGATGGCAACTGTCATTTCTGTTGCAGAAAGGGACATTTTGTGTCAAATTGCAAATTTAAAAAATTAGCCAATAGAGGATGGAAGCAAGTTTGGATAGCAAAGAAATTTGTGTTTGACACTAAACCATCCAGGACCCAATTTAAATTGGGGACCTAAAAAAAAATTCTGATTGTATGTTGCAGGTGTGCTTGACATCCACTAAGCATTCATGGTATTTAGATAGCGGATGCTCAAAGCACATGACAGGTGACAAATCCAAATTCCTGTCCTTGACATTCAAGGAAGGAGGCTTTGTCAAATATGGTGACAACAACAGATGAAAGATTATTGGAATTGGTGACATAGGCAATGAGTCAACTGCAGTAATCAAAAATGTGTTATCTGTTGAAGGATTAAAACACAACTTGCTAAGTATAAGTCAACTATGTGATAAAGGTTTTCAAGTAAGTTTTTCATCACAATCTTGCATTATTGAGCATAAAGATGACAAACACATAAAGCTAGTTGGTGCTTGTTATCCAAATTTACATGTTAGATTTCAATTCTGTACCAAGTACTATATGCTGCTTGTTATCTAATTCAGATGAAACATGGCTATGGCATAAAAGAATAGCTCATATACATATAAATCATTTGAATAAACTTGTTAGCAAACAGCTAGTCTTAGGTCTACCAAATAGGAAGTTTTCGAAGGATAGACTGTGTGATTCTTGTGAGAAAAGTAAACTGGTTAAGACTCCCTTTCCCTCTATAGATTTGGTTAGAACAAATAGAGTTTTGCAGCTAGTTCACATGGACCTTTTTGGACCTGCCCAAGTTAAGAGTTTAGGTGGAAACCTGTATGGATATGTGCTGGTTGATGATTACTCAAGGTTCACATGGACTTATTTTCTGGCTCATAAGAGTGATACATTCTCAATTTTTAAGAAATTTGCTGCTTTAGTTCAAAATGAGAATGACCAGAAAATTGTTTCAATAAAAAGTGATCATGGAGGTGAATTCCAAAATGATGCTTTTCAAAATTATTGTGAACAACATGGAATCAACCACATATATTCTGCCCCTAGGACACCACAGCAGAATGGGGTAGTGGAGAGGAAAAATAGATCCCTAGAAGAGTTAGCTAGGACCATGCTTAAGGACTCCAACCTACCTAAGTACTTTTGGGCAGATGCAATTAGTACAGCCACTCATGTTGTCAATAGAGTTCTCATTAGGCCCCTGCTTAGGAAAACACCCTATGAGCTTTACAAGGGTAGAAAACCAAACCTTTCCTACTTTAGAATCTTTGGTTGTAAGTGCTTTGTGTTGAACAATGGCAAAGAACACCTAGGAAAGTTTGACCCTAAGGCAGATGAAGGTATCTTTTTAGGATATTCCCAAACTAGTAAGGCCTATAGAATCTACAACAAAAGAACAAAGACCATAGAAGAGTCAGTTCATGTAAAGTTTGATGAATTATTTACAGAAAACTTGAACAAAACTCCTTCTAAGGTTGATGACTTTTTGGACGAAGTTTGAACCTCACGTTGAGGAGACACCTGCTGAGGGTAATACAGCGGTCTCTACCTCTCCCTTGGCTAATAGTGAGGAACAGCCTAGTTTAGGTGATTAGGTTTTTAGGTTCTTTGTATTGTTGTAATGTCTTGTTATTGCTGTAATATTTTCTTCCATATATGACATATGAGCACGTTTATTCAATTGTTCTCTGATCTATTGCCAGAATCTGTTTAATCTGCATATTTTTTTTGCTCTGATACACTGATATTTGTTTGCTCTGAAACCATAATTATCCCTGGTGCTTATGTTTACTAACATAGGGGGAGAAAATTCATTTTGTTACTCTCTCCTTTTACTGCTTTTTGCTTTAACTGACAAAGGGGGAGAGAATTTATAACTTGTGTTTTATAACTTGTGGTAATTTTTATTACATGCTACTTCTGCTGCTGCTGAAAATTTGTTGCTCTGATGACTACTCATATTTTGATAAATACTATTGGTACTTATGCTATGATATTATGATCTGTTACTCGTACCTATTTTGACATAATTAACAAACGTACAATGTTCATACATTATGTGATAAATATAACATTTTAACTGAGTAAGATTTCAGGAACAACAATTCAAGGAACAACAATTCAACCCTACATACTTGACACAATTGCTTGGAACTCAAGAAATCATTAAAAGATGGAAAATCTACTGCACAAATCGATTAGGCAATCGATTATGTAAAAGGGTTGTATGAAAGTGTGTAGTCTGTGATTAAACAATCGATTAGGCAATCGACTGTCACAACCATTGATAAAAATTGTGCAAGTCAGAGGCAAGCCGTTTAGCACCCTAATCGATTGGCACATCATTTGTTTAAATCACAAAGACTAAAATTGATTGGATATATCGATTGAAAAATCGATTGTGCAAGTCACAGGGCCAAGCCACTTAATACGCTAATCGATTGGCAAATCGATTTCGTAAATAAGATTTCATAAGGAACATGGTCTGTGACAAACACAATCGATTGGACAATCCATTGTGAAAAATTCTTTTGAAACAAGTTTGGCATCAATCGATTAGGAAATCGATTGAACTAAACAAACTGGTAAAATCACTTTTTCAGAAACTTAAACACCAAATCGATTGGCACATTGATTTACTTGAAATTAGCTGAATCCCTGCTTCAAACCAAATCGATTGACAAATCGATTAACACATAAATTTGAGTTACAGGGAACACTCAATATATGGCAAAATCGTTTATGTGTAGTAATGAATCGATTATGTGACTTAATGAATCGACTGGGTAATCGATTGTTTTGATCTCGTTGTTGGAACAAAACATCTTAAATCAATTATGCAATCGAGTCAACTATTAACTACACATAATTTTTCTGAAAAGTATTTTAAAATAATCGATTAGGTAATCGATTAGTTTATGTAGTTTCAAGATTCATGAAAACAAGACTTGCGATAATCAATTGGCTAATCGATTAAGCCTGTTTTATTACATTAATGAATCGATTTGTATGTTGTTTTTCAGGAACTATATAAACAGTTTTCAATCACTTTCTCTAATAACTTTTGATAACATTTGAATAACCTTTGATATTGCTTTTTCAGACCCAGAACCAACGATTATTCATAATCAATAGAGAGCTGAAAAAGACCTCTTGAGAGAAAAAGAGAATGATCTCACAAACACTCAAATGGACAAACAACATCTTGTGTGAGATTCATTGCAAGTGATTGAAACCAATTCTGTATATCTTTTATATTTTCTGTAACAAACACTTTGTAAAGAAAGTACTGATAAAAATCCAGTAGTAAAACTGGTAGCTATCTTCATTGTTGAGAGGGCTCATCAAGAAGAAGCTTTGTTGTGATCTTGGAAGAGTTTGTAAAGAAACGCTGGGATACAGTGGTTGATCAAAATCCAGTAGTGAAACTGGTAGCTATCTTCATTGTTGAGATGGCTCATCAAGAAGAAGCTTTGCTGTGATCTTGGAAGAGTTTGGAGAGGAACTCTGGGATACAGTGATTGCCAAATAGAATAGAGAGAGAGTTTTAAGATTGATAGGCCGGGAGGGATGGAACACATCTGTAAAACACTCTAAGATTCTATTGAAAAGGCCGAAATCGTTTAATTTCGGGACTGGACGTAGGTCGTTTGATAGACGGCTGAACCAGTATAAAAATCGTGGTGCACTTCTCTCTATCCCTTACTCTTTATTTTCATTGCATGATTGTATGATTAATCTTGATTGCATGCTTGTATCTTGATTAATTTGTAGAACAATTACTGCATGTGCTGAACTAGTAATTGGTCAATACATGTAAGTGTGACCTTCGCTTAGAATCAACTCCTTGGGACCGTGATTGATCATTAGTTTAATAAAAGTGTTCTTTTGTTAAATTGATTATCAATCTTGTTGAATGTTTTAAAAGATTGCCATACACGTTTTTAAACAACAGAGGTCATATTTTTCCAACAAAAGTGAACCTATAATGAAGAAGAAGAAATGAAGAGTAATTAACAAATTTGGAAGAAAAAATTAACAATTTCCCTTTCCAAAATTGAACAAACCTGAACAATTGAACCTTTTTGAGCACATCAAAACCGAAGAATGATTTAGGGTTTGCAAATCAACTAATAAATCATTTATTTTTTCCTTTACTGAACAAATAATCATGAAAATAGAACAAATTAGAGAGAGCACACGAGAGAGAGATAACAAAAATCGAACGAGTGAGAGAGAAAGAAAGAGAGAGCGAGGGAGAACGTCGAGGTGGTGGTCGGAGCGGTATGAGTCGACAGAGCGGCGGGAATCCGTTTTGGAGAAGATTGCAATCTGGATGAGGTTGGGAAACGAAGAAGTGTTTAGGGTTGTATAGAGACAAGTGAGAAGCAGTGAGTTTTTCAATTATGTGAGAATGAGAGTTGTTTCATAAAAACATTTTTTAACTCAATACAAAAAGTTTGTAACAAAAAAAAAAAAAGAAATTAATAAACAAAATTTTACTTATTATATATTATTCACGGATTATTTTCTTCATTTATCTACGGAAAAATTATGGTAAACAGAACACGAAAATTTTTTGAACAACTGCAACCGGAGTTGCATTTTTTTATTCTTTATCCACATATTTTTTAAATTTTATCCACGCAACAACGTGAAAATTAATTTAAAAAAATTAATTTATTTTACAAATAGTATAAACACGATTTTTCTATAGATACCTGTAGTACCTAATTTTTCTCCGAATAATTTAAAATTATTTTAATAATAATAATAATATATTTAATAAATATTTTACAATTATTATAAAAAATCTAAAATAATCATTATTTAAAAAAAAAAGTAATAATGTGAAGACAAACAATAAGGAATTCGAATTACACCAAATTAATTTAGTATTTCTTATTTGGCATGCCACACATCAATACACTATAGTCAAGACACCAATCAATCCATGCCAATATATTGTCTTGCCAACGCTCAACACTACCAATCAATCCATGCCAATATATTGTCTTGCCAACGCTCAACACAAATTTCACAAGTCTTCATCTTCTTGATTTTCACTCTTCCATTGTACATCCTTTTAGCTGCTTCACTTTGTGAAAAAGCTATTACAAACCCTCCTTTATATTATTTGCATATTAAAAACCCTCCTTTATATTATTTACATTCCTAGCATCCTGTTACAAACTTTGCTTTATATTATCATCCTAAGTACAAACATATTAGAAACTAGTTAATTGGTTCATTTTATATCAGACATAAGAATAAAGGTATTACTTGTATAACCTTCCTTTATAAGGTCTACACTCAAAATCTAAATTTTGCAACAAACCATGTGAAGCTCAGAACTTGATTTTGTCTAATGAGTAGAAAATTACACCACTCTAATTTACTTTAGCCTATAATTAGAATTCGAAAATTTTGAAAAAAAAAAAGGAAAAAAAAGAGAATTCGAAATTTTGAAACAAGAGAGTAGATGTTATTTTTTGAGAGAGAAGTTAAAAAAAAAACACACTAAAGCAAATTGAATTTTATCACTATTCAAACAAACAGAAACAGGAACAAACACTTAAGGTATTTTCGTTTTTTTATTTTTCATTTCCTAATCACTATCCAAATGTAATCTGTAAATTGAGTTTGAGTTATGAATAAAAGATGAAAATTATTTTTGTTGTTATAAATTTGATATGAGTATAAAAAGGTTAAAGATAATAAGATTAAGAACTCAAACCTTGAACGTCGTTGTCGTCGGTGGAATGCCGACCATGCTTTTTGGTCACTCCGTTCGCACCCTTGACTCCCCTTTTCCCCGACGACTTCATCCAGTGGCCTCTGTCCAACACCGTTCTTGTTCAATGTCTCGATGGTGAAGTCCGCGTGGAAATAAACCTCTTGTTTCTCTATTGAAACTTTTGATCTCCACTAAAACCTCCATTAACCTAGCCGTCGCCCACATGTTCAGTCTGTAAGCTTATTAGGGTTTCAGTAGTACCAACCTTTTTTTTTTTAACTTTTGTTTGTTTGTTGTGTTAAGTTGGACTCCCAAACAGAAAACGAAAATATGCCCATCTCAGCCCAGTTAATTTTTTTTCTCTCTCTTTTTTTTTTTATTCAAGAAATTTAACTTGCTTGCTAATTAAATATCAAATTTCATAAATTAAAAACAAATAAATATTTCATTAAAAATTAATTAGATGTGACATCTTTTTAATCTTTGAGTTATTGGAACACAAATTGTGACAACTTGGTGGTTCTAAATCGCATCTTCACAAATAAGTTAATAAATTAAAAATCATAAACAAATTAATCATAAAAATTATTAAAAGTTAACTAATTTTAATCCCTGATTTGCATAATACAAATTATATATTCTGATAAATTTAAAATTTATTTCTATAAATAAATAGATTTAAAATCAATTTTTTTAAAATTTAATTAATTAGATGTGTTGTTAAGACACAAGTTAAACTATTTATTAGTTTTGAAACTCAACTAAAAAATAAATAAAAAATGATAAAATATTTTTAAGAGGATTAAATTAGATGTGACTCTTTTTACTCCTTGAGTTTTGAGACACGAGTTGTACAATTCGATCCTCTTAAAATTCATATTTTAAAATAATTATTCGAATCAAGCAAGCTTTTTTTTATGTTTGTCAAAATTAACTTTTTTAGTAACAAAAATACAATTTTATTTAAAAGCAATCAACGCATCCACATTTTCTGCAAAGAACTACGTAGTTTTGATTTCTCCATAGCACCGGGAGATACGTAGGAGCAAGAACATATTCTTGTCAAGCACACTAATAAAAACTTTTTTTTTCCCACTCTTTTAAACACACTTTTATCTCAAAAATCACATTTATAAAAAACAATTTATATTCATATTTAATAATAAAGAGAAATAAATATATATTTAAGTTGATATAATTTTGCACAATTAATTTTAAGTAACCGTATTTTAACGGATGTTGTAGGATGCTAATACCTTCCCTACGCATAATTGACTCCCGAACTCAAAATTTGGTTTCAAATGCCATTTTTATATTTTTAAGGGTTTTCCAATATTTTCTTTGTTTTAAAATAAATTTTGGTGGCGACTCCATTGAATTCGAGAAACACTCAAACTTTTAGGCTGCAACAATACCAAATAATTTACTCACGGACTGAGATCCGTGAGTAATTTTCCGTAGGTATTCAGTTGTTTTGTTGTAGTGGTGGTACGAATTCGGGTATGTGGTTCGTTACTTAAGAAGAATTGGGTACGTGGAGGGTATACATAGTCAGTACGCTTGGGTTCGTGAAAGTTATAGTTAATATATTAATTAATGTTATTAATACTTTTTTATTTAATCAAAGACTAAAAATTGCATATTATTAAATAATTAATTAAAAAAATGAATAGAAAATAATGTCTGCATTATTTTTTTCTTTTTCTTTTTAAAGAAGTTTGTATTTAAATGAATTAATGTTTGGCCTTTGGATACACAAAACCTCCCAGTTAACTAAGACTAGAAACTTGAAAGCTACTTTGTAATAGGATACTCCTAGTAGCTAGCTATACATATTCCCGAGGTCAAATACTAGTTTTATTTCCTGGTTTTTTTTTTTCTCTCTCTTTCTCACTTGTTCTGTCTTCCTTCTACATGTCTTCATTTTTTCTATTTGAAAAAAAAAATCTTGAAAGGGACAAATTGGATGAGAACCCACATTGAATCAAAGTCGTAAAAGTACCGCGAACCGGTTCACAAGTACCAATTCGCAGTTTCGTGGGCGATATGACAAACTCTGTAACTATAATCTCAACAAAAGTGTTTCACAATCTTTGTTGCATCACTGAACCTCCTCCCAAGTGGATTCCCATGAAAGAGGATCATCCTCGACCATCCACTTCTTCATCCTCAAAGGAGTATTCTCCTTCCAAGTGAAGGGAGTCTTTGTTGGATCTCTTATCTTTTTGTTGATGCCAAATGGGGGAGAAGAATTAGGAATATCTTGTGAAGTATTGGGGAAATTTTAGGATCTAACTATTTAGGGGTAGCGGAGAAAATATCAATCTTTTTGTTGACTCTTGATTAGCTCATCCTTGTGATGAGTAGATTAAGTTGAAACTGATTAATGTTTGTCTTTTTAAATGATCATGCTTATGGGATAATTTGTATGGAAGATTATGCTTCTTTTTTTATTAATGATTAATCCCTTTTTTGTTTTGAGTATGTTTGAATCATGTTAATTATTATGAATGACCAATAGTATGGTTCAAAAGTGTTATGTTTCAAATCATACTTGTCAAAACTGTCGCATAAACTAAGGGGGAGTATTTCCTGAAATATTCAAATTAAATTCATTGATTATTTTGCATTAAGTTAGAATGAACATTGGATCCTAATTCAAATATTTGTCATCATAAAAAAGGTGAAACTATCTGAACATTTGTATGCGAAATGTATTTTGGTGCAAAATTTCATATGGATATACCTACAAATTTTCATTCAAAACATATTTGTAGGAATAGTACTGCGGATATTTCTGCATGAAAAGTCGTAAGAAAATGTCTTAAGTTTGCTTCACATTGCATGCAAATTTATTTGCAGATAGTTTACCTACTGATACAGGAAATCCTTAGGAAACAATTATCCACGAATGTTTTACATGGAGATATGGTTCCGCCAAAAAATCCGCAGATAAATTGTGTTCTTGCGGATTTTGTACTTAAATCCGCACGTAAAAAGCAAATTTCTAGTAGTGTTAATTATGAAATACCATTTTTTTTAAATCTATAACAAATAGACCCTAAACTAAAATATTCCAGAACCGATTTTTGTAATGGAATCACATAACCCTATTGTCAATACGATATTAGAGCAAAAATACAAAAGATCATTCCTTCGGTCCTAGAAACATATACAACGCCTCTCTCTCACACTTATTTTCTCCTTATAATTTTACACCTTTTGAAGAGAACAGTAGAAAACGAGAATAGAGAAGTCATTCTTATTTTCCTAAATCAATCACACTAGAATAGTGATTGTGTATTCGTTCACTGTTGGATTAGACTAATTTTTAATTTGATGGAATATTTGCAACATATAATTCTTTATTTTCAATAGTCAGATGGTCAAGACAATGTCTAGAGTGAGAGAAATCGCATTCGCATTGTAAATGTAAAATTGAAGTATTTTCATCTTCTATTTCTTATTTTAAACTTTAATACTATGTTGTGATTTTCAAAGTTTTCCTATTGATATAGAAAACTATTTTAACAAGCCATTATTGGTGGTGGGCTGTTTAGGGTTTTTGATGGTTATATCCCCTTTTTGTTTGTTTATTCCCTATCTACCCTACTTTGAAACAATATTCCTGAAATGCCCTACTTTTTCGTTCCTTCAGGAAGTCGTTCCCTGGGGAAGCGACCTCTTGAAGAGGAAATTTTTCAATGTTAACAGGGGGTCGTTTCCCGGGGAAGCGACCTCCCACTGGGTTTTTTTTTTTTTTTTTTTTATATTTTAAAGTTAGTTTATTATTAGAATTATTAATTTAATTATTTAAAAAATAAAATACTAATATTAAATTACAATAAAGTATAGTAATAAATTATAAATAAAATTTATATTTTAATTATTATTATTATTATTATTATTATTATCATTATTATTATTTATTATAATAAATAATTATTATATGGTATAATTAAAAATTATTATAATTAAAGTGATTAAATAAATAAATTAAATGATAATAAAAATTAAATAATGATAACAATTAAAATGAAAAGAAATTTATATTGATAACATGAAAATAAAATGAAATACATTAAATTATTAATTTAATTATTTAAAAAATAAAAATAAAAATACTAATAATTAATTAAAAATACGTTAATAATTAATTATTAATAAATGTTATATTTTAATTATTGTTATTATTATAATAAATAACTATTATACTTTTAATTAAAAATTATTATACTTAAAATGATATTAAAAATTAAATAATAATAACAATTAAATGAAAAGAAATTGATATTGATAACTTGAAAACGAAATGAAATACATTAAATTAATAATAAAAAAGTACATCAATCAAATTTGAAAAAAAACAAAATACATTAAATTTATATCAATGATGTCCACCTAAATGACCTCCAGTCCCACATGTACGATGTCGCCGAACTCGTCTAGCTCTCTGAACAAGTTGCGGTTCTTCCGGTTCATCGTCATTTTGATCATTTTCTTCAATGTAAGCTGTAGATGGATTAGAACCACTGCCACCTGGTTCCATTACATTTTGGGATTGTTGATTATACATTGAATCAAATACAGCATATGCCGACTCAGGAGTTGTGCACTGAGTTCCAAACAAATTATAGAGAAGCCCATCTTCTGTCGGATAACCGGGGTGTTGGTATTTCTGGCACCGACGGAACGTAATACTGAGATGGTGGTGGATCATAAAATGGAACTTCAGTAGCGACGTGTATATGAGGTGATGATGAAGACGGTCCTGCTGTGTATTGGTGTTGTGGGGTTGATTGGGAGGTCGATTGCACACGAGGATATGACGGCGGTTGTAAACGGGGATCACAAAGATATTGTTCTACAGATATAAACAATTTGGTGTGTTGTCTAAACCAAATCATATATTCTGTGCTATGACATAAAACACCTTGTACGATGTTACCTTGCAACACGTAATTATGGCGCTCATTCCAATGGTTTATTTCTTCCCTCCAAACCCAAGTCCAATTATTGTAACACCCCGTTTTTCAAAGCGAGGGTATATTTTTTTTTTTTTTTTTAAAAGTAATTAAAACGAACAAAGAAATAAATCAGGAAATGCTTTTGGATAAATAATTGAGTCATTATAAATTACAAGCAGCGGAAAAGTTTCTCCAATTACAAATCCAAAACATTTCTACATAACATCAAATGGTACATGGGACCCATTCAAAGATGATATAAAACTGATAATATTTGTATAAGTACAGTTTTCCAAAACTAAAATACTCCAAACCAAAAAGAAGGACCCCTAGTCCCTATACTTCATCCTAATCTGATCATCCTACCAAAAACTATACACCCCGAGTAATCTCCACGCGCCCCGTGAGATCCTCCTAACACAACCGCAGTCAAGCATTCCCATCTCCATCCCTGTCCGTAGGGTACGAACCAGTAGGGCCGTCCTGACTCTCATCTGAGGGCAAAGCCCAGATTTCCACAATAGTGTAAAGGGTCACCAACCAGAAAATAACAGTTAACACATAGCAATTAAGTTTTTGAATGCTCAAAACAACTTTTTAACTAAGCATGCATCTTAACAGGATTTTCCATGTGCGAAAATTTCATACATTACATTGCCAATGAAAATGAAGGTAAAATGCAGTTCTCGATCTCCTAATTAACACATGATAAAACAAAACATGGATAGATTCATGAGCAATTAATCATACAACTAAAAATGAGGATTTTCACTGAGCCAATCGATTGGGCAATCATTGGGGTGAAGATTTTTAATGGAAACAGAAACCTGGGCCGAATTCAATCGATTGGTAAATCGATTGATTGGTTCCTGAGCCCCTGGTCTCGAGCCAATCGATTTCCTAATCGATTTGGTGAGGGATTCTTAATGAAAATAGAATCCTGGGCTGAATTCAATCGATTGGTAATTCGATTGATTGGTTCCTGAGCCCCTGACTTAAGGCCTAATCGATTGGGCAATCGATTTCTTAACTGATTCCTTTGAAAATTGTTTTCGAAATCGATTGACTAATCGATTTTGTGAATTGGCCAAGTCCCTGTTTACCCATCCAATCGATTGGGAAATCGATTTCCCTGATCAGTTTTCCAAAAATTCATGAATTAACCTAAGTCATTCCTAATCAAGTTCACCACTTAACACTTAGCAATTTCTACGCGATTACTACGACACACAAAGGTTCGATAACCATCATACTCACACACAATGCACAACACATAGCACTTAACACCTTCATCTCAGTTATCACGATAAATCAAAATTCGAATCACTCAATCATGAACTCAAATCAAACATGACTCGCGTGCCAGGCACCCTAATGCAATGCGTATATGCCAAAATGCATGGACTCGGAATTCCAAACCAAAACCCTCCTCGAAGGGCCGTAAATCATAATTGTACCGCCTATCACAAGCCAAAGTACCAATTTACCGAGGTGCCACCTATCACGGGTCAGCACGATTTACTAAAATGCGTAAATCATAAACGTACCACCTATCACGGGTCAGTACAGTTTACCGAGGTGTCACCTATCACGGGTCAACACGATTTACTAAAAGAAAAAGCGGGAATCGTAAATGTACCACCTATCACGGGTCAGTACAGTTACCATGGTGTCACCTATCACGGGTCGACACGATTTACTAAAATATAAATCGCAAACGTACAACCTATCACGGGTCCGTACAGTTTACCAAGGTGCCACCTATCACGGGTCAGCACAATCCACCAAAAATATAAATCGTAAATGTACCACCTATCACGGGTCAGTACAGTTACCATGGTGTCACCTATCACGGGTCAACACGATTTACTAAAATATAAATCGCAAACGTACAACCTATCACGGGTCCGTACAGTTTACCAAGGTGTCACCTATCACGGGTCGACACAATTTACCAAATGAAATGCATGAGCATACACAGACTCCATTCACAACAATCGTTAAGCAAATGCAGATATTAAAAGATTCCCCATTTTTTAATACCCATTTAACTTAAACGACTTTCAAACAACATTAATTAAATAAGTCATTAAGAGATTCCCCGTTCTTAATACCGATTTAACTTAATGATTTTCAAAACAAAACGTTAAGCAAACAGTCATATTAAGAGATTCCCCATTCTTAATATACTTTTGACTTAAACGATTTTCTCGCAAAACATGCAGTAAACGAGTCATTAAGAGATTCCCATTCTTAATACTCATTTACCGAAACGATTTTCAAAAACGATAGTTAAGTAACCGAGACATTAAGAGATTCCCCATTCTCAACGCCCAGTTAACTTAAACATTTTCCTCAAATACACATTAAGTAAACCGAGGTATTAAAAAGATTCCCCATTTTTAATACTCGTTTAACTCTAATGGTTTTCAATTCCACAGAAACAAATTCAAACATATTTTCACATTCAAACCATAATTCACAACAACTACACCAATTAACAAACATCAAGTTTCATTTACCCATAATCATACACATTGACATTCAAATTCATTTACCACGAAACATTCATCACTATGAACAAAACCTAACTCTAAGGTTTTTACCCATAACGCACTAGTTTGGTTTTTCCCCAAATCGATACATTTAACCCTAACAATTTCCTTCCCACACAACTACATATAAGTCCCTAATGCAATCTAGAAGTTTGGAAGGAGCCCTTACCTCAAAGTTAGCTTTATCGAGAGTTTCCGGTTCCGCGAGAAATTCCGGTAAAATCTCCGCTCGCAACGCCGCTTCCAAGTTAGTGCACTAGCACCGTAGCACGTAGGTGAGCAACTTTCCCTTCTATCTCTTCGAGAAAAGAGGTTTGGATCTAGGAGAAACGGAGGGGTTTGTGTTTGGATCTCAAAAACCGTATTTCTTCGTTTTCGAATCAAAGAGGAAGAGTGGAGTTACGAAAACCTTGATCTAACTCACACACAACCTTGGGTCACTAGCTTTGAAGAAAGGAAGCAACGAAAACGAAGAATGGAGAAAGGATGGATTTTTGGTTAAAGCTCACGTGAGTGCAGAGGAAGAAGATGGAAAATTCAATTTTCCCTCCTTTCTATTTCTTTCCTTTGCTTTTCCTTTCTTCCTTTTCCTTCCTTCCTTTATATACTATTTTCTTTTCCTTTTCCTTCCTTCTAGTTTCCTTTCTTTTCCCTCCAAGCAAACATATGAATATAAAATAAATATAACTTAACAAATATCTCAAAATCTAGATATTTATTAAATTACCGTTTCACCCGAAACGCCTTAAATTAGCCGTAAAGTAATTTCCGCAGTTAAATTCAATTTATTTATCGACGAGAAACTCTAATTGGCATCGAAATATCTTTTTGATTATAAAACTCCAAAATATTATTAACTTTGGCTTAAAAGCCTCCGAGCCAAAATCCAAAATATACCCAAAATACATAAAAGGTACTTTAAAATTATGGGTCTTACAATTATCATCAAAAACCCGGCTGTTTATATAGTGGGGAAACTTAACTTTTCTATTTTTGAGTGTTGACGTTTTGAAAGAACTAATTTATGAGAAGTTTTAAAGTTTGAAAAATTTATTAAAAAACTATTTTATTTGGGGAATTGTGCAACTAATTAAGATATTCTAAGTTTTATATATTGTGTAGTGAACCTTTGCCTACCCTCTAATATTATAGGTAAGTAGATTAGAAACAAATAGATACATTGTCTAACATTATATTTATATTTTATTTTGGGATTATTTATGAAATGTTCAATATTAAAATTTCAAGTTATTGATGAATTTTTCAGTTATATGAATTTAAGGAATTTACTAAATTATTTCTTTAACACAATTTATTATACATATTGTTAGTACTTTATTGCATTATTAAATTTGATTTTTTTTTTGTCATTATTTCAATTGTTAAATCCAAATAACTAGAGATAATTTCCCCTTCTTTTAGTGTAGGCTCGTGGTGGTCTCAATCTTGGCTAGAATTACTTGGAAAGTGTTTCACAACATATTGCAAAGGTAGTGGAATATCAATCTCATCGTGGATGTAAAAATTTCTTTGATAGTCGATATATAAATATTTTTATCATTGTTATTTAAATCTAAACACGTTTGTTTACGCTGTTTGAATTTTAAGGTATGTCAGATTTTAAATGGAATCTAACTCATTAATTTTTTTTTAATAAAAAAAATAAGTGAGTTGTGTATAATTTTTATTATTATTTAATTCATATCAATTTACATTCTACTATTATAATTAATAAAAAAAATTTAAAAAACGTTCATTTATATAAACTCTCTTTTGATTACAAAAAAGAACATAACAAGTTAAATATATTATTAATTTTAATATATTTATTTTACATGAGTAAATTAATTATAAATGGGTTCTAGCTATCGTTAGCACATAAATTTATCAGTTTACTTTATAACTATCATTAAAAACATTAAAAAAATTGCGTTATTATATAGCAATTCAAATATATTATTATTTTCATTTATTTATTTATATAAACGAATTTAATGCAAATGAATATAAACCATAATAAAAGGGAACTTTCTGGTCATTAATATAACCAAGGTCATTAAAATTGATTTCAGGAATTTAAATATCAATTTCAATAAAAAATGAAATCGAGTTTATCAAACTAGACACACAATTAACTTGGTAAACTAGCATAATGTTTTTAACAATTTTATTTTTATCTTTTTATTACTTTTCATCGAACTTGATAGACTCAGATAAATTTGAGTAAACATGGATAAACACGGATACAAAGTATTCTATTGTTTTCCATCTAAGTTTTCACATTCAGTTCATTTTCTTCTTTATTAGTTTAATTTTGTTCATATTAGTTTTTGTTGTTGTTATAATTGAGTAATTCTTTTTAAACTATTGATACATTTATTGTGTTATATAAGTATATAAGTCATGTAAATATTATTTTAATATATACTAAACTCATACGAATTTATAAATTAAGTTTTCGCATCAAATTCATATAAAGTTTAATTCATATAAACTTTGACTATAAGACATGATCTATTTCCATGCACGTAGGCATTCACAATATTTCACACCATAGCTCAACCCCACACTTTGAATATTCACAATATAGCCTATCCCCATTGTCTTTAAATACACCTAATTTCTTTCTTCTAATTTCATTTGAATTCACAACAACAAAAATACATACATTCTCCTAATTTCTTCTCAAATAATGAA
Organism: Cicer echinospermum; assembly: GCA_002896215.2. Classification (NCBI taxonomy): domain Eukaryota; kingdom Viridiplantae; phylum Streptophyta; class Magnoliopsida; order Fabales; family Fabaceae; genus Cicer; species Cicer echinospermum. The sequence goes on along the minus strand of PGTU02000009.1, from coordinate 22,686,646 downwards.
AGATACTATAGTTCTATACCCTGCTCTTGGTAGTGGACACCTAATGTCCATGATTGAATTAGGCAAACTCATATTAACCCATCACCCTTCTTTTTCCATCACTATTCTCATCCTCACACCACCCACCAATAACAACAATAACCAACACACACTTTCTCATACACAACAATACATTGCTTCTGTTACAACCACATTCCCTTCAATTAATTTTCACTACATTCCTACAATTTCATTCCCTAAAACCCATCTTCCACCACACTTACTCACCCTTGAACTCTCTCACCAAAGCAATCACCATGTTCATAATATTCTACAATCAATTTCCAAAACCACAAACATCAAAGCTGTTATCTTAGATTTCCTCACCTATAGTGCCTCACAAGTAACAACCACACTTGAAATTCCCACTTATTTTTACTACACTTCAGGTGCTACTGTTCTGTCCATGTTCATTTATTTTCCAACGATTCATCAAAACACTACAAAACCAATTAAGGATCTTCATATGCCTCTTCAAATTCCTGGATTACCAAAGAATATTTCAACAGATGATTACCCTGATGAAGCTAAGGATCCAGAGACTAAAGCGTACAAAGTTTTACTTGATTCGGCGAAAACGGTAAGGGAATGTGATGGAATTATTGTGAATACTTTTGATGCTATTGAAGAAAAAACTATTAAATCTTTGAAAGAAGGGTTATTTGTTCCAGATGGAATTACTCCACCAATTTTTTGTATTGGACCTTTGATTACAGCTTCATATGGTGAAGACGAAAATGGGTGTTTGAGTTGGCTGGACTTGCAACCGAGTCAAAGTGTCGTGTTTCTAAGTTTTGGAAGTATGGGGAGATTTTCTAAGGCTCAATTGAATGCAATAGCTTTTGAATTGGAGAAAAGTGAGCAAAGGTTCTTGTGGGTAGTTAGAAGCGAGTTGGACTTAGATGAGTTGAGTTTGGACGAGTTGTTACCAAAAGGGTTTTTAAATAGGACGAATGAAAAGGGAAAAGTTGTGAAAAATTGGGCCCCACAACGTGAAATATTGAGTCACGAATCAGTTGGTGGGTTTGTTACGCATTGCGGGTGGAACTCCGTTTTGGAGGCTGTTTGTGAAGGGGTGCCTATGGTGACGTGGCCTTTGTATGCAGAACAAAATTTGAACAAAGTGATATTGGTTGAGGAAATGAAGGTGGCTTTGAAGCTTAACGAGTCGAAAGATGGGTTTGTTAGTGAAAATGAGTTGGGGGTGCGAGTTAAGGAATTGATGAACTCAAATAAAGGTGAAGAGATTAGGCAAAAGATTTCGGTGATGAAGATAAGTGCTAAGAAGGCAAAAGAAGAAGGTGGAAGTTCACTCGTTGATCTAAATAAGTTGGTTCAATTGTGGAACAAGAAGTAGTGTGATTGAGTAGTCCAAGTTTGTAATGTGATATGGGTATTCTTGGCCCTTATCACATCCATCTTTGTATAGTAGTTACAAGTTGTTTTATTGTCTCATAAAAATATAATTTAAGAATAAAAAAGTGTAGAAATTGTGATTCGAATCCTTGTAAAATTTGTGTATTATTTACACAAAATTGTCCTATATCTTTATTTAGCCGTATTACAATAAGGTTATTTATTTATTTATTTTTTCTACATAGATCCCTGATCTTTTAAAGCTGTGTACAATTTAATTTTTTTAATTTTATTTTATTAAAATATGTGGATGTATGTAATACATGTGAGCAATTTTGTATTTTTTAATTTATTTTATTTTCTACATATTTAAAAAAATTATAATTTTAGATGAAACTTAATCCTTAGGTTTTGCTCCGATTTCTATGGAAGGAAAAATCTCGTTAATTTTTAATGGTGGCAAATGGGGAGAGAATATCTTAAGTAGCAGTGCCAGTTAGAGGGGACGATCTGTTACCAAAACAACATTTTTTGGCTTAATTTGTAGTAGGAGTGAAAGAACCGTTGACTTAACCTCTAGGTCCCAAGTTCGACTCGCACAGAAGGAAAAATCTCGCTAGTCTATAATGGTGGAAAAAATGGCGTTACAAAGTCTAATGACCATTTTTACATCGTCCGTCTGGTAGAAACTACACTTTCTCCATAAATTTCAATCACCATGTTGTGAAAGCCGCCTTATTAAAGTATACGCAGTCCCTAGCTATTAAGCCCCAACATGTGTGGTTGTCTTAGAAGCATCCAACATCCATATTAATTTTAAAAAACCCATTGGCGATGTCTTCCAAATAGTAAAGGCAACTTATTTAGAGAAATATTGATGAGTGTATGTTTTTTTTATGATTCTCATTTCTCAATCATTCGTAAATGCATTTGAATTATAAAAAGTTACATGAAAACTATATTTTACCATACTTAAACCATATTTCATGATATGATCATGTTTGCACACTTTAAATACAAGTATACAATATGAGATGAGGTGTAAAACATAAATAAATATATCACAATTAAATATTCACTTAGAGCACATCATCATCAAGTATATATATAATATATATATATATATATATATATATATATATAATCAAGCCTTAACTATCTTTATGTAATCCTCAACTATATGCTGGCACAAACCTTTGACATTGTCAAGGAGACCCTTCTAAACCATGATCAGATATCATACGACACCATATGACACAAATCCTTCCAATTAACAAGAGAAACACCACCTGAGGAGATCCTTCTAAACCATGATCAGATATCATACGACACCATATGACACAAATCCTTCCAATTAACAAGAGAAACACCACCTGACTTCTCATGGAGTCTAAGTGTTATAGGTTTATTTTCGCCAACAACTGGTGTATATACTATTCTCACCATGCTAACAATATCCATAATGATCTCAGTTGAGATGTAGTCGATAAATCAACCTCGTGTGTCCATACACACGAAAATGAAATTCACCATCCTCATAAGTACTAATAGTCCTTATAGCATTATCATATCATTTAGTCAAAGTTATATCTTACACTAATCAATTAGGTTGAGTGTCATACTTTACTAATTCAACTAATGTTTCTCTATTTTATCCTCATCTATATCGTATATACCATAACCATCCAATAGTTCACTATCCAAGGGTAATCATCCTTTAGGAATCTAAGAATTACAAGTGGACAAGTATCAATAATTTTCGAATAATATTTATTAGATAAATCCTACAATATACAACATAAAACAAACATAACCTCATTAATAACATTTATGAGTTACTAAAGAATAATATCTCTCATGAGAAACTCATTTCTAGTAGGGTTTGGGTCACCCGTACAAAATATACATTTACTATTTTACGCTAATTGTCCAATATGTATTTAACTTTTTCCCCACCTTGTGTATCTAGAGTAGCAATTGCCACAATGGTTTCACTCGAACAATACCTAAGGTGATAACTTTGCTTGTACCAATTACTGATAATTCACCAACAGTTCGAATATGTATTTGAATAAAATTAAGGGTAACTCTAGGGAATATAACTGCTATGGATGTGGATCATCAATGGCTGAAGGATCCATAAATGTCTTTCAAACAAATCCCTAGCAAAGGCTTAATAACTTAAAAAACCAAATTTAAAATGGAAATTAGTATTTTAAAATATTTGTAAAGGATTTGAAATGAAATGAGCTAATTTGGACGTACCACCTTAACCTTCTGGATGAAAACCTAAATGTCTTGGAAAGATTTGATAGAACTTAGATACGTCTAAATTTGCTCGAAAGAGAATTAGATTGAACCGACCTTGGTTTTTACTGAGTATAGAGAGAAATGTGAAAGCATAATGAACGGTAGAACATAATGAATGGAAGATAAGATAACTTGAAGCTGTATTTGTATGCACGTCTGCCTCAAAGTTGCTTAGCGAATTAGTGTTTCTCTAGGCTTAATCCTTATGCTACACTATTGAAAAAATCCATGGCTACCTCTTAGGCAATACTCTTAGCCATTAGATTCTTCTTTTCCAGCGTGACATTCATTTTCATTTTTTTGTTCAACATGAGTAAGCAATGACCTGAAGTTTTCCTTCTTCCATAACATGTCGTGACCATCACTCTGTGTATAACTTCAATTAGAAACCTTTATTCCTTCGATGTTTTAGTTCTAAATATGTATTTGTCTCTTTATATAAGTTAAAATTTTGGATAACAAGACTATTTATTTCTTCATTGTCTCGTTAGGATGTTGACGTCTTTATTGTTCCTCCACTCGTTCGCAACGTTTGACAAAAAGGAAAAGCAAAGATGTTAAATTGTTTGGATTTATTATTGTTAGTAGTTACTCACATTTTGTAATATCTTCAAATAAGGTAAAGGGGGTGAGAGAATGTTCGATTTCATGAGTATTATATAATGTGGGATCAATAGGAATGTTGTAATTCTTAGAGATTCATATGAGACTTACCACGTACAGTCGAGTCCTATTGAGTGATAATTAATTAATAATATGCGAATAGTAACATTGAATACTAAAATATGTGTTAGAAATCTATAGAATTATTGTGATAGAATTTTTGTCAAGATTGCGTTATATTTGATTTTTATGAAATCACGTACTAATTGATATTGTATGGGTGATATGGATTAAGTATTTTTTGTGATTCGAACGAAGTTATGATTTTATATAAATGTATTACTTGTTGGATTTCCTACTTCATGATTGATAGAATTTAACTGCTCAATATGATTATGTGTACGTGAGATGTTGAAACTTGAATGAGATTGAATAATTGATATATATATATATATATATATATATATATGTAAACTTTGATGAATTTTGTGGAATGACTAATATATACGTAGACTTAAGTTTTGATTAATATTGTGGAATTCATACTGAGAGTTGGAGGGCTACAGTTGAACCGTAAGGCAAGATTGATAGACCTTAGGGTATCTCTAGCGTGAAATTCTTAAGTGGATTAGTGAGTTATTCTCTAAGGTTGAGAGCTACCATGCAACACAATTGTAATATGAATGTCGTGTATATGTGTCTCAGGTTAATTTGAAAGGATCTATGAGCACATGATCATTCATGAATTGTCCGTCTAGTAGAAACTACACTTTCTCCATCCATTTCAATCACCATGTTCTGAAAGCCGCCTTATCAAAGCATATATGGTCCCTAGCTATCAAGCCCCAACATGTGTGGTTGTCTTAGAAGCATCCAACATTAATATTAATTTGAAGAAAACCCATCGGCGGAATCTTCCAAATAGTAAAGGCTGTTGGTTTTGTAGAAACAGATCGACCAACGTCAATTTTGGTAACGCATGCTTCATTGTCTTCATATGCCATTTCAGATATGTCATGCATAGATTAAGCTCTGTTGGGATGTGCACACCAAGAGGGGAGATAAACCAAAGATTTCGAGTTTCTTGACAGTCCATAAAGAGATGATCTTGTGTTTCATTACATGAGTGGCATAAAGGACAGCTAATATTTAATGTTACCCTTCTTTGCTCCAATCTGCTTCTGGTGTTTCATTCTTGACTCTTTGAAGTGTGTGAATTGACCAGATTGTCTTCCAAATAACCGTACTTCCAGATCTAGAAGATTATTTTTTAGCTTTAATGACATCGTCTAATATGATTTAAAATTAGGAGATGACACTTTGCCCATACGAGTTTTCGTGACAATATATTTATACTGATCAATGACTTTATCTTGTACTAGATGTTGCTTTTTTAAATGATCAGTGTATGTTTTTGTTGATTTTCATTTCTCAATCATTCGCAAATGCATTTCAATTATATAAAGTTACATGAAAACCATATTTTACCATGCATAACACATATTTCATGATATGATCATGTTTGCACACTTCAAATACAAGTATAAAAGATGAGATGAGGTGTAAAACATAAATAAATATGTCACACATAAATATTCACTTAGAGCACCCATCCTCAAGTGTATGTGTGTGCGTGTATATATATATATATATATATATATATATATATATATATATTATATATATATATATATATATATATCAAATCAAGTCTTAACTATCTTAATGTAATTCTCAGCTATAAGCTCGCACAAGTATTTGACATTGTCAAGGACATCATTCTAAACCATGATCAGATATCATATGGCACAAAATTCCTCCATATTAACGAGAGAAACACCACATGACTTCTTATGGAGTCTAATTATTATACATTTATTTTTGTCAAGAACCGGTTTATATACTATTCTGAACACACTAACAATATCCATAATGATCTCAATCGAGATGTAGTTGATAAATCAACCTCGTGTGTCCATACACACGACAATGAACTTCACCATCCTCATAAGTACTAACAATTCTTATAGAATTATCATATCATTCATTCAAAGTGATTATATCTTACACTAGTCAATTAGGTTGAGTGTCATATTTTACTAATTCAACTAATGTTTCTCTATTTTATTCCATCTATATCGTATATACCATAACCATACAATAGTTCACTATCCAAGGTTAATCATCCTTTGCTAATCTAAGAATTACAAGTGGATAAGTATCAATCATTTTCTAATAATATTCATTAGATCAATCCTACAATATACAACATAACCTCATTAATAACATTTATTTGTTACTAAAGAATAATATCTCTCATGAAAAATTTATTTCTAGTAGGACTTGGGTCACCTGTACAACATATACTTTAACTATTTTATGCTAATTGTCCTGACATGTATTGAACTTTTTCCCCACCTTAATTTCTGAATGAATGGTCTTTAAAAGGAGTTGAAATAATCCTTGTGTATCTATAGTAGCAATTGCCACAATAGTTTCACTCAAACAATACCTATAGTGATAATTTTGCTTGTACCAATTACTGATAATTCACAAAGAGTTTGAATATTTATTTGAATAAAATTAAGGGTAACTCTAGGGAATATAACCGCTATGGACGTGGATCATCAATGGCTGAAGGATCTATAAATGCCTTTCAAAACAATCTCTATCAAAGGCCTAATAACATAAAAACCTAAATTGAAAATAGAAATTAGTATTTTAAAATATTTGAAAAGCATTTGAAATGAAATGAGCTAATTTGGACGTACCATTGACATCCTAATAATCTTAAGAAAAAAATTAAGTAGACATTATCTCTTTAACCTTTTGGATGAAAACCTAAATATTTTGGGAAGATCTAATAGAACCTCAATACATTGATATTTGCTCGAAAGAGAACTAGATTAAATCAACCTTGGTTTTTATAGAGTAAAGAGAGAAATGGGAGAGCATAATGAATGAGAGAACATAACATCTACCTCAAAGTTACTTAGAGAATTGGTGTTTCTCTAGGCTTAATCCTTATGCTACACAATTGAACAAAATCCATGGCTACCTCTTAGGCAATACTCTTAGCTATCACGTTCTTCTTTTCCAACATGGCATTCAATTTCTTTTTTTTCTATTTAACATGAGTAAACAATGACCTGAAGTTTTCCTTTTTCCATAACATGTCGTCGCTACCACTATATGTCTAACTTCAATTAAAAACCTTCATTCCTTTGATGTTTTAGTTCTAAATATTTATTTGTCTCTATTATAAGTTGAAGTTTTGGATTACAAGACTATTTTTTTCTTTACTGTCTCGCTAGGATGTCCACGTCTTAGTTGTTCCTCCATTCGTTCCTCCACTCGTCTTAATTGTTTGGATTTATTGTTGTTGTTAGTTTCTCACTTTTTGTAATATCTTCAAATAAGGTAAGGGGTGACATAATATTCGATTTTATGAGTATAATATAATATGGGATGAATGGGATTGTTAGTGGGGAATTGATTTATATATATATATATATATATATATATATATATATATATATATATATATAAATGTGTGTGTGTGTGTGTGCAAACTTTGATGAATATTGTATACGTAGATGTAAGCTTTGATTAATATTGTCGAATTCATACTGAGAGTTGGAGGGCTACGGTTGAACCGTAAGGTAAGATTGATAGACCTTGGAGTATCTCAAGCGGAAAATCCTTAAGTGGATTAGTGAGTTATTCCCTAAGGTTTAGAGTTACCATGCAACACAATTTTATTACGACTGTCGCTTTATGTGTCTCAGGTTGATTTGAAAGGATCTATGACCATAGGATTATTCATGAATTTTCCGTCCACTTTCATGGTGACATAGTATCACGCCTCCTAATTAAGTACTTCATAGTAGAGTGATACAAAGTGATAAGATATTTGAAAAAAATTAATCTTTGTGAATATTTTATTGTGATTGATTATCCATTGACCATTGATATTATGTTATTGAAGATATTTGAATGCTATCTTATGATGTGATAATGTGTGAATTTGATTATTTGCATCTTCTTCTCACATATCTTATATTAGTATGTGTCACTAGGGATGACAATGGGTAGGGTTTGGGTAGGGTACTATAGTACTCGTCCCCATACCTGCGATTTAAAAAAATTATCCATACTCGTGCCCGTACCCTCTTGAGTATCAACTTCAATACCCGTGCCCTTACCATCTGGGTACTTAAGTGCCTATACCCATACCCGTTACCCACACTTTAACTATAAAAAATCGATAAATAAATGATATTGTGATTAAATTTAAAAATTATCAAATATCTTAAATCCAATCATAAAAATATTATAAACCAAAATATTTTCTAACTCAAAACATTTCAAATGAACACTCGTTACAATACATATTAAATATCCATAATAATATTTGTAAAGTTGCAAGTCATACAACAATATTATCTGAGATAATTGATACAAAGTTGCAAGTATAATTAAAAAGTCACGATTAATAAGATATAACTATTAGTTATAAAATCACAATTAATGACCTATTTATCATAATCAGATTCTTAAAAAAATTGCAAACGTTTATGTTTATTATAAATATTGTAATGGTCTAATGATATTAATAGATGTTAAAACATAAAAGAAAACAATTAATTAAACTAAACATTAATATAATAAAGGCTTAATTGCAGTTTTGGTCCCCCTATTTTAGCTGAATCGCGAAAGTAGTCCCTCCATTTTGTTTCTCCCCAGTTTTGGTCCCCCAAATAGAATTTTAGTCCAAAACTTGATGAAATTTTATTTTTTAAAGCCGTACTACACCATTTATGGTCATATATTACAGGTACAATTGTTGGAAATGAGATCTTGAGGCATTGTGTGACTTAAAAAAATAAAAAAAAAAATATGAAATTTCATCAAGTTTTGGACCAAAGTTCTGCTTGGGGACCAAAACTGTGGAGAAACAAAATGGGGGGACTACTTTCGCGATTCAGTTAAATAGGGGACCAAAACTGCAATTAAGCGTATTATAAATAAATAAATAATATATTTATATAAGTGCGGTGTGGGGCGGGGTGGGTACTATAGTACCCGTACCTACTTATTTTTGCGGGTAATTACCCGTCCCCGTGCCCATATCCATTATGCAGGGTTTTATCCTACCCATTGTGAGGTTTTTTTGCGGGTACCTACTGGGTATGGGTCTAATTGCCATCCCTATTGTCACCCCTGCATAGTTCAATATTATATTCTTTGAGATATGAGTATACTTAGTAATAATAAATAAGATCAATATCTCATATTAACTTATTTCAGCACGGCCATATATATTACTCATGTTATGTATGAAGGGAAAATCTCATCGAGGTCACTCATGTCCCTCTACATAACTCATTGAGTGTCCAATTAATTGACTTAATAATTGTCTTGTTACATACAATGTTTAATGACAATATAACATTCAACTCTTCATGTAGGGATCATAGTGGTTTCAGGTCAAAAGATGCCATACACCATTAAAATTATGAGAATAACTTCTAAAACTCACATAAAATACTATGTAGTATTCTCATGGCGGGTCAATCTAGTACATATTTATCGTAATGTATACCTATGTTGTGACTTGATATCTCATATCTATAACATGTGAGATACATGCTTCAGTACACGTACGTAAGATTTCCGGTCGTAATATTATCGCCTTATATCACAATACTTGACTACAAATATTTAAGACTAAAGTTCTATAGTATCCCAGAACCAAGTCATCCATTCAACATTCTATTCAAACAGGTTTTACTCAAGGACTTTTTTATGTTGAAACAAATATAATAACTGAAATTCCTCATATTATAAATAAATAGCATGATATAAGTTTAAGTTCAAATGCAAAACATTGGCCTCTAAAGACTTACACCAACACAAATGTTTCCTTCTTTAAACCACTTCATTCAAGTCTTTTTTCAATATTAAAGTGATTCATTCCTACAAAATAAGAAATATCAAATGCAATTATTAGATTGATATAAAAACTAAACCAAACTAAATAATTTTTAACTAATTGAACAACAACAAAAAAATGCACACACAAAACAAAGAATTTAAGATGCAAATATAAATTCATCAATGATAACCATCTATAGTTTCCAAGACGCAACACTGCACCACAAGTAGGAGTATCTTCATAGAACTTACACCCATATTTGATGACTTACGGTAACCTTTATCAAAAGAAATCTATAGAAATACCTCATTTGATTGACGACTTTTATCTAAATAACTATGACATCAAACTATTAGAGTAGCAACCTCTACAATTGTCGATCTTTAAGGAACAACAGGACCATAGTGACTCTTGGATCCATGAGGACTCCCTACAAGATGCAAAGACTATGGATTTTGATCATGTTGATCGAAGTGGTTGATCTTGGACTAATTTGTATTTACTATTTTTTACATTGTTTAGGGTTTAAGTTTGTTTTTGTTCTGTGTTTGTTGTTTTCTTTGGTGTTTGTACTGGTGATTAGCTTCCAAAACATTAATTAATCAGCAAGTTCTTGTATCTCAAGTCATTGGTTATAATTAAACCGTTTGATTTTACGAGAAATAAATTCGAGAACAAAATTCCTCAATAAGAAGGTATTGTAACATCCTGAATTACGAAATGAGAACATGTCCATGACTACAATGTGATATATGACCTGCATTTTGTGGGTGAATATTAACCAAATTATGAGTATCGAGATTCTTAAGAATTTAGATGGATACAATTAGAACAATTTAATGTGACAATGTCTGTCTTGAAAATGTTTTAAAGCGTAAATATGATTATAAAGTACGAGCAACTTTGTCCAAAAATAAAACATAACCAAGTATTTAAAGATCACAATTTGAAATAATGCGGAAATACCAAACCAAAAGAGTTCAACCTAAAAATGTCACACTAAACAAAGCTGACTCTATACAATCCCCAAATTTATTGATCGAATAATATGTTGACATGCAAACTACTATCTATTTTACTGGTGGCATGCAAGTTAGTTCTTCTCTTCCTTATTGGCAATTTCTTCATCTACTGTTATCTCATAATTTACCCACATGATGTGTATGTACAGTCATAGGAGAAATAAACAAAGATGAGTCATCATTCTCAAGATATAATCATGTAAAGTAAGATACATTAAATGCATAATCATCATCATAATATATCACATAACAACATCAACAAAGACATGATAACACAATAAGAATTTTAATCATCACCTACTTCACGCTAGATCTTTCTAACACCGTTTACCCCACAAATAAGAGTGTCTAGTCTAGTTGATTCAATGGAACCCCTCAGCGGTACCCCACCTTTACATTAGACCTTCCTACTGATAACTTCCTCAAATTATCTTTGACGATCGAGCTCCGATTATATCATGACACAACCGCCAACATCTCCGACTTAATAAATGCAACATATAACATGAAAGACATAATTATCATCATCAACAATTATTGTCTAATAACACTCAGCCGATACATGCGATTAGGTGTGCTAGAACATATTAACGTTCATCATCATCATATCAACAATATTGACTTAATCCTAATCCTAAGTTAATAGTCTAACCTTAATATCTAACTTCTCATTACTAGTTAATTATTATTCTAATTAATCATTATAACTTAATCAACTTAATATATATCAAGAGTCAAATCCACGTCAAACCCACATGAATGTTTGAAATTTAATACAATTAATACACATAAGGTTGATTTTCTACAAAATAAGAAGAAAAAAAACAAAGCTTGATGTGACTTTTTGTGAAATCAATCTTACCTTACCAAATTTAGAGTGCTAAAGGAATCAAAATTAATTTATAATTGATAAAATTAAGAGTGCTTAAGGATTTATGAAACAATAAAACTTATCAAATTTAAAACACGTGAAATTTCTGAAGTGGGAGTCTGCACTAATTAAAAGAAAAATAAAATAAAGTCAAATAAAAATAAAAAGATTGTGTGTGCGCACACTGGAGAATGGGTTTGGCCCATGATTGTGATATGCACTTTAGTAATATTGTGTGTGTTCTCTAGTGTTACTATGAGAACTTGTGGTTGTACTCATTATTTGACATGCTGAAGTTATTTCCTTGGTTAGGACGAATCGTAGTTTTTACTCTTATTTTGAGAGGTTTTTCAGGTTAAAATTGGAGGTGTCCAATTTATAGAGTTTAGGTTCCACAAGAAATAATTAATTCAATGAGCTTCCATTGTGCGCTCTGGTACCAAAAATGCTAAGATCAAATAGATATACGAGAACTCAATCACAAATCTTCTTAAACGATGTCTAAGATAATTATACTTTGTTCAATCTTACGGGGATGTTTGATTTTGAATTATTAGTTCTTCAAAAACTATATCACAATCTGCATCAACAATTATGAAGAACGATTCATTCTTTGAGAAATCTTTAATAGATGCTTTAATTTTAAATTTTAGTTCTTCAGGATTTTTATCACATGATCTTCGTAAACATTTGACCTATATGATGACAAAATAGTCCTAACTCATAAATCACATTTTACTCTTTTGTTTTTAAAACAAACCCATTAGTTATCAAAATTTATTTTTTAACATTTTTTTAAACAAAATTTCATATCTAAAATATTACTAATATTTTTATAAATAGAATAGTTAAAAGAATAACCTTTAAAAAATATATTAATAGTAATTAAAACTCTCATATGCATAATTATTACCACATTTATTAAAATATTATTTTAAATCAAATACTCATTTTTTAATAAATAAATATAACATCAACACTTTCTATTAATTATTAAATCACAATAAATATGTATAAATCATCATGCAAAGCAAGTATATAAAAATAAAGTAAACCAATCACAATATTACTAATATATCACATAATTATTTTTAAAATAAATAACTAATATAGGAAATAGTTAAAATAATAAATAATAACTACATATACATTTGATCATTTAGTCAAATGCATACGAAAATATCACCATAAATATTTAATGCACAATTACACGTAAATCACCAAATATTTTATTCTTTAAAATACTTACACTAAAATGATATTATTTTTAAAATATAAAATAAATAGATATGATATTTATAATTTATATTATTCATTAAATCAAATATATAGACAATTATCAAACCATAAGAAACCTACATATAAAAAAATTAATCAATATATATTCAAATAATTTTAACACTAAATTAATTTTTTAATATTAGTTTTAATTAATAAAATATACAGTTTAATGTAAAATTTAGGATCTTACAACTCCTTTATTAAATAAATATCATCATCAAATTTTGCAGTAAATAATAAGTGAACTTATGTGTAATTAAGCACCCTCTAGATTCAAGCTTACACTCCAAGGATGTAATAAATATATTTAAGGCATTCATAACTTATTTAAGCACAACATTTCAAGAATCAAATAACTTAACGTTAGAGACTAACATGACAATGAATTATATTAACACATCACATCTAACATGTCAATCATTAAAAGAATACCACCATTACTCTAGATAATTTACGTATAAATCATTCAAATGTGTTTTTAGTCTCTATAAAATTTTAACCTTTCAATTTTAGTATTTGTAAAATAAAAATACAGTTTTTGGTCGCTACAAAATTATCATGCATGGAGTTTTATTCCATATAAGGCAGCCTTTATTTTTTAGTGAACTTTTGTGTGCATGTTTATGACATTTTAAAAAGTTCATCCACACATAATAAGTTTAAAATTCAATTTCTAAGTCCGTATTTTCATTATTTTTATCTTGATATTTTAATATTTAAAATATTCATATTTTATTCATTTAAAGTTAAAAAATTCTAAAATTCTGTGGAAGATATTTTTATAATATTTAAACATTGTTGTAAAAATCATTTAAAATTTATATATTTAAAAGACCATTAAATATATTTTTATTTCAGCATGGTCTAAAAGTAATTTCTGGATAATTTTGTAAGAACTAAAAATATATATTTTTATTTTGTTGGTACTAGAATTAAAAGGTTGAAATTTTATAGGGATTAAAAAAATATTTAATCCTATAATTTATATTACTCATTAAATTAAATGTATAGACAATTATCAAACCATAAGAAATTCACATATAAAAAAAATTAACCAATATGTATTCTAAAATAATTTTAACATCATATTTAATTATAAAATATTTTATTGTATGGGTTGTAACATCGAAAATGTGTTTCTGAGTGAAGATTGTTTCAAGATTAAATTCCAACAAGATAATCATTTAATTATAAAATAATTTATTGTATGAGTTGTTACATCTAAAATTCCTCAAGAATGATGTTCATCAACAATGCTGTGTTTTCTGTTTTATAGACATTGAGACAGTAAGAAACTTATTTGTAAATTGCCCAAAAACAAAAGAGATTTGTAAGCATATTTTTAGTTGGATGAATTGGAATTCAGTTGGGTGGGGACAGGATGTGGTCGATAATTTCTTGGTGTTCAATACAGTATGCAATGTGTAACATCCTAAAATCAAATATTAGAAACAAATAAAATTTCTAATTTTAAAATAATCTAAATAATAATAATAATAATAATAATAATAATAATAATAATAATAATTATTATTATTATTATTATTATTATTATTATTATTATTATTATTATATTGTTGTCATGTGTTTATAATTTTTTATAAGGACAAAATCATAGAAATAGTAAACGTGTTAGTATTAATGATTGAATGAAAAAAATAAATAATTAAATAAGACATCTATATAAATTATAATGGATTGTAAATGGATGAGTTGATTCTGCAAGATGTATAAGTCACGTTACGTTAAAACAAACAATTCACTTGGATGACAGTGAATATAGTTGATTTGTTGCATAATTGATGACTTTAGTAGAAACAATTCAATTTTTAATCATCACACCAAAGTAATCTTTTAAGATATGAAACAAAATGCACAATATACGTGGAACCGCCATCGAACTATGAGCGATTTTAGGATTCATGGTTAAGTTATACATATATAAATATAAATTGTTACTCGGAAGAAAAAAAAAAAGAGTATTCTGAATTAAAAAAAAAATTTAAAATAGAATATAAAAATACTTCGTGGTTGTAAATCGACGATAGCGATTAATAGCGGATAATAGAGAAGGGACATTTTTATCAAAGAAGGCTTCAAGGTGAGTAATCACACCCTTTAAACTTTCATGGTACATCTATTTTGGAAATTTAGAATGGAAAAAGAGTTAGATATTTTGATTGGTATTTTCTTATAAAAATATATTTTTGTCGAGAACCTAACTCTATTAAAATTGAGATCTTATGAATTGTAATAATAGATTATAAATTGATTGATTTATTATTGTTTGTTAAATTACCGGTATTATGATTGTTTGAATATATATTCTTTAAAAAGATTGTTTTATGATATTTTCTTGAATAATTGTTGTTATTATCTATTATAAATATGATTATAGGAATATGGTTGTTAAAAACGTGAATTATTTAGATTATGTGTGTTTGAGATATATATATATATATATTCTTTAAAAAATTATTTTATTATATCTTCACAAAGAGATGAGGTTTAAACTCCTCATGGATGGGTCTTGTACCCCACATATAGATGAGTATTAAACTTCATAATGAGATGAGGTTTAAACTCCACATGGATGAGTATTAAACTTCACAAAGAGATGAGGTTTAAACTCCACACGGATGAGTCTTGTACCCCACATATGGATGAGTATTAAACTTCACAAAGAGATGATGTTTAAACTCCACAAGGATGGATCTTGTACCCCACATATAGATGAATATTAAACTGCACAAAAAGAGATGAGGTTTAAACTCCACACGAATGGGTTTTGTACCCCACATATAGATGAGTTTTAAACTCCACAATGAGATGAAGTTTAAACTCCACACAGATGAGTCTTGTACCCCACACTGGATGGGTTGGTGCTCCACGTGATTAGATAATACTCACTTTGCATAAGTAGTATATCTCCATCATTGAATTGATTGATTATTTTTTGCAGAATAAATGCGTATATTGGAATTACTTGATTATGATAGATGTGGATTATCGTTAAATTGATTGATGAGTTTTTATTAATTATTGGAAATAGTTGGTTATTATAGAGAAATCTTAGTTATATCATGAATAGTTCTAAAGAATATTTTTGGATGAAGGCGGGTACCATGATCGACTTTTTTCAGTTACCGCTCTGGCTGAGAATAATACTTGTTTTAAAATTGTGTATTATTCACTGGGATTTTGTATCTCATTAAAGTGTTGTTTTCAGATACTGAGACCGTTGGAGATGTCGAGAGTTGAGAAGTCCTACCTCCCTTGAGGAGCGTGATTTCCTTCGATTAGGTTAGTAGATCAAGAATAAGTAGACATAATGTCTACATCGTACTTTATGTCGGGATTATATACTATTTGCCCAGTTTTGGATATTTTAATTATTAAAGATTTTTGAGTTGTAAGAATTTATTTTGAGATTTCATAACATTACTGCTTTCTAACAAATCATTATTTATCACAGTACCTTATTCTCTTATATAATTTTGAAATTTTTTCCGTTATTACCTCAATTTTTATACCCACGTAACTAGGCTTATATCTTTGGTATCAGAGTCAGTTCGGACCTAGATCGGACTGTGTTGTGGGTTTACTTTACTTTATTTTTATCATTAATTTAAAAATAAAAATCAAAACTTGGGCTTATAGGATTGTTTGTTAGGGTCAAAAATTTTGCCTGCTATTAGGCTGGATGGGCGTGGTCAACTCAATGATTGATTCGTAGTGCGCATATTTATGGCGGGTAATAGGCGTGGAATGAATGACGCACTTGCCGAGGCTCTCAGCTTGATGGCTGCAACCATGCGATAACAAACAGAGACTCTTCATCAATCGAGAGGATCCAATATCACAGCGGCGGCAGCTGTAGACCCTCAATATGTAGGAATTTCTGAATTTCGAAAGAACAATCCACCACCATTTCGAGGAAGTTCTGATCCAGTTGAGGCAGATGAATGGTTGTTGAAGTTAGAGACAATCTTTCGAATAATATGGTGCAATGATGATCAAAAAGTGCACCTTGCTGTTTATATGTTAGAGTCTAATGCTAAGCATTGGTGGAATTTTGCTAGATGAGGTCTACTGACACAAGTTGTTCCCATTACTTAGGGTGGGTTTAAATAGATATTTCTAGAAAAGTATTTTCCCCATAGTGTTCGCTTTCAAAAGGAAATAGAGTTTCTTAATCTTCGTCAAGGAGGTATGTCAGTTGTAGAGTATGTAGCCAAGTTTGAAGCTCTATCAAGGTACTCTCGCTATCTTAGGGACAACCCACAAGACGAGTGAAAGGAAATCAAATTTGAGCAAGAACTAAAGCCTAAACAACAAAGCTTTATCGGAATTCTAGAGATTCGTGACTACCTCACCGTGGTAAACAAGTCTAGGATGGCTGAGCAAAAGATGCAAGCGTTGGAAGCTGAGAAATCAAAGGAGAAGTTTAACCATGTTGGAAAAAAGGTTCCACAATAAGAACAACAAATTGCAAAAGAATCTACGCCCTGTGCCCACAATTTCAAAGGACAAGCTTCAATTAGTAAGAATAAGGGATGTGATAAGTGTGGATTTAATTATGGAGTCCGGTCATGTCCTGCCCTACGAATTACATGTCTTAAATGTGGAAAGGTTGGACATTATGCTAGATGTTGCCAGAGTGAGGGGCGATCCCAATCTAGAGCACGAAACCAAGGGAGAGTCTTTACACTCCAAGGAGAAGAGGTGAAGGAGTCAGATGGTCTGATCAAAGGTATGGGTTTTATTAATAATAAAAAGATTATCATATTGTTTGATTCAGGAGCGACACATTCCTTTATATCTTTGTCTTGTGCGAAAGCCTTGCAATTGACTATTTCTTGTCTACCTATTGATTTATGTGTTAGTACCCTTGCTGGAAAAAATCTTACTACCTCCAATGCATGCTTGAATTCTACTCTTGTTTATCAAAATGTGCCTTATAATATTGATTTGATTTGTTTGCCTACGTCTGGATTAAATGTTATCCTAGGAATGGATTGGTTGTCATCGAATCATGCAGTTATAAACTGTTCTGATAAATCTATCCTTGTTGCACCTCAACCTATGATTGTTGATTCACCTCATTCGTCCAAATGTTTCGTGTCTGCTCTAGCTTGTCATAAGTATTTAGTTGAGGGAGCTCAAGGATACATGCTCTTATTTTCTTCTAAGGTAGAAGTTGTAGTTGGTGAATTTCTTGGCTTACCACCGAATAGAGAATTAGAATTTTCCATTGATTTAGTGCCAGGGTGTGGCCCAATGTCAATAGCATCCTATAGGATGCCATCATTAGAGTTGGATGAGCTCAATAAACAATTGGAAGATTTATTGGAAAAAGGATTCATTAGGCCTAGTGTGTCATCATGGGGAGCGCATGTACTTTTAGTGAAGAAGAAAGATGGGAGTATGAGGCTATGTGTAGACTATAGAAAATTGAATCAAGTTACCATTAAGAATAAATATCCCTTGCCTAGGATAGATGACCTCTTAGATCAGTTGAGAGGAGCTTCGCTATTTTCTAAGATAGATTTGAGGTCTGGGTACCATCAAATTAGAGCCAAGAGTGAAGATGTTCCTAAAACAACTTTTAGGACAAGATATGAACATTATGAGTATGTAGTGATGCCTTTTGGAGTTACCAATGCCTTGTTATTTTTATGGATTATTTGAATCGAATTTTTAGATCTTTCTTAGATGAATTTATGGTAGTGTTCATAGATGATATTCTAATATACTCTAAGAGCTTGAGCGAGCATGACAAACACGTGAAGATAGTGTTGCAAGTTTTGAAAGATAATAAATTGTATGTGAAACCTGTGAAATGTGAGTTTTGGCTTAATGAGGTGAAGTTTTTAGGACATGCCATCTCTACTAAGGGAGTAATAGTTGACTCTAATAAGGTAGATGCAATATTAAGTTGGCCCCAACCTAAATCAGTTACTGAAATGAGGAGTTTCTTAGGATTGGCAGGTTACTATAGGAAGTTTATAAAGGGGTTTTCCAGTCTAGCCTTACCTATCACAAAGTTAACTAGAAAAGGGAAAACTTTCATGTGGGACCAAGAATGCGAGGATAATTTCCAAGAGCTTAAAGAAAGATTAATTTCAGCACCTGTTTTAGCTATACCAAATCTATCCATGAATTTTGTTGTTTATTGTGACCCATCTAAAAATGGTTTAGGATGTGTTTTAATGCAAGAAAGAAA
The DNA here is from genome assembly GCA_002896215.2 of Cicer echinospermum. NCBI lineage: Eukaryota > Viridiplantae > Streptophyta > Magnoliopsida > Fabales > Fabaceae > Cicer > Cicer echinospermum. The sequence continues at coordinate 22,667,000 of PGTU02000009.1, read as the reverse complement.
AGTGGTAGCATATGCATCTAGACAACTTAGGTCACACGAGGCAAATTATCCGACCCACGATCTTGAAATAACAGCTGTAGTCTTTGCTCTTAACATCTGGAGGCATTACTTGTATGGAGCACAATTTGAGGTTTTTAGTGATCATAAGAGCCTTAAGAATTTGTTTGATCAAAAGGAATTAAATATGAGACAAAGACGGTTGATGGAGTTTCTTAAGGACTACGACTTTGAGTTGAAATATCACCCTGGGAAAGCGAATGTAGTGGCTGATGCTCTAAGTAGAAAATCCTTACATGTGGCTTGTATGATGGTATAAGAGACAAGCCTATTAGGAAGAGTTTAGAGATATGAATTTGGATGTGTCACTTTGTGCTATAAGCTTGAACCTAAATAGGCTAGAAATCTGTAGTAACTTGAGAGGGATAACAAAAACAGAACAACTCTTAGATAAATAATTACATTCTCTAGTGGGCAAGGAAAATTATACCTTATATGGTGATGGTTTAGTGTTGTTTAAGGATAAGATCATTGTTCTTAAAGGGGGAAGTCTTAGGGATAAGATTTTAGAGGAAGTGCATAAGAGTAAGTTCACGATACACCCAGGAATAACTAAAATGTATCAGGATTTGAGAAAAACGTATTGGTGGTCAGGAATGAAAAAGGATGTAGCTAGCTTTGTGTCTAAGTGTCTAGTGTGTCAAAAGGTTAAGATTGAACACCAAAAGCCTTCAGGATTGTTGCAACCTTTAGAAATTCCCGAGTGGAAATGGGAGAGGATATCTATGGATTTTGTGATGGGTTTGCCTAGGACGTGTATGGGTTTTGATGCTATTTGGGTGATAGTTGATCGATTGACCAAATCAGCCCATTTTCTACCAATTAAAAAAACCTATAGTTTAGATAGACTAGCTGACCTCTACATTTAGGAGATAGTAAAGTTACACGGTATACCCACCTCTTTAGTGTCGGATAGCGATCCACGGTTTACTTCTAGATTTTGGAAGGCTTTTCAGAGAGCTTTTGGTAGTAGACTGAGTTTTAGCACAACTTACCATCCACAGACAGATGGTCAATCAAAGAGGACTATTCAAACTCTTGAGGATATGCTCAGAGCTTGTGTTCTAGATGAAGGTAGGAGTTGGGATAAGTATTTACCTCTAGTAGAATTTTCTTACAACAACAGCTATCACTCTACCATAGGTATGGGACCATATGAGGCTCTTTATGGAAGTGTAGGTCCCCTTTGTGTTGGTGTGAAGTTGGTGAGAAGTCTTTGTTAGGACATGATTTAGTGCAAGAGACCACTAGTAGAATTCAAATAATTAGGGAAAGGATGCGTACAACGCAAAGTAGGCAAAAAAGTTATGTTGACAGGAGAAGAAAACCATTGGAATTTCAGGAAGGGGCACATGTATTCTTAAGAGTCACTCATAAGACTGGGGTGAGAAGGTCAATGAAAGTCAAAAAGTTGAACCCTTGTTTCATGGGTCCTTTCCAACTGCAAACATATGTATTCGATAATTCGCACGTGATAGCTCTTGAGTCAGTCCAATTGAAAGATAATTTAATCTTTAAGCCTAGACCTACTCGAATTATTGACAAGAGTACCAAGACTCTAAGGAATAAGGTGATCCCGTTAGTAAAGGTGGTATGAGAAGGGTTAACCTCAGAAGAAGCTACTTGAGAACTTGAGGAAGAAGTCCTACGTCAATATCCAAATCTTGTGGATGTAGGTACATAAGCTTCCTTATGTTTGTACAAGTTGCTTCATTTTAGATTTATTCGATCTGACATTAATTTCGGGACGAAATTTCTTTAAGGAGGAGAGAAATGTAACATCCAAAAATCAAATATTAGAAACAATTAAAATTTCCAATTTTAAAATAATCTAAATTATAATAATAAAAATAATAATAATAATTATTATTATTATTATTATTGTTTATTATTATATTATTATTTATTATTATTATATTATTATTATTATTATTATTATTATTATTATTATTATTATTATTATTATTATTATTATTATATTTGTTGTCATGTGTTTATAATTTTGTTATAAGGACAAAATCATAGTAATAGTAAAAGTGTTAGTATTAACGATCGAATGAAAAAAATAAATAATTAAATAAGACATCTATATAAATTATGATGGATTGTAAATGGATGAGTTGACTGTGCAAGATCTATAAGTCACGTTTTGTTAAAACAAACAATCCACTTGAATGAGAGTGAATATAGGTGATTTGTTGCATAATTGATGACTTTAGTAGGAACAATTCAATTTTTAATCAGCACACCAAAATAATCCGTTAAGATATGGAACAAAATGCACAATATACATGGAACCAGCATTGAACTATGAGCGATTTTAGGATTCATCTTTAAGTTATATTATACAATATATAAATATAAATTGATACTTGAAAAAAAAAGAGTATTCTGAATTAAAAAAAAAATTAAAATGGAATATAGAAGTACTTCGTGGTTGTAGACCGACGATAGCAATTAATTGCGGATAATCGAGAGCGAATATTTTTATCAAAGAAGGCTTCAAGGTGGGTAATCACACCCTTTAAATTTCATGGTACATCTATTTTAGAAATTTAGAATGGAAAAAGAGTTATATATTTGATTGGTATTTCTTATAAAAATATATTTTTGTCGAGAACCTATCTCTATTAAAATTGAGATTTTATGAATTAAAATAATAGATTATAAATTGATTTATTTATTATTGTTTGTTATATTACCGTTTTTATGATTGTTTGAATATATATTTTTTTTAAAGATTGTTTTATTATATATCAAATGAAATATTATATTATAATATGATTTTACGAATATGGTTGTTAAAAACGTGAATTATTTGGATTGTGTGTGTTTGAGATATATATATTCTTTAAAAGATTGTTTTATTATATCTTCACAAAGAGATGAGGTTTAAACTCCACATGAATGAGTCTTGTACCCCACATATAGATGAGTATTAAACCTCATAATGAGATAAGGTTTAAACTCCACATGGATGAGTATTAAACTTCACAAAGAGATGAAGTTTAAACTCCACACGGATGGGTCTTGTACCACACATATGGATGAGTATTAAACTTCACAAAGAGATGATATTTAAACTACACAAAGATGAGTCTTGTACCCCACATATAATGAGGATTGACTTTCATAAAGAGATGAGATTTAAATTCTACACGGATTGGTCTTGTACCCCACATGTAGATGAGTTTTAAACTCCAGATGAAGTTTAAACTCTACAAAGATGGGTCTTGTATCCCACACTGGATGAGCTGGTGCTCCACGTGATTAGATAATACTCACTTCGCATAAGTAGTATATCTCCATCATTGAATTGATTGATTATTTTTTGTAGAATAAATGTGTATATTGGAATTATTTGATTATGATAGATGTCGATTATCGTTAATTTGATTGATATGTTTTTATTGTTGGTTATTATAGAGAAATCTTAGTTATATCATAAATAGATTATAAATTGATTTATTTATTATTGTTTGTTATATTACCGTTTTTATGATTGTTTGAAGATATATTTTTTTAAAGATTGTTTATTATATATTCAAATGAAATATTATATTATAAATATGATTTACGAATATGGTTGTTAAAAACGTGAATTATTTGGATTGTGTGTGTTTGAGATATATATATTCTTTAAAAGATTGTTTTATTATATCTTCACAAAGAGACGAGGTTTAAACTCCACATGAATGAGTCTTGTACCCACATATAGATGAGTATTAAACCTCATAATGAGATAAGGTTTAAACTCCACATGGATGAGTATTAAACTTCACAAAGAGATGAAGTTTAAACTCCACACGGATGGGTCTTGTACCACACATATGGATGAGTATTAAACTTCACAAAGAGGTGACATTTAAACTACACAAAGATGAGTCTTGTACCCCACATATAATGAGGATTGACTTTCATAAAGAGATGAGATTTAAATTCTACACGGATTGGTCTTGTACCCGACATGTAGATGAGTTTTAAACTCCAGATGAAGTTTAAACTCTACAAAGATGGGTCTTGTATCCCACACTGGATGAGCTAGTGCTCCACGTGATTAGATAATACTCACTTCGCATAAGTAGTATATCTCCATCATTGAATTGATTGATTATTTTCTCTAGAATAAATGTGTATATTGGAATTATTTGATTATGATAGATGTCGATTATCGTTAATTTGATTGATAAGTTTTTATTGTTGGTTATTATAGAGAAATCTTAGTTATATCATAAATAGTTCTAAAGAATATTTTTGGATGAAGGCGGGTGTGATGATCGACATTTTTCAGTTATCGCTTCGGTTGAGAATAATACTTGTTTTAAAATTGTGTGTATTATTCGCTAGGATTTTGTATTTCATTAAAGTGTTGTTTTCAGATATTGAGACCGTTGGAGACGTCGATAGTTGAGAATTCCTACCTCCCTTGAGAAGAGTGATTTCCTTCAATTAGGTTAGTAGATCAAGAATAAGTAAACATAATGTCTATATCGTACTTTATGTCGGGATTAGATACTATTTGCTCAGTTTTGGATATTTTAATTATTAAAGATTTTTGAGTTGTAAGGATTTATTTTGAGATTTCATAACATTACTTCTTTCTAACAATTCATTATTTATCACAGTACCTTATTCTCTTATATAATTTTTGAAATTTTTTCTGTAATTACCTTAATTTTTATACCCACGTAACTAAGCGTTACACAATAGGATAAAAAGAAAGAAAGTATTACATTTGACTAGGCTCACAAAAGTGTGGAATGTTTAGTTGGAACGCAATGATGTTATCTTTAATTGTAAAGTTACAAACATTTTATAGGTGGTTGAGAGAGTAATCCACTTTTCTTGGTTGTGATTTATTTGTAGGAGTGGAGAAAACAAAAAGTTAAGTCGGAATAATACAATTGATTGAATGCAATTTGTTTGAAAGATGATACCCTAAACCTAGAAATCTTTGCTAATCAATATAAAAAAATTTATTTTCACAAAAACTCCAATTTTTAGGATTTTCTCATCATGATCAATGGACCAATTTGAATTTTTACAAAGCCCTAAGTGTGCTTCAAACATCAATATACTTGTGCTAGTCCAAATTTTTATCATTTATAATTTAGGCACACTCACACATTAATCTTTGATTTCAAATAATCAATAATCAATTGATGATTTTCGAAATAATCAATCTTTGATTTCCCAAATTGAACATTTTGATCCAAAGAGGGATTTTTTTCCCCTTAAAATTCAAATTTTTCCAAAATCAAAAGATCAAATGTAGTAAAACTAATTTCAATTTTTCTAACATTTTCAACAACAACAACAACGTAAATGAATACTCTTTTAAGTTTTCACCCTTTTTTAAATCCAAGATCACAACCTCTTTGGGCACAAGAAATATTTTGAAATCCCAAATCCTAACTACTAGGTTTAGGTTCAGCCATTTAGGGTTAGGAAGGGGAAATTGTCTTTCATCCTTAGTTATAAATATGCATTTTAAACCTTTTCAACAATAAAAATCACAAAAACTTAAAGATAAATTTTACTAACATAAATTATTTTTTCGAGCAAAACTTTCAAGTGTTTCAAATTTGATTTTTCTTTTAGATCTACTATCACAAGTCATGGATCTATCATTTTTTTTTTGAAGAAAAATCATTCTAGGATAATTTTTTTTAACACTTCAAATATTCTAAAACAATTTTTTTCTTTTAGATCCATCACTATAACAAGTAGATTTACAACATTAACAAAGAGAAACAACATTTTAACATTATTCATTTTATTTTATTTATAAAAAAAACTTAAATGTTCAAAAATAATTTTTCTGAGATCTATCATTGCAAGACATAGATGTACAACATTAGTGAAAGAAAAAAAAAACATCCCTTAACAAATACACGGCCTCACGGTCTTGAGAAGAGAAAATCAAATTTCTCATGATAAAACACACATCACACTACGCCAAAAATGACATTTAACAGCGCCCCTTTTACAGCGCTTGCTAAACACAAGCGCTGTTGTAAATATATTTTAAAAATAACGGAGCCTTTTACAGCGCTTTTGTTGACAAGCGCTGTAAAACAAGCGTTGTAGTAGGTCATATAACGTTTGCGCATAACGTTATAAGGCTTTTACAGCGCTTGTCAAAAAAGCGCTGTAAACGGAAGCACTTTCGCGTATCAGTTACAGAGCTTTTTTCACAAGCTGCTGTAAACACATGCGCTTCCAAATATTTGAACTACCTAATACAGCGCTTTTTTCACAAGCGCTGTAAAATACATGCGCTTTCATTGAATTTAACTACCTATTACAGCGCTTTTTTCACAAGCGTTGTAAAATACATGCGCTTTCATTGAATTTAACTACCTACTACAACGCTTTTTTCACGAAGCGCTGTAAATACATGCGCTTTCATTGAATTTAACTACCTATTACAGTGCTTTTTTCACAAGCGCTGTAAACTGCATCTTTCAAATAATTATATACGTTGGAAACCCTCATATCTCTACATCTTTCAAATAATTATATACGTTGGGAACCCTAATATCCTCTACGTACTGTGCGGCCATCTACGTTGTCTTAGGTATTTTTTACACATGATCTGTTATGTTTTGTTACATATATATTAAATCTACTAAAAATTGTTATATATATATTAAATCTCTTCTACACATGATCTGTTATGTTTTGAAATTGTCAAAAATTGTCAAAAACTCATACCACATGATCTGTTCTGTTTTGAAATTGTTAGTTGATATTGGTTTCTTTTTGAAACTTGTTGATATGTTTTGAAAGCTTATTATTTTTGTTACTGCATTTATATAGGTGGTATAATATGGATAGGAAATGGATTTCAGCCAATCGATTGTCAAAAGAGTATGAAATTGGAGTGAAGGAGTTTGTTGAGTTTGCAGTGAAGAATGCAAAAGATCCAAATAGAGTAGTTTGTCCTTGTTTAAAATGTTGTTTTGGAAAACGTGTTAGAGAAGATGAATTAGAAGGACATCTAGTATGTAATGGAATTGATCAAAGCTACACATGTTGGATAAGACATGGTGAGAAAAAAAAAAAGGAAACATTAATTTTGAGAATAGTTCGACATATGCTTCAACTGACTTCGATACAGATACATATGAGCCGGACCGAGTTGATGAGATTGCAAAAGCAGTTGAAGAAGATCTTCGAGATTGTCCTAAAATGTTTGAAAGTTTGTTGAGTGATGCAGAGAAAGAATTATATAATGGTTGTACTAAATTCACAAGACTGTCAGCGATATTAAAGTTGTACAACTTAAAAACGAGTAATGGATGGTCTGATAAAAGCTTTACAGAATTATTAACACTCATAAAAGATATGTTGCCATATGATAATGAACTCCCAGTCGAACCTACGAGGCTAAACGGATTTTGTGTTCTATTGGAATGAGTTACGAAAGGATTCATGCGTGTCCTAACGATTGCATTTTATTTCGAAACGAATATGAACTACTTAAGGCGTGTCCGAAATGCAATGTCTCTCGATATAAGAAGAAAGAATCTACTCCAGCAAAAGTCGTGTGGTATTTTCCTATAATACCAAGATTTAGGCGCATGTATCACAGTGAAGAAGATTCAAAACACTTGACATGGCATGCAGATGAAAGAATTAGAGATGGAATGTTTCGACACCCTGCAGATTCCCCACAATGGGCAAAAATTGATCACGAGTATCCTGAATTCGGGATATAGTCAAGAAATCTAAGACTTGCACTTTCTACTGATGGAATGAATCCACATGGTCTTCAAAGCATCTCACATAGCACGTGGCCTGTGATTTTGGTAATATATAACCTACCTCCATGGTTATGTATGAAGCGTAAGTTTATGATGTTGTCTCTGTTAATTTCTGGACCCAAACAACCGGGAATGATATCGACGTATACTTGACTCCTTTAATTGAAGATTTAAAAATTATGTGGGAGACAGGTGTGGAAGTTTATGATGGGTATAGGAAAGAGTGTTTCAATTTGAGGGCTATGTTGTTCGGCACAATTAATGATTTTCCAGCATATGGTAATTTATCAGGATATAGCATTAAAGGTCAGTGTGCATGTCCTATATGTGAAGAGAGTACAAATTGGATGCGGTTGAAACATTGTAAGAAGAATGTGTTTCTTGGACATCGTAGATTTTACCTTATAGTCATCAGTATCGTGGGTGGAGAAATGCATTCAATGGAAAATCAGAGGAAGGTAAAGCTCCTTTAGCACCGACTGGATATCAAATACTTGAAAAAGTACAAGGTTTGACCAATAAATTTGGCAAACCTTTTGCGGGAGAGCTGGTGAAAACTGGGTGGAAGAAAAAGTCAATTTTCTTTGATTGCCATATTGGAAGTCATTGTATGTAAGACATTTCCTCGATGTGATGCATATTGAAAAAAATGTATTTGATAGTGTTATTGGTACGTTACTCAATGTTCCAGGAAAGTCTAAAGATGGCGTCAACGCAAGATTGGACTTGGTCGATATGGGAATAAGAAATGAACTGGCTCTAGTAAAGAAAGGAAATCGCACGTATCTACCTCCAGCCACTCATACTCTATCTAGAAAGGAAAAAATTGTTTTATGTAAATTTCTACACGAAGTTAAAGTTCCAGAAGGATACTCTTCGAACATTAAAAATTTGGTTTGTATGAAAGACCTCAAGTTAAAAGGTTTGAAGACCATGATTGTCATATTCTAATGGAGCATTTGCTACCAATAGGTATACGTTCCATTTTACCTGAAAAAGTTCGACTAGCCTTAACTAGATTATGTTTCTTCTTCAGGGAAATTTGTAGTAAAGTGATCGACCCTCAGAAATTACCGACATTGCAGAGGGAAATTGTTGTTACTTTGTGTGAGCTTGAAATGTATTTCCCACCATCGTTTTTGATATAATGGTTCACCTTACTGTTCATCTGGTTAAGGAGACACAACTTTGTGGGCCAGCTTATATGAGATGGATGTATCCGATAGAACGATATATGAAAATATTAAAAGGGTACGTAAAAAGTAGAAGTCGACCAGAAGGTTGTATTGCTGAACGATACATTGTTGAAGAGGCTGCTGAATTTTGTACTGAATATCTGTCCAATGTTGAATCCATAGGGCTTCCCATGTCTCGTCATTCGGGAAGAATATCAGGAGAAGGGATAACTGGAAGGAGACTACTGACTATATCAAGGACAGAATGGGAGCAGGCACAATTGTATGTTCTGCACAATGATGATGAGGTTCAACCGTATGTTACAATACACATTGATCAGTTATCTCGTTTGAACATGAATAGGAATCAAAATTGGATAACTCGAGAGCACAATCGAAGTTTTGTAACATGGTTAAAAATCACATAATGTCAAAATTTGATATAGACCCCGGATCAATTTCAAATAGATTGAGGTGGCTAGCAAATGGTCCGAGCTTACATGTCTTTTCTTACACTGGTTATGTTATTAACGGCTACACATTTTATACCAAAGAACAAGATGATCAGACCACTATGCAAAATAGTGGAGTCACTCTCGTAGCTGAAGCGATGCATGTCTCAAGTGCAAAAGACAAAAACCCAATATATGCAAATCTATCATATTTTGGGTTATCGATCGCATATGGGAGTTAGACTACACAATGTTTCGTGTTCCCATATTTGGTTGCAAGTGGGTCGATAATAATAATGGCGTTCGGATTGATGAGTCAGGATTCTTGCTTGTCGATTTTAATAGGGTGGGATACAAAGACGAGCCTTTTATTTTAGCGTCACAAGCTCAACATGTGTTTTATGTCACTGATCCTTCTGATGATAAATGGTTTGTTGTCCTATCGACCAATAAAATAAGTGATGATAACAATAATGATGAAGATGTTGGTAATGATCTTTTATTTGCAACATCACAACAACCACATGAAATTGATTCAACTGATGATGGTTTATATCTTAGAGATGATCATGATGAGGGAATTTGGATTAATCCATCGTTTCGTATTGTAAATGGACAAACAAATGTGAATGTCACCAGGAAAAGAAGAAGGGCATCTTAATGTATATGTTTAATTGTTTTATATAAGCTATGCATGTAATCTGAATTATTGTGATAAATATGAATATAATCTGAATTATTGTGATAAATATGCATGTAATTTGAATTGAGTGTTTTATACTAAATATGGCAGAATAGCAAATTAAGTCACTTATATAATTTGAATGGTTATATTCCAATTAGTAAGACAAATGGTTTACACTAATATTCTAATATGGCGTGCATATCACAATTAATTGAGTGTTATAACATCTCACAGTTTGCTACTAATGTCACCTATATAATGTAAATTAAGTGTCAATTCGTTTGGAATAAATGTCTGAGTTACAGTCATCCAAAATTGAACCCAAATAAAACCAACACAAAAGCCTTTTACAGCACTTTTTATAAAAAGCGCTGTAAACGACCCTTTTGAAAATAAGTAAAAAAGACATTTTACAGCGCTTATTTGACAAAGCGCTGTAAACAAGCTTTAAAAATAAATCTTCATCAGACACCTAATATGACTATCTCTAACAGGAATTTCTTCAAACACCTTGTACGCATCATGGGAAATCCCCAAAAACACATTGTTAACAAAAACATCAGACTCAAACCCATTTTTCGCAACATGCAATGATCCTGAATACCTCGAAAAGACATATTTGGACAACCATTAAAAGGAGCACATGTACGAACTTCTCGAACATAAGGAACACAGTTTCGATTTAAGAAGGAAAGAGAATGTAAAGAGATAAAAAGGATGTTGATGTTTGTGAATAAGATGCATAAAAGGAGAAGAGATTTTGGTGGTGACCAGTTATGTGGGTTTTTCATGTTGAGGTTGTTTAAAAAATAACATAACATAACAAAACACAAAAACAAGGTTTTAAAAAAAACAAGGAGGTCTGTTACAGCACTTTTACACATAAGCGCTGTAAAAGAGCCTTTTAAAATTATCATAAAGAGACATTTTAGAGCGCTTATGTGTAAAAGCGCTGTAAAAGGCTATAAAAAACATTCATATAACATAATAACACACGGAGGTCTTTACAGCGCTTTTACACATAAGCGCTGTAAAAGAGCCTTTTAAAATTATCATAAAGAGACATTTTAGAGCGCTTATGTGTAAAAGCGCTGTTAAAGGCTTTAAAAACATTTATATAACATAATAACACACTGAGGTCTTTTACAGCGCTTTTACACATAAGCGATGTAAAAGAGCCTTTTAAAATTATCATAAAGAGACATTTTAGAGCGCTTATGTGTAAAAAGCGCTGTAAAAGGCTTTAAAAAACATCATATAACATAATAACACACGGAGGTCTTTTACAGCGCTTTTACACATAAGCGCTGTAATAGAGCCTTTTAAAAATTTAAATAAAGAAGCCTTTTAGAGCGCTTTGCAAAAGAAGCGCTGTAAAAGGCTTATAAAAAAGCGCTGTAAAAGGGTTACGTATATATAACAGTTACCTCTTCAGTTTCCTCTTCATTACGTAAACTTCACTATCATCTCAACCTTCATCGTTCTTCTCTTCTTTTGTAAACCCTATCATCCCGTCCATTACGAACCTTATTTCCACGATCATCTCCTTCATTTCGAACCTTATTTCCATCCAAAATCATCTCTCCCATTTCACACAATATATTTTCATTTGAATACGTAACCCTCATTACGTATTCTTCATAATACCGTTTTTTGTGAACCATATTTCTGTGAATTTTCTGCGTTCCCTCTTTTCTTTACATTTCATCTTTCTTCGAACCATTATTCAGGTATTGATGTTATTAATTTTTGTAATCATTAAAATGCATGTTGAGCTTTTATAAGATATACTGATACATGTTGAGGTTTGTTTATAATAATGCATGATCCATGTTGAGCTTGTTGAAGTTATACTAAACTGCATGTTGAACTTTTTGTAGTTAAATGGATACAAACAAAGATAAAGAAGTTTCAAAATGAAGAAGTTGGCACCTCTAAGACTTATGAAAAAGAAGTCAAACGTGGTGCAACTATCATGCAAAGGTGATTAAAGCAAGGAGTAGAGGAATTAAATTTGAGGTATACTATATTTTTGTTTGCTGTGTGATTTTATCTTTTTTTAGGGTTTAGGGCATGTACTTACTATATGAGTTTATTAGGTTGGCTGGAACGAGAGTGGTCAGCCAGTTGACCCCAACAGCTCCATGTTTGTAAGCTATATTGGAGCTGTTGTTCGTCAAAATGGTCCCAATTACAAAGACAACTGGAGAGATAAGGCGTTGAAGGATGCCAAAGATATTATATGGAATGACATTCAAGTAAAAAAATTTTTGATCTACTCTTTTGTCATTTATAATTTTTTCTGTAAAATACATTACTATAATTGTTTTCATTGCAGACACTTTTGTTCTTGATGAGGAACGAAAGTCGTAATGTTTTGAGAGTTGCTGGAAAGATCCATCGTGGATTTAGATCCCATCTCTCAATTTCTATCTAAAAGATAGAGAAGGAAACACAAATGCTGAACCTCCAAAAATATAATCAACATTATATATCAAAGGATGAATGGAGTGCATTTGTTTCCAAACGTTCTGACCCGGCGTTTGTCGTAAGTGATTAATTTATTAGCATTTGTGTTTTATTATTCATATTCGTAGCGTATTTTAACTTTTTACACAATTGCTATTTTTTTTTATATAGAATATTAGTAAGGCAAATCGCGAACGGGCAAGCAACCCAAAACACCCATACAAGAAATCACGTATGGGATATGCACGCCTTGAACAACAATTGTAAGTAATTAAACATCACTTTTTATATAATGAAGTAATTTGTATTATAAACTATAATGTGTAACTAATTTGTATTATTTTGTTTATGATTTTAACGAATAGAGAAGACACCAAAGCCGATCAACCCTTGGGTCGTCATATCTTGTGGAAGGAAGCGCGTGTTAATAAAGAAGGAGTGGTTGATAATGAAAATGTCAAGAAAGTTGTAGAACTTTGTGTAAGTATATTATCACTTTAATATTTTTAATATTGTATTTTAAAAATGCTATTGACTTATCTTTTTAATGTTACATGTATTTTAGAAATTATTGAACAAAGTTCTGAAACTCAAGAGGGCAACAAGGATACTTGCAGGGACATTCTTGGGAAAGTGTTTAATGTCCTGAGTATTCCGGTCGAGTGAGGGGAAAGGATTTGGCGTAACTCCCAAAAGCTTTTTCCTCAAGAGAAGCGCCAAAAACTTCCAACGAGGAAGTATTAGAGAAGCTCAGAATCCTATCAGAGCAAGTGGCACTCTTGGTGAATACGAATAAAGACAAGCAACTTTCGGTTCAGCTCCAACCTGAAATACAAATGGAGAGTGAAACTGGGAGTTGCAACGTCGCGGTTGAAGAGTTTCCCGAGGTAATTAATTACTTACTACTTACTTGCTTATGTAATTACTTATGTATTAAACAAAACTTATATATTAACTGTACTTATGTTTTAACTATTGATGTAGGGTGTCACTACATGTGTCTATACTTGTCCTCGCCTACTCACGGAAGGTGGGAAAAGGAATATTGCACAATACTTCGGGAGAAGTATTGCACAATATTCCGATCCCCGCGGGCCATGGTCAAAGTATCGCCTACGGTTGCTTTCGAACCAACTGCACCGTTGCCCATACCGGACATATATGGAGAATGAAGTTCTTAAGCGACGCTATTGGCAGTTACGTGGCATGGCCCACACACCTTGTTGCCTCAAAAAAAAGATTCCCAAAGACAAATCAGTTACATCTCCCGAAAAGGTTTGTCACATTTATTGCCTAAGGTTTTTTATTTTTTCAGATTCAATAACTTAACATTTTACCTCATTTTTGTAGGTCCAATAAATAAACCACCTACAGCCAAAAAAGGCAGCAGACCTCAAAAATTGGAGGTTAATAGGGCTGCCAAACTACAAGGCTGGAGGGTAATAAGCTGCTGCAAACTTGGCAGCAACAAAAATCTGGATCGGGAAAATCGGTCGCTGCTGTGCTGCCTAATAAAAGTCAGCCACGCCTTGGTAAATACGGGGCGTGTCTTGACATCCAAAATAAAACAGGAACATGAGCAGCAGCAACGATTCGCCCATTGTACCAATGAATCAGACATCTTTGGCTCTTAGTATGATGAAATACCTCGAAAGGAGCAAATGTACATCTTCTCGAACATAAGGAGGCTGATTGTACGTAATCGTTGTACATAAGGTAAAAAAATTTTTATTGCATTATAATTATTTAATAATGTATTGGTAATTAATCTAGTTTAAAAATTTCATTGAATTTTTGTACGAAAGTCGTGTGCACGAGAAACTGTCAAATAAATACTCATATGCTTGTCTCCGCATAAGATGTCGATGTTCACACTCGATTCAGACAATGTAAAATACTACATTGTAGATATGTTTTTAAGATAGATAAGAAATGATAATATTGTTTTTGGCACAATATTTTCAGGTACGTAATTATCTTTTATTAATTGTGAGAATTTAGTTTATTATTGTTGTATAAACAAATTGCTTAACCAATTTTTTGTTGTTGTAGGGCACATTGGGTGCTATTTGCAATCAATGCGGTCTCTGAATTATATACTATTTGGATCCCGTGCACGGCAATTACAGCAATCACCCCGAAATAAAGACTATGCTCGACACGTAAGTAATATTCATTTATTTCTATATATATATATATATAATATATTATATATATATATTTATAATAATATGTTTTTCATGCTCTTTAATACATTTATTCATTCGATAGTGCCTTAAAGTTTATCGAGCTCAAAGAGGTGCTAAAGTGTCGAAGCAGAAGTCTAATAACATTACATGGATCCCATAATGTGCCCTCGTCAAACAAATAACATCGACTGTGGGTACTACGTATTGAGATTCATGAAGGAGATTTGTTGAGAAGAATAAAACTATTTCGCTCAGAAACGGTACGGTAATTTACATTAATATGATTTTCATATATAAATATCTATATATTTGATACTAACTAATATAATATGTTCAATTTTTATATTGCAGTACTTTGACAATTCCAATCCATCATATTCTGAGGAAGATCTGATGGAATTAAAGGAAGACTGGTGTCAGTATGTGCTTGACATGCAAATTATTTGATTTTCTGGGAAATAGCTTGCTGCTGGGCAAGGGATCTGAATATTATTGGTACTAGTGCATATAATATATTCTGTTAGTTAGCTAAAAAGCAATTTTTACATGCGTCTTATTTGACCAAAGCGCTGTAAACAAGCTTTAAAAATAATCTTATCAGACACCTATATGACTATCTCTAAAGGAATTTCTTCAAACACCTTGTACGATCATGGAATCCCCAAAAACACATTGTTAACAAAAACATCAGACTCAAACCCATTTTTCGCACATGGCAATGATCCTGAATACCTCGAAAAGACATATTTGGACAACCATTAAAAGGAGCACATGTACGAACTTCTCGACATAAGGAACACAGTTTCGATTTAAGAAGGAAAGAGAATGTAAAGAGTATAAAGGATGTTGATGTTTGTGATAGATGCATAAAAGGAGAAGAGATTTGGTGGTGACCAGTTATGTGGGTTTTTCATGTTGAGGTTGTTTAAAAAATAACATAACATAACAAAACACAAAAACAAGGTTTTAAAAAAACAAGGAGGTCTGTTACAGCACTTTTACACATAAGGCTGTAAAAGAGCCTTTTAAATTATCATAAAGAGACATTTTAGAGCGCTTATGTGTAAAAGCGCTGTAAAAGGCTATAAAAAACATTCATATAACATAATAACACACGGAGGTCTTTTACAGCGCTTTTACACATAAGCGCTGTAAAAAGCCTTTTAAATTATCATAAAGAGACATTTTAGAGCGCTTATGTGTAAAAGCCAGTAAAAGGCTTAAAAATTTATATAACATAATAAACACTGAGGTCTTTTACAGCGCTTTTACACATAAGCGATGTAAAAGAGCCTTTTAAAATTATCATAAAGAGACATTTTAGAGCGCTTATGTGTAAAAGCCTGTAAAAGGCTTTAAAAAACATTCATATAACATAATAACACACGGAGGTCTTTTACAGCGCTTTTACACATAAGCGCTGTAATAGAGCTTTTAAAATTTAAATAAAGATGCCTTTTAGAGCGCTTTGCAAAAGAAGCGCGTAAAAGGCTTATAAAAAGCGCTGTAAAAGGTTACGTATATATAACAGTTACCTCTTCAGTTCCTCTTCATTACGTAACTTCACTATCATCTCAACCTTCATCGTTCTTTCTCTTCTTTGTAAACCCTATCATCCCGTCCATTACGACCTTATTTCCACGATCATCTCCTTCATTTCGAACCTTATTTCCATCCAAAATCATCTCTCCCATTTACACAATATATTTCTATGTGAAATACGTAACCCTCATTACGTATTCTTCATAATACCGTATTTTTTTGTGAACCATATTTCTGTGAACTTTCTGCGTTCCCTCTTTTCTTTACATTTCATCTTTCTTCGAACCATATTCAGGTATTGATGTTATTAATTTTTGTAATCATTAAAATGCATGTTGAGCTTTTATAAGATATACTGATACATGTTGAGGTTGTTTATAATATGCATGATCCATGTTGAGCTTGTTGATGTTATACTAAACTGCATGTTGAACTTTTTGTAGTTAAATGGATACAAACAAAGATAAAGAAGTTCAAAATGAAGAGTTGGCACCTCTAAGACTTATGAAAAAGAAGTCACAGTGTGCAACTATCATGCAAAGGTGATTAAAGCAAGGAGTAGAGGAATTAAATTTGAGGTATACTATATTTTGTTTGCTGTGTGATTTTATCTTTTTTAGGGTTAGGGCATGTACTTACTATATGAGTTTATTAGGTTGGCGTGGAACGAGAGTGGTCAGCCAGTTGACCCCAAAGCTCCATGTTTGTAAGCTATATTGGAGCTGTTGTTCGTCAAAATGTCCAATTACAATAGACAACTGGAGAGATAAGGCGTTGAAGGATGCCAAAGATATTTAATGGATGGACATTCAAGTAAATTTTTGATCTACTCTTTTGTCATTTATTATTTTTTTTCTGTAAAATACATTACTTATAATTGTTTCATTGCAGACAACTTTTGTTCTTGATGAGGAACGAAAGTCGTATGTTTTGAGAGTTGTCTGGAAGATACCATCGTGGATTTAGATCCCATCTCTCAAATTTCTATCTAAAAGATAGAGAAGGAAACACAAATGCTGAACCTCCAAAAATAAATCAACATTATATATCAAAGGATGAATGGAGAGCATTTGTTCCAACGTTCTGACCCCGCGTTTGTCGTAAGTGATTAATTTATTAGCATTTGTGTTTTATATTCAAATTCGTAGCGTATTTTAACTTTTACACAATTGCTATTTTTTTTTTATATAGATATTAGTAAGGCAAATGCGAAACGGGCAAGCAACCCAAAAGACCAATTTGAGGGCTATGTTGTCGGCCACAATTAATTGATTTTCCAGCATATGGTAATTTATCAGGATATAGCATTAAAGGTCAGTGATGCATTTTCCTATATGTGAAGAGAGTACAAATTGGATGCGGTTGAAACAATTGTAAGAAGAATGTGTTTCTTGTGACATCGTATTTTTACCTTATAGTCATCAGTATGTGGGTGGAGAAATGCATTCAATGGGAAAATCAGAGGAGGTAGCTCCTTTAGCACCGACTGATATCAATACTTGAAAAAGTACAGGTTTACAATAAATTGGCAAACCTTTTGCCGGCGGAGAGCTGGTGAAAACTGGGGAAAAACAGCAATTTTCTTTGAATTGCCATATTGGAAGTCATTGTATGTAAAGACATTTCCATCGATGTGATGCATATTGAAAAAAAATGTATTTGATAGTGTTATTGGTACGTTACTCAAGTTCCAGAAGTCTTAAAGATGGCGTCAACGCAAGTTGGACTTGTCTCGATATGGGAATAAGAAATGACTGCTCTAGTAAAGAAAGAAATCGCACGTATCTACCTCCAGCCATCATACTCTATCTAGAAAGGAAAAAAATTGTTTTATGTAAATTTCTACACGAAGTTAAAGTTCCAGAAGGTACTCTTCGGAACATTAAAAATTTGGTTTGTATGAAAGACCTCAAGTTAAAGGTTTGAAGACCCATGATTGTCATATTCTAATGGAGCATTTGCTACCAATAGGTATACGTTCCATTTACCTGAAAAAGTTCGACTAGCCTTAACTAGATTATGTTTCTTCTTCAGGAAATTTGTAGTAAAGTGATCGACCCTCAGAAATTACCGACATTGCAGAGGGAAATTGTTGTTACTTTGTGTGAGCTTGAAATGTATTTCCCACCATCGTTTTTGATTATAATGGTTCACCTTACTGTTCATCTGGTTAAGGAGAGACAAACTTGTGGGCCAGCTTATATGAGATGGATGTATCCGATGTAGAACGATATATGAAAATAATTAAAGGGTACGTAAAAGTAGAAGTCGACCAGAAGGTTGTATTGCTGAACGATACATTGTGAAGAGGCTGCTGAATTTTGTACTGAATATCTGTCCAATGTTGAATCCATTAGGGCTTCCCATGTCTCGTCATTCGGGAAGAATATCAGGAGAAGGGATAACTGGAAGGAACTACTGACTATATCAAGACAGAATGGGAGCAGGCACAATTGTATGTTCTGCACAATGATGATGAGGTTCAACCGTATGTTACAATACACATTGATCAGTTATCTCGTTTGAACATGAATAGGAATCAAAATTGGATAACTCGAGAGCACAATCGAAGTTTTTGTAACATGGTTAAAAAATCACATAATGTCAAAATTTGATATAGACCCCGGATCAATTTCAAATAGATTGAGGTGGCTAGCAAATGGTCCGAGCTTACATGTCTTTTTCTTACACTGGTTATGTTATTAACGGCTACACATTTTATACAAAGAACAAGATGATCAGACCACTATGCAAAATAGTGGAGTCACTCTCGTAGCTGAAGCGATGCAATGTCTCAAGTGCAAAAGACAAAAACCCATATATATGCAAATCTATCATATTTTTGGGTTATCGATCGCATATGGGAGTTAGACTAC
Organism: Cicer echinospermum; assembly: GCA_002896215.2. Lineage (NCBI taxonomy): Eukaryota > Viridiplantae > Streptophyta > Magnoliopsida > Fabales > Fabaceae > Cicer > Cicer echinospermum. The sequence continues at coordinate 22,647,786 of PGTU02000009.1, read as the reverse complement.
ACAATGTTTCGTGTTCCCATATTGGTTGCAAGTGGGTTCGATAATAATAATGCGTTCGGATTGATGAGTCAGGATTCTTGCTTGTCATTTAATAGGGTGGATACAAAGACGAGCCTTTTATTTAGCGTCACAAGCTCAACAAGTGTTTTATGTCACTGATCCTTCTGATGATAAATGGTTTGTTGTCCTATCGACCAATAAAATAAAGTGATGATAACATAATGATGAAGATGTGGTAATGATCTTTTATTTGCAACATCACAACAACCACATGAAATTGATTCAACTGATGATGGTTTATATCTTAGAGATGATCATGATGAGGGAATTTGGATTAATCCATCGTTTCGTATTGTAAATGGACAAACAAATGTGAATGTCACCAGGGAAAAGAAGAAGGGCATCTTAATGTATATGTTTAATTGTTTTATATAAGCTATGCATGTAATCTGAATTATTGTGATAAATATGAATATAATCTGAATTATGTGTGATAAATATCTGATGTAATTTGAATTGAGTGTTTTATACTAATATGGCAGAATAGCAAATTAAGTCACTTATATAATTTGAATGGTTATATTCCAATTAGTAAGACAAATGGTTTACACTAATATTCTAATATGGCGTGCATATCACAATTAATGAGTTATAAACATCTCACAGTTTGCTACTAATGTCACCTATATAATGTAAAATTAAGTGTCAATTCGTTTGAATAAATGTCTGAGTTACAGTCATCCAAAATTGAACCCAAATAAACCAACACAAAAGCCTTTTACAGCACTTTTTATAAAAAGCGCTGTAAACGACCTTTTGAAAATAAGTAAAAAAGACATTTTACAGCGCTTATTTGACAAAGCGCTGTAAACAAGCTTTAAAAAATAATCTTCATCAGACACCTAAATATGACTATCTCTAACAGGAATTTCTTCAAACACCTTGTACGCATCATGGGAATCCCCAAAAACACATTGTGTTAACAAAAACATCAGACTCAAACCCATTTTTCGCAACATGCAATGATCCTGAATACTCGAAAAGACATATTTGGACAACCATTAAAAGGAGCACATGTACGAACTTCTCGAACATAAGGAACACAGTTTCGATTTAAGAAGGAAAGAGAATGTAAAGAGATAAAAAGGATGTTTGATGTTTGTGAAGAAGATGCATAAAAGGAGAAGAGATTTTGGTGGTGACCAGTTATGTGGGTTTTTCATGTTGAGGTTGTTAAAAAATAACATAACATAACAAAACACACAAAAACAAGGTTTTTAAAAAAACAAGGAGGTCTGTTACAGCACTTTTACACATAAGCGCTGTAAAGAGCCTTTTAAAATTATCATAAAGAGACATTTTAGAGCGCTTATGTGTAAAAGCGCTGTAAAAGGCTATATAAAAACATTCATATAAACATAATAACACACGGAGGTCTTTTTACAGCGCTTTTACACATAAGCGCTGTAAAAGAGCCTTTTTAAAATTATCATAAAGAGACATTTTAGAGCGCTTATGTGTAAAAGCGCTGTAAAAGGCTTTAAAAACATTTATATAACATAATAACACACTGAGGTCTTTTACAGCGCTTTTACACATAAGCGATGTAAAAGAGCCTTTTAAAATTATCATAAAGAGACATTTTAGAGCGCTTATGTGTAAAAGCGCTGTAAAAGGCTTTAAAAAACATTCATATAACATAATAACACACGGAGGTCTTTTACAGCGCTTTTACACATAAGCGCTGTAATAGAGCCTTTTAAAATTTTAAATAAAGATGCCTTTTTAGAGCGCTTTGCAAAAGAAGCGCTGTAAAAGGCTTATAAAAAAGCGCTGTAAAAGGGTTACGTATATATAACAGTTACCTCTTCAGTTTCCTCTTCATTACGTAAACTTCACTATCATCTCAACCTTCATCGTTCTTCTCTTCTTTTTGTAAACCCTATCATCCCGTCCATTACGAACCTTATTTCCACGATCATCTCCTTCATTTTCGAAACCTTATTTCCATCCAAAATCATCTCTCCCATTTCACACAATATATTTTCATTGAAATACGTAACCCTCATTACGTATTTCTTCATAATACCGTATTTTTGTGAACCATATTTCTGTGAACTTTCTGCGTTCCCTCTTTTCTTTACATTTCATCTTTCTTCGAACCATTATTCAGGTATTGATGTTATTAATTTTTTGTAATCATTAAAATGCATGTTGAGCTTTTATAAGATATACTGATACATGTTGAGGTTGTTTATAATAATGCATGATCCATGTTGAGCTTGTTGATGTTATACTAAACTGCATGTTGAACTTTTTGTAGTTAAATGGATACAAACAAAGATAAAGAAGTTCAAAATGAAGAAGTTGGCACCTCTAAGACTTATGAAAAAGAAGTCAAACGTGGTGCAACTATCATGCAAAAGGTGATTAAAGCAAGGAGTAGAGGAATTAAATTTGAGGTATACTATATTTTGTTTGCTGTGTGATTTTTATCTTTTTTTAGGGTTTAGGGCATGTACTTACTATATGAGTTTATTAGGTTGGCTGGAACGAGAGTGGTCAGCCAGTTGACCCCAACAGCTCCATGTTTGTAAGCTATATTGGAGCTGTTGTTCGTCAAAATGTCCCAATTACAATAGACAACTGGAGAGATAAGGCGTTGAAGGATGCCAAAGATATTATATGGAATGACATTCAAGTAAATTTTTTGATCTACTCTTTTGTCATTTATAATTTTTTTTTCTGTAAAATACATTACTTATAATTGTTTTCATTGCAGACAACTTTTGTTCTTGATGAGGAACGAAAGTCGTATGTTTTGAGAGTTGCTGGGAAGATCCATCGTGGATTTAGATCCCATCTCTCAAATTTCTATCTAAAAGATAGAGAAGGAAACACAAATGCTGAACCTCCAAAAATAAATCAACATTATATATCAAAGGATGAATGGAGAGCATTTGTTTCCAAACGTTCTGACCCCGCGTTTGTCGTAAGTGATTAATTTATTAGCATTTGTGTTTTATTATTCAAATTCGTAGCGTATTTTAACTTTTTACACAATTGCTATTTTTTTTTATATAGAATATTAGTAAGGCAAATTGCGAACGGGCAAGCAACCCAAAAGACCCATACAAGAAATCACGTATGGGATATGCACGCCTTGAACAACAACTTGTAAGTAATTAAACATCACTTTTATATAATGAAGTAATTTGTATTATAAACTATAATGTGTAACTAATTTGTATTATTTTGTTTATGATTTTTAACGAATAGAGAAAAGACACCCAAGCCGATCAACCCTTGGGTCGTCATATATTGTGGAAGGAAGCGCGTGTTAATAAAAGAAGGAGTGGTTGATAATGAAAATGTCAAAAAAGTTGTAGAACTTTGTGTAAGTATATTATCACTTTAATATTTTTTAATATTGTATTTTAAAAATGCTATTGAACTTATCTTTTTAATGTTACATGTATTTTAGGAAATTATTGAACAAAGTTCTGAAACTCAAGAGGGCAACAAGGATACTTGCAGGGACATTCTTGGGAAAGTGTTTAATGTCCCTGAGTATTCCGGTCAAGTTAGGGGGAAAGGATTTGGCGTAACTCCCAAAAGCTTTTTTCCTCAAGAGAAGCGCCAAAAACCTTCCAACGAGGAAGTATTAGAGAAGCTCAGAATCCTATCAGAGCAAGTGGCACTCTTGGTGAATACGAATAAAGACAAGCAACTTCCGGTTCAGCTCCAACCTGAAATACAAATGGAGAGTGAAACCGGGAGTTGCAACGTCGGTTTGAAAAGTATTCCCGAGGTAATTAATTACTTACTACTTACTTGCTTATGTAATTACTTATGTATTAAACAAACTTATATATTAACTGTACTTATGTTTTAACTATTGATGTAGGGTGTCACTACATGTGTCCTATACTTGTCCTCGCCTACTCAACGGAAGGTGGGAAAAGGAATATTGTACAATACTTCGGGAGAAGTATTGCACAATATTCCGATCCCCGCGGGCCATGTCAAAGTATCGCCTACTGTTGCTTTCGAACCAACTGCACCGTTGCCCATACCGGACAACAATGGAGATATGCAGTTCTTAAGCGACGCTATTGGTAGTTATGTGGCATGGCCCACAAACCTTGTTGCCCTCCAAAAAAAAGATTCCCAAAGACAAATCAGTTACATCTCCCGAAAAGGTTTGTCACATTTATTGCCTAAGATTTGTCATTTTTTCAGATTCAATAAACTAACATTTTACCTCATTTTTGTAGGTCCAAATAAATAAACCACCCCTACAGCCAAAAAAAGGCAGCAAACCTCAAAATTGGAGGTTAATAGGGCTGCCAAACTACAAAGGCTGGAGGGTAATAAAGCTGCCAAACTTGCAGCAACAAAAAATCTGGATCGGGGAAATCGGTCGCTCGCTGCTGCTGCTCCTAATAAAAGTCAGCCACGCCTTGGTAAATACGGGGCGTGTCTTGACATCCAAATATAAAAGGAACATGGGCAGCAGCAACGTTTCGCCCATCGTACACATGAATAAAGACATATTTGGAGATGAGTATGTTGAATACCTCGAAAAAGGAGCACATGTACGAACTTCTCGAACATAAGGAGCTGAGTGCTACTGTAATCAGCTTGTACATAAGGTAAAAAAATAATTTTTATTGCATTTATTTGTAATTAATTAAATGTATTGGTAATTAATCTAGTTTAAAATTTTCATTGAAGGTTTTTGTACGAGAAGGTCGTGTGCACGAGGAAATTGTCAAATAAATACTCATTCTTGTCTCCGCATAAGATGTCGGTGTGGAAACTCGATTCAGACAATGTAAAAAAATACATTGTAGATATGTTTTTAGGAAATATAGAAAGTGATAAATTGTTCTTGGCACCATATAATTCAGGGTAAGTAATTTTATCTTTTTTAATTGATGAGAATTTAATTTATTAGTTGTGTATAAACAAAATTGCTTAACCAATTTTTTGTTGTTGTAGGGCACATTGGGTGCTATTTGCAATCAATGCGGTCTCTGAAGTTATATACTATTGGATCCCGTGCACGGCAAATTTACAGCAATCACCCCGAAATAAAGACTATGCTCGACACGTAAGTAATATTCATTTATTTCTTACATATATTATATATATATATTATATATATATATATATATATATATATATATATATATAAATAATATGTTTGTTCATGCTCTAATAATCACATTTATTCATTCGATAGTGCCTTAAAAGTTTATCGAGCTCAAAGAGGTGCTAAAGTGTCGAAGCAGAAGTCTAATAACATTACATGGATCCCAATAATGTGCCCTCGTCAAACAAATAACATCGACTGTGGGTACTACGTATTGAGATTCATGAAGGAGATTGTTGAGAAGAATAAAACTATTATCCCAGAAACGGTACGGTATTTGCATTATATGATTTCATATATAAATTATCTATATATTTGATACTAACTTAATATAATATGTTCAATTTTTATATTGCAGTACTTTGACAATTCCAATCCATCATATTCTGAGGAAGATCTGATGGAATTAAAGGAAGACTGGTGTCAGTATGTGCTTGACATGCAAATTATTTGATTTTCTGGGAAATAGCTTGCTGCTGGGCAAGGGATCTGAATATTATATGGTAGCTAGTGCATATAATATATATTCTGTTAGTTATTATATGTAAATGATCATAGGACACAATATATGAACATGCATATGGATCTGAATGTAGTTTAGGTTGTAAATTAGGTTATATATATATACGTATCTGAATGTAGTTAATTAGGTTGTAAATTAGGTTGTATATATGTATCTGAATGTAGTTAATTAGGTTGTAAATTACAGAATTACAGAGTTACATATATGCTAATAAAGTTACAGAGTTCTGATTTTTGTTCTACTGATTGTGTGAACTGCTTATGGTATTTGAATATGTTTTGTTGTTGTGTGCACTGATTGTGAAGTGATTTTGGATCAAAATAATTTTGGATACAAAAATAAAAGACAGCGCTTTCTAAAAAAAATGCCATAAAAGCTAAAAAAGCGCTTTTCATTTCAAATAATTAATTTACAACGTTTAAAAAAAAAAACACACACACACATTTTACATCGCTTTTTTTAAAAAGCGCTGTAAAATGTTGTTGTAAAGCGCTTTAATGGTGCACATTTTACAGCGCTTTCGTGAGAAAGCGCTGTAAAATGTATAACAAAAGCGCTGTAAAATGCAGACCCATAATATGAAAATTATGGGTGGGCATTTTACACCGCTTTCTTGAGAAAGCGTTGTAAAATGCAGACCCATATATGAAATTATGGGTGGGCATTTTACAGCGCTTTCTTGAGAAAGCGCTGTAAAATGCAGATCCATAATATGAAAATTATGGGTGTGCATTTTACAGCGCTTGTGTTAAAAAGCGCTCTAAAAGCAGACCCATAACTCATATAATGGGGTGCATATGACAACGCTTTTTTGTAGAAGCGCTGTAAAATGTGCATAACAAGCGCGCGTTATATTTACATGTTTTATAGCGCTTTTTTAAAAGTGATGTTGTATCATTTACAGCGATCGATTCCACAGCGCTTATTTTTTTGAAAAAGCGTTGTAAATGGCTTAAAAAAAGCGCTGTAAAATGCGTTTTTTCGCGTAGTGTCCATTGAAAGAGGAGAATGAAAAGAGAATGTTTCATTCATAAACCTTGATCAAAAGATGAATGGATTTGAAGGATGAAGATGAGAAGAGAGAGCTTTTGTTTGTTCTTTTTTAATTAATAAAGGAGAATGAGGTCATTTTTTAATCATCTTTCCTCTAATCATTATTACACACAGGTCATTCTAATACACGCAAAAAAGGAGAATGAGGTGACTCATTTTAGTCCTTATAAAGTTTTACTATAAACTAAGAAAATATATAGATATTTTTAATAACTCCGCATTAAAATATTAAAATCCTAGAAAAATATATAAATATTTTATGACTTTAAGTCATCTCCTCTTGCTCAGTCTCCGATTTCATCCTGAAAAGAGTCGCATATTAAATTTTTTGGTTAACAGAAAAATTATATAATAATTCTATCAATTAAAACTATTCAACATTTCGCGAATAAATTTTTATCTAACAAATTCAAATTCTCATTGCAATTGATATATAAAGTTCCTGTTTAAATTTTAGTGACATTCACAGTCCGTCAAATTTTAAACAATGGTTATATCTTACCCGTTTTTTCAAAAATCAGAAGAAAAAACAAATTATGTTTGAAACTTTGACTAAGCCAAGAATTCACATAATCATTTAACATCGAGGAAAAATCTTAACAATTTTGCATAGATCAATTTGCAAGGAAATTACAATTATAACAAATTTTACAAATAAATATATGTAAATGATAAACAAATGATGAATAAACAATAATAAACACAAATACAGTAAAATCAAATTTTTATTATAACCATATAATCATCCTTTTAAGGCTTTTAAAGCGGTTATAATCGTTGCAGGTGTCTGTTGCAACTGCTACAAACCAATTTTTGTTCTTGTAGTGAATTTTACAACTAGATCCTTCAAATGGTAAGGTGCCCCATATATATAAATGGTAAGGTGCCCCATATATATAAATGGTAAGGTGCCCCATATATATACACCACTCGTTCATTTTTCGATGCACTCTAAAACAAATCCTTCTTCTAGATGCTCATTATTTTTTCTTTTATAAAAAAAAAAAAAAAAAGAAGTTATTCCATTCATTTCACATCGATGATTTTACATAAATTAAAAAAATATAACTAAAAGATAATATTTTTATTAAAATTATTTTATCAATTATTGTTTTTTCACCATAATTATTAATACACGAGTAGTAGAAATACTCCTAACATTTTGAAAAATAACAAATGTAACACATGGACGCGATGAATGCATTTTCATTTTTCTTGATATATAATATAGTCAACTAATATACACCGATGGACACCATGACTTATTCGTTTCTCAATCTAATTTCTTCATTGTAATGCCAAAGTTTGACCAATATCTATTAGTTGACATGTTCTAATCATTCTTTTTTTTATACACCAAGAAAAAACGAAACTAAAAATTCACCATTCTTTCATAATGTTTAAATTCCAATAATCATTCATCATCTCCACAAAATCTTAATCAATCAAAAACCCTCTACCATATATTAACCTTAATTTTATCTATCTCAAAAAATTCCCCAAAAAATAAAAACAAAATGAAGGACACCATAATTTTATATCCTGCCATGGGAAGAGGACACCTAGTCCCTATGGTAGAACTAGGTAAGTTCATATCAACTCACCACCACAATACTCTCTCCATTAAAATCTTTCTCCTCTCCGCACCAAATATTACCACCAAAAATTACATCACGGCGGTCATCGCCACCACACCTTCCATCAAATTCCACCACCTCTCACCTTCTCAAAACTTGCTCACCACCCTCCAATCTTTCATTTCACAATCCTCCAAACCTAAAGCCTTCATCTTAGAATTCTTCAACCACTCTGCTATTGCGGTTACAGCCACTCTCAATATCCCAACTTTCTGTTATTTCCCCAACGCGGCTAGCACCGTCGCGCTTTTCCTCTACACTCCAACAATCCACCACAATACGACCAATGAAAACACCTCGATCTACAACGACGTGCTTCGCAATATCCCCGGCTTGCCACCCCTTTCACCGGAGGACATGCCAGAACCAATGGTCGATCGTCGGAGCCAAAGCTACAAGTCCTTTGTCAACATGTCAATTCAAATGAGAAAAATTGATGGGTTAATCGTTAACTCATTTGAAAAACTTGAAACCAAAGCTTTCATGGCATTGAAGAATGGAGTTTGTTTAATGGAAGAAAAAAGTCCACGTGTCTTTTGCATTGGGCCATTAGTGGAAAAGAGTAAGGGAGATAATAGTGTTGTTGATGATGGATGTTTGAGTTGGCTCAACTTGCAACCAAGTCAAAGCGTTGTGTTTTTGAGCTTTGGAAGCTATGGAAGATTTTCAAAGAGTCAAATTAAAGAGATAGCTTTAGGGTTGGAGAAGAGTGAGAAAAGGTTTTTGTGGGTTGTTAGGAACCCAATTGGGTATGAAAGGAAAGAACTTAGTTTTGAAGAGTTATTACCAAAAGGGTTTTTGGAGAAAACAAGGGAGAAGTGAAAGGTAGTAAGGGAGTGGGCCCCACAAGTCGAGATATTGAATCATGACTCGGTGGGTGCTTTTGTGACTCATTGTGGTTGGAACTCAGTGTTGGAAGCAATTACTTGTGGAGTTCCAATGGTGGCGTGGCCTCTTTATGCGGAACAAATGTTGAATAGGGTTGTTATGGTGGAAGAGATGAATGTGGCTTTAACACTAAAAGAGAATGAAGATGGGGTTGTTAAGGCAAGTGAGTTGGAAGAGATAGTTAGAGAGATTATGGATTGGGAGAGAGGGAGAGGGAAAAAGGTTAGAGAGAGTGTTTTGAGTTTTAGAAATGATGCTTTTGTTGCCCTTGGTGATGGTGGGTCTTCTAGGATTCATTTGAATGAGTTGGTTGAGTTGTGGAGGCAATGATATTACTTTTTTTGTTTCATTGGTTTTTAGGTCGTCCTTTGTATTTCATAAATTATAGCATAAGTTTTAGGTTGTCCTTTGAAAATTAAACATAGGTCTTCCACTACTTATGTCATATTTAGAAATTAATATAGCTTTTCATTATTTCCAATTTTAATTAATTAGATGTTCTCCATTAATTTTTAAAAAAAAATTAAAAATCAATGGAAAAATCTTGATCATACGACCTCTGAGTGGATCTTGTATCATATAAATATTTGACCAATTTGGATTGTACGTCTAATTTAGATATACAATCAACTTATTTAATAATCAATTGGACATAGTGAAATTAATTTATGCATTTATTTTTTAATATATATATATATATATATATATATATATATATATATATATAATTTATTATATTTTGATTTTTCATGACATATAAATAAATTTATTAAAATATATTTTTTTTAAGTATGAAATTTATTTGTCATGAATCGGTCTTAAATATCAATCTTGTCAAAAGTCATACAGTTCAGTTAGTATTTCACTTATTCAATCAATTGACCAAAAACCTAATATTTTGAACTGTTTGATGATTAAATTAGAATTTTTAAGTCATAATTAGTCTAATTAGTGAAGATTAAACAATTGATGATCGAAATTAGAACTTCTAAGTTACAATTTGTTTAATTAAGTTAGATTGAACTGTTGGATTATCGAAATTAGAATTTCTAAGTCATAGATAGTGTAATTAGCTTAAATTGAATAATTGAAATTTGGTTTTCTAAATCATTGTTAGTCTAATTAGTTAATATTAAATTGTTGGATCATCAAAATTTGATTTTCTAAATCATTATCGGTCTAATTAATTAACATTTAACAGTTGAATCATTAAAATTAGAATTTTTAAGTGATAGTTAATCTAATTAGTTAAGGTTGAACCATTGGATCATCAAAATTATGATTTTTTTTAAGTCATAAATTAAGTTAGATTGAACTGTTTGATTATGGAAATTAGATTTTCTAAATTATAGACAATCTAGTTATTAAATTTTTAGATAATTAAAATTAAAATTTCAAAGTAATAGTTAATTAGTTCGATTGATCCATCGGATCATAAAAAAATATTAGGATCTATAGTTCGAATCAATCTTAACTAATTTATCGACTATTTACTCACTCAGTAACAAACCACCTTTGTAACAATAATTCTTAGTGCATGAGTGAAATTTTAGTGCTAATACGTTGGAGGCCAACAAACATCATTGGTGTTGGTTATTGACTTAATTTGTAGGATTTAGTTGTCTATTTTGTCTTATCGCATATTTATAGACATTTGTAAATGTTTTATGAGCCTTAATATTTTATTTACTTTGGACTAGGACACTAACCACACCCTTAAATTTAAAGAAAAAGAACTCATCACAAACCATCCATATAATACAACCAAAATTAATAATATTCATTTATTTTATAATCATATATATTATCCTAAATTAAATTTAATCATTTTTATAAGAATTTTTTATTTAAATTACTAACTAAGGCAAATTCATTAAATAAATGTAGTTTCTTTTTTCACTCTATGTTATTAAAAACCTTCAAAATACATCTTCAAATTGACTAATTTTGAAGTATACTTTGAACAATTTATTCAACAATTTAATCCAACATAGAGTGCCCTTTGAGGAACCAACTTACAATTTGGTATTTAATTCTAAGGTTATGTTTTTTTGTTTCCCAAAGAAGTATTCTAATGGGTTGGTTACAAACATCAAATGAATTAAATACATAAGGTTTAGGATTGAATCTCCGGCACTAATATTTCTCTCTAAAAAGTATAGGTTAAATAGCATATGTAGTCCTTTAACTTATATTCAGTTAACGTTTTAGTTCTTTATCTTTTTTTCTTCTCGATTTGGTTCTTTATTTAATTTTTAGTGACAATTTAATCTTTTATATTTTATAATGTCAACAATATTATCATTTTTTTAAAAAAATATCAAAAAATTCATCAAATTTTCAAACAAAACCCATAAAATTAATTATCATCTTCAATATAATGCAAATTTCATCAAATGCATAACTCAAATATTCAAATAAACTCATATTTTCATCTCCAACAACATCAAATTCATCAAATAAATAATGAAAATATGAGTTTATTTAAATATTTAAGTTAAGAATTTGATGAAATTTGCATTATATTGAAGATGATAATTAATTTTATGGGTTTTATTTAAAAAATTTGATGAATTTTTTGAATTTTTGTAAAAAATAAAAGGATAACATTGTCGACATTTTAAAACATAAAAGATCAAATTGTCACTTAAAATTAAAATAAGGACCAACTCGGAAGAAAAAAAATAAAGGACTAAAACGTTAACTGAAATTAAATTAAGGGGCCGCATGTGCTATTTAGCAAAAAATATATATACTAACTACTAATATTTGCCTAAAAAAAATTACACTTTTGTTTATATTGAAGTTTGCCTTTAAAATGTGATTTTTTTATCTATAGATAAGATGGTATAATTATCACTAGAAATTCACACATAACAATGAAATTTTATATTCGAACTTAAAACATAATATTCAACCTAACCTAACAATTTCAATTGTTTAAAAATTTAACAAGCATTTAAGATCAATGTGGTAGTTTTTGTTGGAATCAGTAACTGTGATGAACACAGTTCATGCGCAGCAAAACAGAAAAAGGCTAAGGAAGAAAAGATTGAGATAAAATCCTGATATTCATTCATGCTACAAAGCTGTTATTTTATATGAGTTACAAAATGCTTGGGAAGCAAGTTATCCATAACAATAACTAATTAACTAACTAATTTGTAACTAACTCTCAATTTGTAGCATAACAGTTTATGAATTAAATTTCAACACTTCCCTTTAATTCATAGTTGTTGAACACTTATAACACCAAGCTTCTTTCTCAAAAACTCAAATCGGTCACGTTTTAGAGCCTTTGTAAAACCATCTGCTAATTGCACTTCAGTTGGGCAATATTGTGCTTCAATCATTCCATTGTTCACCTGCTCCCTAATGAAATGGAACCTTGTATCGATATGTTTACTTCTGCCATGTGAGATCGGGTTCTTTGCAAGGCTAATGGCTGACTTGTTATTAATTCTGAGTATTAGAGGCTTCATCACTTCACACCTCAGTTCCTTTATTACTGCATCCAGTCATACTGCTTGACAGGTTGCAAGTGTTCCTGCAATATATTCTGCCTCACACGATGATAGTGCAGTCACTGGTTGCTTCTTCGTACACCATGATATGGCTGCTTCATTGAACTTAAAGACATAGCCAGATGTACTCCTTCTATATGTGATGTCTCCACACCAATCACTATCTGAGTATCCAATGAGTTCACTTATTTCACCTTTGCTTCCATTCGGGAACAGTAAACCAAACTCCTTTGTGCCTTTTATATACCTAAGTATCCTTTTAGCAGCTATCAAGTGAGTCTTCCTTGGATCATGCATGAATCTGCTAATCACGCTTACTGAGTAGCAGATGTCAAGCCGGCTGTCGCATAGATACCTCAGTGAGCCAACCATTTGTCTGAATGTGTTGGATCAATTCTTTCTTCCTTGCTGCACTCATCCATTTTTGAGTTTGTTTCTGATGGATTTGAAATTGAATTGCAGCTATTCATTTCAAATTTCTCAAGCAACTCACCTATATACTTTTGCTGATGCATAACATTTCTGTTTTCATCTTCAGAAATTCCATGCCTAAGAAGAATGAAAGCTCACCTAGATCAGTCATTTCAAATTCAAATTTTAGCTTGTTTTTCACCTTTTCAATCTCTGATGTTTTGCTTCCAGTAATGAGCAAATCAACCACATATAGGCAGATTATCATAGTTTCTTCTTCACTTGAATTATGCACATATACTCCAAACTCTGCTGAACATTTTTTAAGCCTATTTGAATCAAAAACTGATCAATCCTCTTGTTCTAGGCTCTAGGGGCCTGCTTCAAGCCATACAAAGCCTTGTGGAGTCTATATACCATATTTTATTTTCCTTGTATTTCAAAACCAGGAGGCTGTGACACAAACACGACCTCTTTAAGTGGTCCATTTAGAATGGCTGATTTTACATCTAAGTGATAGAGTGACCACCTTCTCTTGCAAGCTAGAGCTACTACTAGTATTACAGTTTCAAGACTTGCAACTGGAGCAAACACTTCATTGTAATCAATACCATGTTTTTGTAAGAAACCTCTGCCCACCAACCTGGCCTTGTGCTTTGAAATTTTTCCATCAGGATTTAATTTCAGTTTGAAAACCCACATCACATCAATTTTCTTTTTCTGATCTGGCAGATTTACTAGCTCCCAGGTGTGATTTTTCTCAATTGATTGGAGTTCTTCCATCATAGCTTTCTTCCATACCTCTATCTTTAGTGCCTCTTTATAATTGAGAGGTTCAGCATCTGCTAATAATGCAAAATGAATGATATCACCTTCATCATTTACTGCATTATCATAAATCAATTCACAATCATTAAGCCTACTTGGAGCTTGTCTGATTTTTTGAGGTCTCGCAGTTGCTTCCACTTCTTCTAGTTCATCTACATCATTATTGTTTACTTCCGCATTATCTGATTCATCACTTGAGTCTGGATAAATGCAGTTTTGCTGATTTTCTCTGCTATATACTGGTTCCTCTTCCCATTTCCACTTATCAGCCTCATTCACAATCACATCCCTACTGACATGTACCTTTTGAATTACAGGACTATACAGCTTATAGGCGCATGTAGGATGATAGCCTATAAGTATCATGATTTCACTCTTATCCTCCAGCTTGCTTCTCCTAACATCTGGTACATGTTTATAGCACAAGGAGCCAAAAACTTTGAAATGCTTCACACTAGGCTTTCTTCCACACCATGCTTCCTCTGGTACCTTCGAATTTAGCTTCTTTGTAGGACATTTATTCAGAATGTATGCAACTGTAGTGACTGCTTCTCCCCAAAACTTGTGTGGTAATTTTTTTTGCTTGATCATACTTCTTGTCATATTTAGTAGGGTCTTGTTCCTTCTCTCAACAAGTCCATTATGTTGAAGTGTATATGGAGCTATCACTTCATGCGCAATGCCTTGATTGACACATCAATCTTCAAATTCTTTTGAGGTGTACTCTCCTCCACCATCAGTTCTCAAGATCTTAATGGATTTGTCACTTTCTTTTTCTATTAAGACTTTGAATTTCTTGAAAACCTCTAAAGCCTCACTCTTAACCTTAATTGTATGCAACCACATCATTCTTGTACATTCATCCACAAATGTAATAAAGTATTTGCTTCCCCCAAAGAGATACTTCAAAAGAACCACATATATCAGAGTGAACTACTTGCAGTGCTACACTAGCTCTTTTAGATGCTTCAGAACCAAATGAGCATCTACTTTGCTTACTTTTCACACATACTTCACAAATGGCTTTCCTGTCATTTAGTTTTGGCAGGCCATACACCAGTCCTTTAGCATTCAAATCACTAAGACTTCTAAAATTTAAGTGACCATACCTCTTGTGCCATAAGTCTTCAACATCTTCACTCCCTGCTGCAAATAGGCACATCATTCTTTCACTTGAGATGTTGTATCTTTATGTTCTATTCTTTGACATGTTTGATTTGAGCACCAAGTTCTTCTTTTCATCAAACAACTTTAAGGTGTCACCATTCATAGTTACTGAGAATCCCTTCTCCACCAGTTGACCAATGCTCATGAGATATCACTTCATCTCATGAACATACATTACATCTTCAATAATGATTCTTTTGCCACCATTGCTTCTGATTACTATGTTTCCACTGCCTTCAGCCACAAGGTTCCTATTGTCAGCCAGTTTGATGCTTGTTTTCTTGCTAGTATCAAAGCTTGTCAACCACTCTCTATGTGATGTCATGTGGTTTGAGCATCCATAATCAAGAAACCACTCTTCATTCTTAATATTCTCATCACTGGTAGTAGCCATCATCAGCACTGTGCTGGAATCATCTTCATGAGCCAGATTTGCTTCTTCATCAATCTTTTGATCTTTCTTGAACCAACATTCATCAGCAAAGTGCCCATGCTTCTCACAGTTGAAGCATTGCACCTTACTTTTGTCAAAATCCCTCCTCTTGTTCTGACTTCTGCCAAAACCTCCTCTTTTTGAAGATTCAGCTTTGTCTTCAATCTTATTCTTTCCATTGTTGGACCAATTTGCTTTGCTTTTTCCCTTCTTCTTGAAATCTTTCTGATTTCCCTCCTTCTTGGAAGTTTGAACTTGAAATGCTTGTTGAACTGATCTTTCATAACTTCTATCAAACACCAGCAGCTCATGTGCTTCCAATGAATTTTGCAGCTCTTCGATTTTCATGGTTTTCACATCCTTTGCTTCTTGAATAGCTACAACTATGAAATCAAACTTTGGACTTACAGATCTCAACACGTTTTCTACTACCATCTGATCTGTAATGTTCTCCCCACACGTTCTCATATGGGTGACTGTGGCTGTTAATTTTGAGAAGTAATCACTTACCTTTTGGTCTGCTTCCATCTGCATCATCTCATATTTTGTTCTATAGGATTGTAGCTTCGCTTGCTTCACCTTTCCTCCACCAGTGTGATAGCTTTCTAAGATGGCCCATGCTTCTTTGGATCTTGTTGCGTTAGAAATCTTCTCAAAATGTTGATTGTCAACATTTTGTTGAATGTAGAACAAGGCTTTGTAGTCTTTCTTCTTGGCTTCCTTGAATGCAATCCTCTGTGCATCAGTTGGATTCCCCACCAAATCCTCATAGCCATCCTGCACAATTTCACTTACTGCTTGTGCTCCAAATAAAGATTTCATCAAGGCACTCCATCGAACCCAGTTCTTGCCATCAAGAACCAGAGTATTTGATCCAAAACCATTGCTATTCATCTTGCCTATCCAGAATTTATCACTCAGTGTTTCCCTTGATTGTTCCCCTCACTTTTCCACTCATGTTTCCCTTGATTGTTCCCAGCTCTAGGTGCCAATTGTTGGAATCAGTAACTGTGATGTACACAGTTCAGGCGCAGCAAAACAGAAAAAGGCAGAGGAAGAAAAGATTGAGATAAAATTCTGATATTCATTCATTCTACAAAGCTGTTATTTTATGAGTTACAAAATGCTTGTGAAGCAAGTTATCCATAACAATAACTAACTAACTAATTTATAATTAACTCTCAATTTGTAACATAATAGTTTATGAATTAAATTTCAGCAGTTTTAACTATGCTTACTATATTTGTTTTACTTTCATTATCTATATTATTCATTATCTATAATTTATGAATTTGTTTTAAGATCACGTGTTACCAACTTAGCCATCAAATTCATTACCTATCTTACCAATTTGTGTATCTTTTGGTAGGAAGCTATCGTATCAATATTCTTGTTCATCAAAAGAATTTATGAAGGATTTTATTGGCACCATTAGTTCAAGGGGACCAAGCTAAATTCAGCCATAAAATTTATTAGATGTGCAGTGGTTGCGCCAACATTAATTTGCATCATGTCGGTTTCCTTTGTTCTAGAAGCTACTGGCTCTCTGGACTTATATATTTTTATATATATTGTCCAAATTAAAGGAACTAATCATATTCTTTTTTTGGTAACCTAATCATATTCGTGCACACATGATGTTTTCACGATTCTTGACCATAAAATATTCTAATCCCGTTTAATATATTATTTTATGGTAGGTATTAAATATAAATAAAATCTGATTAATTTTATTATTATTTAATATATTATTTTTAAAATATCATTGAATTAAATAAATTTGGAAATTAAATTAAATAAAAAGAAAGGTAGTTTGAGAAATGAATTTTTTTTAATTATATCAAAAAAATTTAAATGATTTTAACTATTATTCACCATCGTTCAGATAAACTTGCATAATACAAGAAACATACACTTAATATGTGTGTAAAAAGTTAGTTTTGTTGATAGTTGAGACTAAAGTTAAAGTTTTGGTATGAATTTGAAGGATATCCTAGCTTTTGTGAATGAGCAATGGTATTATTCTAGAGTGGAGTCTGATCCAAATAATGGGACTCGAGCGTTAAATGGGCCTCAGTCCATTATCTCGCAAATCCACACACTCTAACAATGAACATCCACATGCATCTGTATAACAGTCAAGTATGTCTCCATGATCAAGTCCTCGTCGTTTGATCTGTTTCACACGATTACTCTAGAATCCCGCCGTGGATCTCACAATATGATAGAACTCATAGGAAAAGATACTAATAGAACTATAACTTGAGAGTTGGAATGAGAATTCTTTGATTGATGAATTGAGAATTGCTATTACAATAAGTGAAACCAAAGCAACTGCTCCACCAAGAGAAACTATTTCTTGAAGGTGCTGAAAAACACAAGAAATTGGAGTTTGAATTGTGTTTGCCGTTTCTGAAAGCTACTTTGATTTCTTTATAGAAATTGTTCTTTATCAAAATATTCAACTTACTTTTAAAAAGAGGTTTAGAAAGAGTAAGGTTGAATCATAAAGAATAACTAAATAGAAGAGGATAAATAAGACACAAATATTTTTACTAGTTCACAACAAACTGTTGCTACATCTAGTCATCCACTTACAAATAGATTTTGCCTCAGTACAGTCGAGGACTTAATCTACTATTTCCATAAATAGGATACAAGTAATCTTTACTGTGTCTCTTCATGCTATGAGTATTTTTCTCTATCCTCTTCAGGATGTCGTTCTCAGAACATTCTTCAAATTTTTGGCATCCTATCGTTGAGGTTCATGAAAGTCATTGTACTATTTTAGGTACCACTTAGGGGTGAGAGGGTTGTTGTCACTATGGGACTGATTAACATCACTTCTAGTTTGTGTATGATTTGACAAAGTTTATTTCTACGATTCTAACTTTCATTTAGAGGGTGTTACATATCAAGTTTAATATCAATACAAGTGTGTGAAAACACTTTTACTTATTTGCATCAATTCTAATAACTCTCTATTGAGAGGATATTTCGCTCATTTTTTCTTTTGATGTGTTCTTGGGTTTTACATATTTTATTTTTAACACATAGTCTTTTTCATTTTCTCTCTCTTGCTTTTTCAAGGACTGACTGAGTTCTTCATAAATATAGAGATGAAGTTTCCATTGAGAATATTATCATTGGAAATATTCAATCGCCATTTAAGACATATCAGTCTTTAATATGTATCCATATATATCTTCGTGAATGATTATGCATATCTTGGTATGAGGACAGGAAAACAGAGGATATTATGATCAAATCAGGTCTTAAGGACTTTCGGACAAGTAGCATATTCAAGATGTTCATCAGGGCATGTGCAAAACTTTGTTTTCTTTGGAGCATTTACTTCTTCAGAGCATTGACTTTTATCAAATGATACATAATAACTCATAGTCAGACGATCAAATGCTTGATGTGATTATTAGAGTCAAAGACAATCACTTTTTTGTCATGCTTACTAGGGACATACGAATAGATGCTTGTTGAGTTCATTAGAGGCAAGTGACCGAATGTGGTTTGTGATCATTGGAGGCAGAAAATCCACAACACATTTGCATTCAATAAAGGAAACGGGAACAAAAGCATATTTGCATTCATCTAAGACAACTAAACTAAGGCATTGCTTGTGTTTCTCGAGGCAACCAGGACACAACGTCGCTCTCATCACTAGAGACAATCGAAGCTTGTTTGCTTTTCCAAAGTCAACCGGAACTTGCAACATCAAATGTGTGTATCACTTGACTTAGAACGTAGAGACGATGTCAAGTCTTGGTTTTCTTTGTCTTAGTCCAATCATCAAAGGATATATCTTATATCATAACACATACTTTGTTACGCCTGTCTTTGCAATGCTTCTTTTACAACTTGCTCCATTAGTAGGCATAGTTACTTGATAGTTACTTGTTTATTAGGTGATAGTATTCTTTGAGTTTTAAGACACTTGATAGTGGCTATGTCAATAACTACTTCTCTTTTTCTAGATTATTTTTATTTCTATTGGTATACACCTTCCACACAACAGGTTTGGACCTATTTTTATAAGGCCCGATAGTTTAATCAATACCACCCCCAATAATCTCATCCTTGTCCTCAAGGTTAAACTAAGGAACCTGGCTTATCAGCAACATTTCATCTTCCCATGTATCGTCTTCCCCTACTCTACCCTTCTAGTTTACCAACCATTACTTGACAAGTTGTCCGTCTTCCTCAATTTCTCTTGATGCCATTAACTCTTTAGGTTCTTCTACATCCTCAAGATCCATTTCAATTACTTCTGGTAGTGAAGGCATAATAGCATCATTTCCAATGGCGCGCTTTAGCTATGAGATATGAAAAATAATGTGTACTCGTGTAGAATTAAGTAGTTTCTATTTGATTGACACTGAAGGTGCAAACTTGAGAAGGTGTTGAATTGTTTTTGCGAAAGTTGATAATTTTTTGATAATTTATAAATAAATAAAAAAACTAGTTCGGTTTTGGAAATGATAGCAATCGAATTCAGAGGCAGCAAATAATGAAAGCACAAATTATTTGACACATAGATTTTTCCTAGTTCACCATTAACTTGCACTCCAATAAATTTTTAGAATTGTGGCACTTAGCTTGCGAAGGTTAGAGAAGAACCGCCTCCGCTCCAACACTACGGCAGTTCATGCGACGATTTTTGACAACCGCTGCCACCCTTCAAAGAAAACAAAATCAGTTATGCGTTCTTATCATACAATCGTGTGTTCTCGTCATTTCCTAGTCCCGCCTTCTACAAAACCATAAAATCTCTCAAAACGCCCAAATCTCACTTACACCTCAAATCTCTCAAAGTAGAAAAACGAAATCACTTGTAATCTGGAGAAAAAAAAAATCTCAACTCTCAGTCTCCCTCAAATATCTCGATTTATCAATCTCTCAAAATTTGAAAGAAGAAAAATGAAAAAAAAAAACCCTAATCTAGCGACGATGGTGTTTCCCATCTTTGTCTCCGACGACGCTGCTTCCCACCTTTGTCTCCGGCGATGGCGCTGCTACTCGCCTATGTTTTCGGCGCTGGCGTTGCTTCTCGTCTCTGTCTCCAGCGTCGGCGCTGCTTCCTCCCTCTGTCTCTGGCGACGGTGCAAAGCAACGGCATAACACAATATATGGTTTGTTAGTAACCCTAAAACTTGATCAAGTTTGATATTAAAATTGGAATTCAAGTGTGTGATATCATATAGTGAAATTGAAGTTTTCTTTTAAAGTTTTGCAAGAATTTTGTATTAAAAAATGTTTGCTATTTTGTTTGAATTTTTTTGGATGATGATATTATTACTGTTGTTGTTTTGGTTGTGGTGTTGTGTTTTTTTTTCTAGTTAAGATGTATTTTTGCTACTGATGTGGTGATGAGAGGTTATGCAGTGGGGTTTTTGGTGTGGTGGTTGCTTTGGGGTGTTATTTTGCAATGAGAACTTATAACATTTTTGTTAATTTTTTATTGAACTGAAATTTGTTTCTTTTCAGTCCTGAATATTATTTTTTATTTATGCATGCCCTAAAACGAAGAAGAAAAAAGAAACTATCACGAGTCGTAGGACGTTGTTTTCCCTCTCTTTAGCGACGACGCAACACAACACACCTTTGGCGACTGACTTGTTTTTAAATAACCCTAAAACAACAACAATTAGTTTTAGAATATAAGCTTTAGAATATAACAAATAAATTGAAACAACAAGTGACAAAAGGGGACATAGGCATTTAGTTGCTTGATTTTAATTATGAGATAATGACAGTATGAGTACTTACTTCCAGCAGATGACCTAGGATTAGGAAGCAGGTTAGTATTGGGTACATGGGAAGTTGCTTCAGAATTAATAGTTGAGGGATTGGTTGATTGACTCCTTGTTTGGACACCTTGAGTCCCCAAAATTCTGGTGCTGCCATTTCCTGCATTACCAGTCAAAAAGCCATTGTGGTTGGTGGCATTTAAAAATGGTTCCTGAACATTTTCATACATGCGCCTCAACATGTTTTAATTAAATCATAGATCATGTTTTAATATTCTATGTGAGTTGTTTGTTATCACTATCAAATTGGGAAATTAGTTTGATATTTGCATGTTTTGATTTTTGAGCGTTTGATCTTATTTAAGTTTAATTAATTTGATATTAATATTATAGTTTAATTATGCGTGAAAAAGTGAGGTTGAATTTAATATATATACTTACATGTTTTTCCAGGCAACACATGCATAGGTTCGCCAAGAGTCTAGTTGCCGGCTAATCTTGGTACAACATCATTAGGAACTATCTAGATGATTTATGAACTAAGTTTGATGTTGTTTTGCATTTTCAGTCACTATTAATGTTTTGATTGTTGAATATTTAAATTTATGGTCTTAATTAAATTCAATGTATGGTTGTTACTTTTGAATATATTATATGAATAATTTTTTTATAATTTCATATTTGTGTATTTTAGTTATATGAATGAGATTTAAGAATATTTTTCATTTTAATTAAATTAATGAAAAAAACAATTAAAAAAATTAAAATTAAGTTTGCGACGGTTTAAACCGTTGCCAAAAGTGCATAGGGGCGCTTTGTAACTGTCGCCATACCATCTAGGAACAAAAAATTGTTGCATTTAAAAACCCTATTAGCAGCGGTTAGAACTGTCGCAAACATTTGCGGCAGTTGGAACGACGGGTTTTCTAACCGTCGCAAAACAGCCTCGCGACGCACGAATCTGCGACGGTTGGAGAACTGTCGCAAAAATCAAATTGCGGCGGTTTCAACTACAGCAAACTGTATTTTTTCTTGTAGTGTTGGCTACATCTAATCCCCTCATTCAGAAGGGTTTAATCCACTTATTCAAATACTTTGAATAACAAAGAACCTAACCCTCAAAGTCAATCTTCTCAAACAGCTTGACAACCCTAAAAATATTATTATTATTATTATTATTATTATTATTATTATTATTATATATTATTATTATTATTATTATTATTATTATTATTATTATTATTATTATTATTATTATTATTATTATTATTATTATTATTATTATTATTATTATTATTATTATTTATTATTACATATTTACGTACAACACAAAAATACCAACAATGATATAGATTTTTATCATAACTAATGATATTTAGGTCGACAATCTAAATATACAAATAAAATCATAATAAAAGTTAGTCAAATTCCTCCTAATTTTTTCGACTTGGATAAAAAAATTTCATAACTAAAACATATATAAAGTTAACAATTAATATAATAAGAGATGGTTGTTGTTTTCTAGATTTTATTTTAGTTTTATTCAAATAAATTTGTGTTAGTCTACTAATTAATTTTTTTTTTTGGTTTCTAATAATAACACTAAATTAAAAAATATTTACCTTATTCAATATTCTTTTGGATAATTTAAATACCTTAACTGATTATTTTCATTATTTGATATCAAATAGCTTTGAATATTTTCTTAATTGTTTTAAAATAATATCATATTTTATGATTCAACAATTTATTTTAGTTCAAACGTAGGTAATGAGTATGAGTATGGGTACTTTGGTGACATATAGTATAAGTACGTGGATTAAAATTGATATCCAAGTTGTTAAGGGAATGAGTACGAGTTTTTTTTTTCAAATTGAGGGTACGGAGATGGGTATTATAGTACCCTACTCAAACACTAGCCATTGTCATTCCTATTTAGAAATAAACACCTTAATGAACCCTAACCCATTGAAAATAAATTTAAAAGAGATTACCATGCTTCTCTAGGATTTGGATGTTCTTTAGTCTTCCTCCACAAGCTTTTCCAATCATTCAAAAATGACTTACACAAACCATAGTTGTTTTGAAGAACCCATTATGCCACTATTGGATATTTTATAAAGAGTTTATGTCCAAGACACATCTCGCACAAAGCGGAAAAACATATTTCACCTCGATAACTTACAAGATAATTTACTTTCAATGGTAAAATATAGAAGTTGTACCACAATTTTCGTCAATTTCAACTAGAAGGCAGAAGTGAGTTTAAATAAGTTTTATAATATAGCAGATGAGGAGATCCATTGTTAGCCTTTGTCACTTTGAGAAAGAATGTTTTCGTTTGAACTTTGATATAAATTTGATGGCTACTTTCAAAAATAAATTTACAGAGAATAAAATCTTGAAAATTGTTTCTCGATCTTAGTGTTCATACTTCATATAACTTTTCTTTTCCTCAGGTGACTAGTTCAATTTGATGGAAGTTTATGGTGATGTCTTTGTAATGTATCCTTAACATATGATGATTTAGTTTGGTCATAAGATGTCTTGATGTTCAATGGTTCATCACACAAACTGAATTCTATGTTTCATTTGGGTAAGAATGAATGTCAGATTCAAATTCTTTTTTATGCATTATGTGCATTGTTTCATGTCAATAGTGGTAAGAACTAGGTTGTCTTGCTATTTGTTAAATGTAATTCAAATTGATTTGTAATTAGTTAAGTAGAATATAGTTAGAATATGGTTGAAAGTTGGTTAAGTTTGTTGTAACTGAATTAGCTAAAAACTGTTTCTAAAAAAACCTTCAAACCAAGAACAATCTAGTAATGCTTAACCAGAACATTCTCAAGACTATCAAGATTGATAATCAATCTCTGTTTTCTGACTTTATGTGTTTCTTCTCTTTTCTTCTCAATTTCAATTCCTCTCAAATATACAACTTGTTCCAACAATTGGCATCAAAGCTTGGGTTCTAAACCTTGGGAAACACGAGTGCAACTGTAAGGAGGAATCAAAATTGGGAAACACAAGTGTGAGTGAAAGAAGACATGAATGGAGGAGGATTTATGTCGAATTTTCCAATTCTGGATGGGAAGAACTAGGAGAGGTGGTCTTTATCAATGAGATCGTTGCTGGGAGCTCAAGAAGTATTTGAGATTGTTCAAGATGAATATGAACAACTTGGTGCAAGTCCAACAGAAAAACAACAAACAACTTTCAAAGATTGCAAGACAAGAGATTGCAAGGCATTGTTTTACATCCAACAAAGTGTGGATTCAATTTTTTTTGAAAGGATCTCAAAGGTATCTACATTAAAAGAGGCATGGGATATCTTGGTGAAGTATTACACAGGTGATGAAAAAACCAAGAAGATCAAACTTCAAATGCTAAGAAGAAAGTATGAATTACTACAAATGGAGAACAATGAGAATGTGACTGACTATTTCAATCAAGTGCAGAAAATCACTAATCAGATGAAAGCCAATGGAGAAGTGATGATTGAGGTTGTGATTATTGAAAATATTTTGAGGACACTAATACAAAAATATGATCATATAGTGGTGGCTATTGAAGAATCAAAGAATCTTGATATAATGAAGTTGGAAGATCTGCAAAGCTCCCTAGAAGCTCATGAATTAAGGGTAAAAGAAATAGATGACGCGCAACACAAACAAAGGCATTGCAAGCTCAGATCAGCAAGAAGTCCAATCAAGATGGAGTAAAAAAACAAGAAGTGGAAGGGCAAGTCAAGATGGCACCAGAAACAGGATCAAAATGAGGAGGCTATAGGTTCAAGAAGTCAACAAAACAGTGATAATAAAAGCAAGAAACCATCTGGCAAGAAGTTTGACAAAAGGAGGGTCTAATGTTATAATTGTCAAAAATATGGGCATTTTGCAGAGGAGTGCAGATCCAAGAAACTACAAAGAGATGATACTGAAGCTCAATTGGCCTAGACAGACAGTTCTGACTCAAATGAAGTGTTATTGATGGCTTCTACAAGCATGGAGGATGATTGTCCAAGATTGTGGTACCTTGACACAGGGTGCTCGAATCACATGACTGCCCATAAAGATTGGTTTGTAAGTATTGATGAGAAGGTGAAAAGGGAAATCAGATTTGCAGATAACAACACAATAACAGCTGAAGGAGTTGGCAAGATCTTGATTCAAAGAAGGGATGGCAAACAATCTTTCATATGTGATGTGTTGTATGTGCCAAATATGAAGAACAATATGTTAAGCCTTGGACAATTACTAGAGAAGGGATACTCTATGAGTATGGAGAATGGACAAATGAAGATGTTTGATAGTGCGAAGAGGCTTATCTTGAAGGCACCATTGTCCAAGAACAGAACCTTCAAGATTGAAATCCAGATCAATGCAAATCAGTATCTTGCTGTAGAAATCAGGAGGGAACACTAGCTATGGCACCAGAGGTTTGGACATCTGAATTTTAGAAGTCTTCAAATGTTGCAGAGTAGTGATATGGTGATAGAAATTGCATAAATTTAAGTGCCAAAGGAGATATCTGAAGAATGTTGTCAAGCCAAGCAGCCTAGGAAATCATTTAAATCAAAATTACCAATTAGATCCTCAAGAACGATGAAGGTAATTTTTTATGATGTTTATGGTACATTTGAAGAAATTTCAGTAGGAGCTAAGTGCTACTTTGTATCATTCATTGATGATTTTACAAAGAAAACATGGATATATCTAATCAAAAGAAAGAATGGAGGAGGAGAATATAATTCTCATGAATTCTATGATTTTTGTGAAAAAGAAGGGATATTGCATGAAATGTCTGCACCATACACTCCCCAACATAATGGAACTGTTGATAGGAGAAATAGAACTATAGTGAACATGGCTAGGAGCATGTTAAAGGGGAAGAACATGCCTCGTAGATTCTGGGGGAAAGAGATTGGACACAAGGTCACTTGAAGAAGCTTGGACTAGAAGAAAGCTAGTTGTGAATCACTTGAGAGTGTTTGGCTCATTGTGCTTCAGGCATGTACCAGCTCAAAATAGGAGAAAGCTTGATGACAGGGCTGAACAAATGGTGTTGTTGGGTTATGATGCCACTGGGGCTTACAAGCTATATGATCCAAACAAGAACAAGGTGGTGATAAGAAGAGATGTACTAGTGGATGAATCAAGAGGTTGGGACTGGACAATGAATGCAGCCAACCCAGGCATACCAACCAGACCAACCAGTAGTGCAGTAGCAATTGAACTGGTTGAGGACCAGCCTGCAGAGGTAGCAAATCAGCCAGCTTTTGAACCTGTGAGGAGATCTACAAGAGCTAGGCAACCTTCAATCATATTGCAGCCATATGACGTAACATCTGACTCAGCCAACAATGCAGATGGAGAATTAATTCATTTTGCCTTGCTTGCTGAATCAAAACCAATAAGTGATGAAGAAGCATTGACTGATCCTAGATGGATAGCAGCCATGGATGAGGAGCTCAAAGCCATAGAAAAGAATAAGACATCAGAGCTGATGACCCTGCTAGTGAACAAGAGACCAATTGGTGTGAAATGAGTCTATAAACTGAAATTGAAACCTGATGGACAGGTTGCCAGGTACAAGGCCAGACTTGTAGCAAAAGGATTTTTGCAAAAACATGGGTTTGACTATGGTGAGGTATTTGTCCCAGTAGCTAGAATTGAAACAATAAGGATGGTAGTATCAATGGCTAGCTACAAAGGTTGGTCTATGCATCAGCTGGATGTTAAATAAGCCTTCCTCATTGGATCACTAGATGAAGACGTGTCATATTTCCTTGGTATTGAATTTGAAACCAGGAAAAATTGAATTTTTATGCATCAACGAAATTATGCAAGTGATGTATTAAAAATGTTTAAAATGCAAGATTGCAATGGAAGCAGCACCTCATCAGAATTAGGGAGGGTGTTGTCCAAAGAGGGCAATGATGAGTTGATTGATCATAGAACCTTCAAGCAAATTGTAGGATCCTTGAGTAATTGTGCAACACAAGGCCAGATATCTCATATAGTATTGGGCTGATTAGTAGGTACATGGAGAAGCCTAGGACATCACACTACATGGCAGCAAAAAAGATCTTGAGATACATAAAGGAGACCATTGAGCTTGGTCTGTTGTATTCCACAAAACTGAATGAAGAGGAAGCTGAACTTATTGGATTCATTGATGTTGATTGGTGTGGAGATATGGATGATAGAAAGAGTACCACGAGCTATGTATTTACCACCAATAACTCACAAATCTCATGGTGTTCAAAGAAGCAAAGCATAGTAGCATTGTCCACGTGTGAAACTGAATATGTGGTGGCATCTATGGGAGCATGTCAAGTTATGTGGCTAGCAGAGTTAATGGCAGAACTGGGACTGAGAAATAATGATGCAGTGAAGATGAAGATAGATAATAAATCAGCTATAGACCTAGCAAGACATCCAAGTGTTCATGGAAGAAGCAAGCACATAGAAACGAGATTCCATTTCTTAAGGGATCAAGTAATGAAGGGCAAGATAAAGTTGGAACACTGCAATACAAATGATCAAAAGGCTGACATCTTAACCAAAAGCTTGAAGAGAGTGAGGTCCCAAGAGATGAGGATCAAACTTGGATTAACATCAAATTGAATCACTTTGAATTAGGGAGCATGTTAAATGTAATTCAAATTGATTTGTAATTAGTTAAGTAGAATATAGTTAGAATATAGTTAGAATATGGTTAGAAGTTGGTTAAGTTTGTTGAAACTAAATCAACTAAAAACAGTTTCTATAAAAGCCTTCAAAACATAGAACAATCTGGTAATGCTTGACCAGAACATTCTCCAAACTGTCCAAATTGATAATCAATCTCTGTTTTCTGACTTTCTGTTTTTCTTCTCTTTTCTTCTCAATTTCAATTCCTCTAAAATATACAACTTGTTCAACACTATTGAGTGTGATTAACTTACTTTTTGCTACTCATTTATTATTAGATGATGAGTCATTACAACAATAGTGTGTTTTAGCTTCAGCTTTTTAGTGTCAGCCACAACACATATGCTACTAGTATCCTCTTAGCATCCAACAAATGGAGACGTTACGCACATTTCCTAATAAATTTTCTTTACAAATAAATGTTCCCAATAAATTTTCTTTACAAATAAATGTAAAAAAATTAGTGGTGGCTTCAGTATGAGCTAAGAAGATACTAAATAATTAAAAAAAAAAAAAAAAAAAAACAAATTAATTATATGTAGCGTCAGTTTTGTTGGACGTTGAACATTTTTTACTATTTTTATAGTAGTTAGATAGCGTATGTCTGGCGGATGCTAAATTTATGTATAAATTCAAGAGTAAGCATCTTTCAATATCCTAGTGCAACCCTAATCCTATCATCATTTCCCCTTTCCCTTTTTAGTAGTTTTCCCTCCCTCTCTCTCAACGACTCTTTGACGCTCTTACATCCTCTCAACTCTGGCGCTCTCACCATTCATTCACAATTCCAACATTCTCATCTCCACCCTTGGCAACTCTGTAGTTCTCACCTCCACCATTCACAACGCCACAGCTTACAGACTATGTCGTTAGATTACCACATATTGTAGAAAACGAGATGATTGAGCCACTTCTTCGTGAAGCTGTTGCAACGAATGAGAGAGCTACTAGACTAGAGGAGTGTGCTCAACATGTCGAGACTAGTATGAAAGAAACGCATGACAACTTTGGAGTCAGGTGGTACTTCTTATAGTGTATGGCAATCTCGACATAGTTCTCATCATAATTACGATGACGACCTTGATGATTTATCGATGAACGATGCATCACCTCATTAAGGCTTTGATCGATCTTATGGTTGTAGACATTATGTTTTTGTGAAATTTTTTGGAGTAGACTCACGCTTTAGAGTTTTGAAACATTAAACACTTGGATTTTAGTTGTGCATATTTGTGACTAATGATATAATTTCGTCTTTCTTTTTATCGTAACAACAAATATCTTTCATCTTGTTTTGATGAAATTTTTGGTTTAAAATTTTTAGTAAAAATATTATATATTTTGATCTCAGCATTTTATGGTCGAGAATATAATGGTGGAATATAGAAGCAGGTAACATGTTGTAATGTAACTTTTATTTAAAAAAAAAAAAGAAAGAATAGAATCGGTCTTGCTAACTGTAACGCTCTGGATTTTTTGAATCCAAAGCATTAATAATTAGTAACAGGTAATATTAATAATTAGAAGCAGGTAATATTAATGAAAAAGTATTTATTATTTAGAAAAATTTACGAAATTTTTTTTAAGTAAGAATACCTAACATTTATTCATTAAAGTAATTAGTAACAATCACGTTTATTTAATATTATTAAGAAAATACTTATTCAAAGCTAAACCACTAAGACAACTCCCACGAAAATGCATATGTCAAAGGAAATGCCCACACTTTTCTAGAGTGGTCGTCAATAAAAGTAACAAAATATGATGTACCACTAAGAGATTTACTATCCATCATACAAACATCAGTATGAACTAAATCAAGAATATTTTGCCTCCTATGAGGACCAGTATTATGAAAAGAAACTATATGTTGTTTTCCAGCAAAACAATGAGTGCAAGTTTTTAGAGACGTACCTTTCACAAGAAGAATTTTTTTCTTCGCAAGTATGTTGAGTCCTTTCTCACTCAAGTGACTAAGGTGCATATGCCATAAATCAGAAGATGCACCTTCAATTGCATTCACTTCTTCCTTGCATAACTTCGTAGGCATCCTATAGAGAGAAGTGGAACTTTGTTCCTTTGCAACCACTAGGGACCCTTTGGTGATTTTACATATACCACCACCACCAAAGTAAATGTGATAACCATCAATATCCAAGGCTTTCACCTAAATCAAATTAACATGAATATCAAGAACATGTCTAACATTCTTCAATTGAAGCTTGCGGTTAATCTCAGTTTCAATCCAAACATCTCTCATACCGATAATTTTACATACTCCATCATCTCCCATTTTTACCATGCCAAAATCATCAGCATTGTCCTCGACTTGCTTCTTGACTTGCTACAACTTTCAGAGTTGTCACGTTTATGAAAGTTTCGGACCTTTATTTTCCTCCTCCATTTAATTGCACAAATCAAATTAATCGAGCTCTAGATACTACTTTGTTGGGAAAAACTAGAGATAACTATCTCAATAATACGAAATATGTTTTCCTCACCTGTGCATATAAATAAAATACATTTTCAAGAGCAATAACAATTGGCAGAAAATTAAATATGAGACAAACACAATTTTTAACGTGGAAAACTTCCTTCAAATTGAGAGAATAAAAACCACAGGACCTAGACTAGTAAAACTTCCGCTATAATAATTAATGGGTACACTAAAGTCTTCCTAATAACAATTAGGGAACATCAATCAACAATAACTTATAACAACCTTCAACTAAAGTTGGTATACCAAAGTAACTCTCAGATAAGGTAAAACTACTCAAAATGTATATTAAAATAACAAACTCACTGGTAGAAATAACATACTAAATTTGTAGATCAAACAGAACAAGTTTTCTACACACTTGTTACCACCATTGGAACCAAACCATTTTCTCTTCTATGTTTTGTCGTGCTTGCTTTTCCTTTGCTTTTTCGGCACTGTTCTCATTCATCATTCTTAGAGATTTTTAAATTCCTTTTATTTCCTTCACATGGGCCTAGCCCAATAATACCATATATTCTCCTTTTTTCTTTTCTTTTTATTTCAATAATAACAATATTAATACTAATAATAATTATAATAATATTAATAAAATTAATGAGTACACCCAACAAATCTTGTATTTATTTTTCCCTCAAAATTCTTGAACCAATTTTCAGTACATAATAAAATATAACACATGTATTGATTATTGAGCTGAAAATAAAGCATTTTGGAGTTCATCAAGAAAAAGGAAGTTGTATATATCATATTGACTTCCTATACAAATGTTGTTGTTGGAGTATGCTTTTTAGATCAAGACATCACATTTGAGAAAGTTTATGATTGTAACATTGAATTCCAATGAAAACTCTCAAGGACATGAGTCTAAAGATTTAGGAAGTATTAATGAATGGTAAATGCTCTTGTTTCATTTTAACTAACATCAATTATGTGATTGAGTTGTATCTTCTATTTTATGTTTTTAGCGTAAAAAGTTTTATATTATCGACAAATCACAATCAATTATATTTATAACTTTAGAAGTAATTACGATTAATGCAAAATATTTTTAATGATTTAACAAGAGAACAAAATAAGTGTTATTTTTCATTGATCTCTATTTTATTACCTATCTCGCTATATATAAGATAAGATCTTCATGAAACTTATCTTTGTCTCTTTTTATAAAATTCATTTTAATTTCTCAACTGCATTAATTGTTTCTTTATTAATATGTAATTCTTTTTTTTACAATCTATAATAAATACTACAGTAAAATCATAAATAAATTATATCTTCATGAGTAAACAAGTAAAATCATTCAAATTATCAATAAATTTAATATTACAATCAACTATTTTAATTCTTGTAATTTAGTTAAATTTAGTCAACAAATCTTTTATATATATATATATATATATATATATATGAGACAAAAGTATTATATTTTAGATTTGATATAGTTTTCTTTTAATAAGCAAAATATAGATTTGACATAACTAAGTTTAGTTTACTTTGTGAAAATATTTTCTGTTTTAATTTTTTTAAAATGTATGTATTCCTTTTATCTTAATAAGAGATTGTTTAAGTGAATATTGTCATAAAAAGAAGATGAAATTCTAACTAATGAAGATATATTTTAAAAAAAAATGACATTTTTATTATTTCTAGAAATATATATAATTATCCATTTTACAAAATTGTTTTTTCTTTTATTATTAACTAGTATAATTAATACAAGATTTAACAAATTAAACTGACCATTATTTTTTTTATTTTATAAACTAAGATATACTAAAAAAAATTATAAATTGGGCAGACATAATTAGTGAAATGGACGTAACTATTATTTATTTTTTACAACGCACGTAACAAATTTTAATTGGTTCATAAGTATCTATCAAAAGACGACTATACCACACTTATTCAACAATTATTGAAGCCACCAATGTTATGGCATAGCTTCTAGAACGAAAGAAACAGACATGATGCAAATGTTGGCCTAACCACTACAATTAATACCAATAATTTTTGTCACTGCTTTTGGTCTAGTGAAATGGAGCCACCAAAAATACATAAAAAGTCTTGTATGAAAAAATACTTCAAAAACTTTCTTACATTTATATATCATAAAATAGTGGTAAGATCTGATAAATTTATTAAGCGGTGGAGTTTGATCAAAAAATTTAAGAATAATATTAAATTTTTAAAACTTTTTTTTACATATTAATTAAAATATTTTTTAAATATATTAAATTTTAAATTGTAAATTTTAATATAAGCACACAAATACAATTTCAAACGCAACGACAGAGGGAACAGTATCATAGAGAAGCTATACAAAATTTATGAGAGTTGAAACTACGTATACATCAGTTTCGTTGGTTTTTGTTTTGGAGAGGAAACATTTTGAACAAAAAAGATAAACGTTGAACTTTACGATTTTTCTCATACTATTGGAAATAAATTAATATAAAAAATAATTCATTATATAAATGATTAAAAAATACTAAAATAAAACATATTTTTTAATATTATTACATATATATTGTAAAATAATATATAATAATTTTGTTCTCATATGAGTCAATTTTAAATGACTTGAAAATATACTCAAATAAATACAAGACAATTTTATTTGATTTAGTTTAGTTTGAACGTGGACACAAAAGAAAAAAATCAAACCAACATAATTGATTATGATAAAATATTAATTTAATTTTTATATTTCAAATGAAATTTATAACACAATTAAAATTTAAATTAAAAAATTTTATGTGTTTCAGAATTACCATAAATTTAATTTTAGTTTCCACATAAGATATGTTTAAAAATTAATTTTATTAAAGACTTTTGATTGGCAAATTAGCAATGACTATACTTTGGCTCTACAAACTCTGCCATTGAAATTAACTAAATTGGTAACACAATCTTTAAAATTTGGACTATAGAGCAAATCAGTATATAAGAAAATGTGTGTAACTTTTTCTATCGGGTTGATAAAAAATAACTTACCTGCCTAAACCAGTCAATTTAGTTTTTCAACTCAATTTAGTTTAATTGTAGGTTTGATTTCTCTATTTTAGTTGATTCACGAAAATAGTTCTCTCATTTTATTTATCTCCAATTTTGGTCTTCTATACAGAATTTTGGTCCAAAACTTGATAAAATATCATTTTTTTAAGGCACACCTTATTATTTATGATCATAGATTCTAGATACAATTGTTGCACCACAGAACGTTGATACATGGTGTGGTTCAAATAAGCGCACAAAAAAATGACATTTCATTACGTTTTTTATGAAAATTATGTTTAGAGGACCAAAACTGAGGAAAAATAAAATGGAAGACTACTTTCGTGATTCAAGTAAAATAGGAAGACCAAAACTGCAGTTAAACCAAAATAAAATAAAATTTAATTTTCTCAATCTTACATGATCAAATTTAATGTTCAACCAATCAAATGACATATTTCATGTTATATACATGTTATTTGGTATTAAAATATAAGTAAATATAAATAATAAATAAATAATTATGATTTAAATTTCTCAACCTTACACGATCAAATTTTTCATGTCCAGCCAATAAAATGACATATTTCATGCTATATCTATTACTCTGTTTTAAAATATAAATAAAAATGGTTCAAAAAATAAATATATTTTGTCCAAATTTTAAAGCATAACTTTGATAGCCATAAAAGTACACTGCCTAGAAAGTATCTAGTGAATGTGAGGTATGCTCCAACTCTCCATAACTTTTTTTTTTATTTTTTAAATATAAATCTTTACCGTATATTTTATTTTTTTTAAGAAAAATTAGTAGTGTCTAGTTTATGTAAAAATAGACTTCAAATATGTTTTGTATTAATATAATTAATTTTTATTTTTCATATTCTAAAATATATAGTAATATTAATTAAGGATTAATTTGGAAAATAAACAATAAATATATTTAATAATTTGAAAAGAGACTTATATTTAAGGGAAAAAAATTGTAAATAAATACTTATATTTAAAGAAAGAAGGAGTATATCATATTATGGTAATATTAAAAAATTAATAACTATTTTCAATTGCCAAGTACTCCTTACTTTTTAATATAGTTTTAGTATATAACAGAAAAAGTCATTAACCTTCTTCAAGAATCATGCAGAGACTTTAGAGTCTTTTCTCTACTTAATGTTCCTGCGTCTTAAATTGCATGTCACTTTGGCAATTTTACACAAATTAAAAAAACTAATTAATGTTGTATGGAAAAGAAAAATTACAAATTACTTTATATAAGT
Organism: Cicer echinospermum; assembly: GCA_002896215.2. Classification (NCBI taxonomy): domain Eukaryota; kingdom Viridiplantae; phylum Streptophyta; class Magnoliopsida; order Fabales; family Fabaceae; genus Cicer; species Cicer echinospermum. The sequence goes on along the minus strand of PGTU02000009.1, from coordinate 22,612,933 downwards.
ACTCTCCTTTTAAAAGTATGAGAAACACAGAATTTAAGAGTAGTTTAACAGTAGTTTAAACTCTTCCTTAAAAAGACCATTTTGCCAAAGAATTTAAGAGTAGTTTAAGTATAAAACAATATAAATCAAACACAGCTTATAACTTAACTAACCAATTATTAATAGGATGATTTAATTAAAAAGCTCTTATATTTTAGTAGACATGAAATAATAAATAATCTACAAATTCTACAGAGATTTGAATCATAACTTCTACTCTATTTTATTATTGTTAAATTCTCTCTGTGAGACGAAAAATAACTTCTAACTAGTATACTAAAATGGACGTGACAGGGGCTAACAATACCCATATCGCATATTAAATTTGGATTCTTCAATCATACATCATAAATTTGTATTCTTCAATCATATATCATACTGCTTATTCTCATTCCACAGCTGAGCCAATTTATTCAAAGCAACGAGTGAACTTCCATTTTCTTCTTTTGCCTTCTTAGCACTAATTTTCATCTTGAAAATCTTTTGCCTAATCTCTTTCCCTTTATCTGAGTCCATCAATTCCTTAACTCGCTCCCCCAACTCATTTTCACTCACAAACCCATCTTTCGACCCGTTAAGCTTCAAAGCCACCTTCATTTCTTCAACTAAAATAACTTTGTTCAGATTTTGTTCAGCATACAAAGGCCACGTCACCATAGGCACTCCTTCACAAACAGCCTCCAAAATAGAGTTCCACCCGCAATGTGTAACAAACCCACCAACTGAATCGTGACTTAATATTTCACGTTGTGGGGCCCAATTTTTCACAACCATTCCCTTTTCATTCGTCCTTTCTAAAAACCCTTTTGGCAACAATTCATCCAAACTCAACTCATCTAACTCCAACTCGCTTCTAACAACCCACAAGAATCGTTGCTCACTTTTCTCCAATCCAAAAGCTATTGCATTCAACTGAGCCTTGGAAAATCTCCCCATACTTCCAAAACTTAGAAACACGACGCTTTGACTTGGTTGCGAGTCGAGCCAACTCAAACACGCATTTTCGTCTTCACAATATGAAGATGTAATCAAAGGTCCAATACAAAAAATTGGTGGAGTAATTCCATCTGGAACAAATAACCCTTCATTCAAAGATTTAATAGATTTTTCTTCAATAGCATCAAAAGTGTTCACAATAATCCCATCACATTCCCTCATAGTTTTCGCCGAATCAAGTAAAACCTTGTAAGTTTTAGTCTCGGGATCCTTAGCTTCATCAGGGTAATCATCTGTTGAAATATTCTTTGGTAATCCAGGAATTTGAAGAGGCATATGAAGATCCTTAATTGGTTTTGTAGCGTTCTGATGAATCGTTGGAAAATAAATGAACATGGATAGAACAGTAGCACCTGAAGTGTAGTAAAAATAAGTGGGGATTTCAAGTGTGGTTGTTACTTGTGAGGCACTAAAGATGAGGAAATCCAAGATAACAGCTTTAATGTTTGTGGTTTTGGAAATTGATTGTAGAATATTATGAACATGGTGGTTGCTTTGGTGAGAGAGTTCAAGGGTGAGAGATTGTGGTGGAAGGGTTGTTGGAAATGAAATTGTAGGAATGTATTGAAAATTAATTGAAGGGTGAGAAATTGTAACAGAAGCAATGTATTGTTGTGTATGAGAAAGTATGTGTTGGTTATTGTTGTTATTGGTGGGTGGTGTGAGAATGAGAATAGTGATGGAAAATGAAGGGTGATGGGTTAATATGAGTTTGCCTAATTCAATCATGGACATTAGGTGTCCACTACCAAGAGCAGGGTATAGAACTATAGTATCCTTCATTATTTGAGAAGAAATTAGGAGAATGTATGTATTTTTGTTGTTGTGAATTCAAATGAAATTAGAAGAAATAAATTAGGTGTATTTAAGGACAATGGGGATAGGCTATATTGTGAAAACTCAAAGTGTGGGGGTTGGGCTATAAATGCTGTGAAATTTCTGAATGTTTGGTTGGGAGGGAATAGATGTGTTAATAATACCTAGAAAGTTCCCTTTGATATGGTTTTCTAATTCATTTATATCAACGAATATATTAAAATAATATTATATACACAAGAGTTAAACATATTATTTTAATATATGTGGCAATAAATAGAAAGTTCCCGATTTTACTTTTTATTTATGTTAAAATATATCAAAATAATATATTTAATAACTTTGGTGTACTTTTTCAAGAAAATGTAGAAATACATATTTGTTTTAAGGGTTTAATGGTATGTATTATTAGTATCAAATAATTTTATATCAATATTTAATAAAAGTTATTCATTTTGTCATGTTTTATTATAAAATTGAGATGGAGTGGTATATTTTTATAGTGACAATGTTTATTCTCTTTTCTCTTGTTTTAATGCTTTTAATGACATTAATAGTAAGATTAAATAAAGTTTTAATCTTTATAAAATTTTGAAATTTTATGTTTAGTCTTTAACATTAATATATATTTTTGAATAATTTTTTTATATATATTTATAATATTAAAAAAGTTTTTCATCAAAAATAAATTTTAATTTTAATTTTTAAATTCATACTTTTGTTACTTTTATCTTCGATTTATGATAATTAAAAATTTTAAATTTAATTTATTTTAAATTAATTTTTTTTTTAAATTTTATCAGATAATGTCTAATGTCGTGTATCATATGTTTAATGACTCTGTACCAAACTGTCTTATGTGCTTCATTGTGTTAGCATATCGTGAATCATAATTAATTTACTAACAAGTATGAATATCTCTAGATATGGATATCTATTAACAAACACATAATCAAAATAGATATTGAGAGTGTTTTGTTGATATCTATGTTTGTATTTTTTTTTAATATGTGAATGATTATTTTAGTATGGATGGAGTGTTTTAAAATTATCTATACTTAAAATTAATACATTAAATCTAGAGAAAAAAAAGACAATGCATTGCAATGTAAATCAATTTTATGTTGTGGGCTAACCTGAATCGTTGATTGTACAAGTATACAATATGATTGTAATTTCTATCAGATCAATAATCATACAATCAATGACTTATATTAAGTGTCACTGTATAACTATTTACATTTAACCATGCATCACATTAAACCCTTAATTTATTAATTTTGTTTTATATATGCAAAAAAGATAGTGAATATTTATATTACTCCCTCCATCCTAAAATATTGAGTTGTTTTATCATTGAACCCATATTAAAAAAGAATATAAATATAAGAGATAATATAATTTTTATCAAATTATTCTTATTAATTATTGGTATATTATCAATATCATAAATACATAATAAAAAATATAATATTGTAATTAAATAATACAGTTTAAAAATTATATATTGAATAAAAGACCGAGGTAGCAAAAACGTAAAAGTTTACGCAAATCGGATTGGTAAGAATTTCTTTCTTTTTTGGCTTGATCATTTTGTCACGAATCAAACAAACGCATGTATCTGGAACTTCCTTTTCCATACACAAATGTTTAGTGACGATTTGCAAATCATGCATTGACTCAATCCTTTTTTGCTGAATCATTTTGTCACGAATCAAAGGAACACATATATAAATAACAAAATGAAAATTATAATAACATTATTTTTGACAATATAAATAATGCATTTGATAATTTGTCATATGTCTAACAAATGTAATGAACGTGATTGGTGGATCAGCATTTTATGAAGAAAAACTAAATAAAAAAGATATAATAATATCTTTAAATAAATAAATATTTTTAAAAATTAATTTTAATAATTAATTATTAATTTAGTAGTGGAAAAAATATTGACTTTGTTGCCATTTTAATTCTTACCATTAAATTATTTTATAAATATATTCTCCGTTATTATTAATACAAATATGAGATTGTATATAATATTTATTAGATGATACAATTGAAAAAAAATAATAATGTCGCATTTAAATGAAACAAATCATTCATTTTAACATATTTTTTATGAATGAATTTGAAATTTCTAATAAAGTAGTGCAAGGATTTGATTAGTTTCAATTAAATTCTAGTTTTTCCATAGAAAATGTTGAATAATTTATGTAATTAATTAATAATAGGTGTCTCACGAGTTGAGATTCACCCGATTTTTCAAAATAAATAAAGAACATATTACTGTAATTTTTTGTATATAAAATTTATAAATATTTAATTTAGGTTATATATTTTATAAAAAATGTATGTAAATATAGATATAAAATAATAATATTAAAAAATAGAAAAATAAAAAATGAAGAAGATCTAAATTTATCCATCACTACCTCTTTTTTTACCTTTTAGATTTAATATAGTTTTTTTTTCTTCAATAAACAAATTATGGATTTGACATAATTAGTTTTTTTGACAAACTACAATATAGTACATACTAAAAAAAATTGGGAGACATAATTAGTAAAATAGACTAACTAAATTTAATTGGTTGTATATTAGTGTATTCATAATTTTCTAAACATTACCTATACCGCACTTATTAATTATTGAAGCCACCAATCTTATGGCGTAGCTTCTGCCTTCTAGAACGAAATAAACAGACACGATGCACATGTTGGCCAACCACTACACTACTAATAATTTTTGTCACTAATTTTGGTCTAGTGAAATAGAGCCACTAAAAGTACATCAAAAGTCTCGTATAGAAAATCTTCAAAAGTTTTCTTATATTTATGTATCATAAAATTGTGGTAAAATCTAATGAATTTATTAAGGAGTCGAGTTTAAATAAAATATTTAAAAATATTAAATTTTAAATTTTTTATTTTTATAAATTAATTATAATAAATTAATAAATATTTGAATTTTACGTTTTAAATTCTAATGTAAGCATATAAATACTATTACAAATGTAATGGTGGAGGGAGCGAGTGATATCTTAAACCTCAAAATAATATTTTTGAATTTTATCATTCAATAGTCAAATTCCTCGTAAAAATGTGAACTTTTAAAAATATTTACAAGATAAAGAGCATCACTTAGTCACTTAATACATTATGTTAATCCTTAAAAAAATCAATCAAATTTAACAAATTGAAAGTTATAATATTAACAAAATCCTTTCGAAATAAACATAAATAAGTTTAGTAGAATAAAGTAGAAATAATCCCAACATGAACTCATTATCAAAACTGAAATTTCTAATATAAAAATATGTTCGGCAACGACATCAATATAAAATATATAATAAAAATCTTTAAAATGAATCGACGCCTGACACTCTAAGAGTACTAATCAACACCTACAACTTGCAGCTTGTCTACGTCCATCGCAAACACCAAACACAAACAACGAGGGAAGGCATGGAACATTATTAGATAAACGAGAAGAACACACAAGTAATTGAATTGACATATAGTATCACATCGTAACATCAAAATCTTCAAAAATATAATATCAGAGGTTAATCCAAATCGATCATAATAAAATAGTCACAAAGATGCAATTATACTATCATATACTCCATACTTGATTAGAAAGTTTGATACTATGTTACTACACGAGTGGACAGAAAATTCATGAATGGTCATGTTCTCATACTTCCCTTCAAATCAATTTGAGACACATATATATACACGATGGTTGGGGTACTCTTGTGTTGCACAGTTGCTCCTGACCTTAGGGAATAATCCACTTAGGAATTCCTCACTAGAGATACCCCAAGGTCTATCAACCTTATTTAACAGTTTGACTTTCATTCTCTAAGATCAGACTTATTCAGTTGTATTTCTCCGAATTCACTAAACTTATCAGATCCTTCATATATTATAAAACAAATTTAAATGAATATGTGCATGTATTTTAAATATAAAACAAATTTAAATTTTTTTACGTAAAACATGAATTACAATAACACATTCATATAAATTACCATTTGATGACAAATAAAAAAAAAAAGTCTAGAAAAGTTGTATTCTACAAGATCTTGATATCCTTTAGTTTAAACACTAATTTAATTTAATGAAAGACAATATAATTTATGAAATAACACTTTTTTAATATTAACTTGTACTATTAGAGCATAGAGTGAATTAAATATGAGTGTCACGTCTTGCTACGGATGCTCCACAATTTCTAGATGGTACATAGGTACCTAGTTCACAACAAATTAATTAATTCTCTATTGATTCTATACTCCATACAAAGCTCTGCCATTGAATTTATCTAAATTGATAACACACAATCTTTGAAAATTAGATTAGAGATCAAATAGGTGAGACTTTTAAATTATAGTCTTATTGAATCGATGGATTCCAACATATAAATAAATAAAATAATGAATGTAGTGCTTTTAAGAATAAATTTAATATTTTTATTGTTTGATTAAATAAACTACACTTTATAGTTCAGTATGTAAGAAAATATTTGTAACTTTTTTTGTCGGTTGAGCAAAAAGAACTTCCCCGCCAAAAAAATAAAATAAAGCTAAGGTTTGAAACGATTTACAGATTTCCATGCCCAACCAATCGGATAACATATATTATATATGTCTTTATTTATTTTCAAAATATAAAAAAAGTAAGTTAAAAAATAAATAAATATATTTTCAATTTTAAACATGCATTAATTTTTATGAATATTTTTTATTTATTTATATTTTTGACATGTAAAATATATTTGATAGAGTCTTTTATTATAGTAATTATTGAAGTGTTAAAATGTTTTATATTTTATAAATATATTATTTTTTATTTTTATTTCTTCTAAAAAATTTCTTCAAAGTCTTTCAATATTATCTATTAATGATTTTGGTTATGGTTTTTTAAATCAAATTTATATATTACTATCTAAATTTTTAATGATTTTTTGGCATATATGTGCATAATATTATAACAATCTCTCGCATAAAAAATTTAGAATTTTTAATAAAAAATAAATTAAATATATTTTTAAAATTTTTAGTGTTAAAAACTATATATTTAATTTATTTTTTATTAAAAAAAATTAAATTTTTATACTAATTGTTTTTATAATGTTTTCAAACTAAACAAAAAAATCATTCACATACATATAGATAAACTAAAAAAATATATATTAAAATTATCAACAAAAAATATGAGTTACAATATTATTTTATGAAAAAATTTAAAATGATTAGAAACAAAAAACTATATATTTATATAAAGATAAAAAATTTATTTATCCATTTATTTAATCACAACTTTTTTTTTAAAAAAAGGCAAACTTATACCTATTAATTTACCCCACACCTACAAGCATACACGACTTTGATAGCAATAAAAGCACTGTCCAAAAATTATCTAGTGACGTAAACGGTCCAACTTTCCATAACGTTTTCTAATTTTATTAAATATTCAACGTTAATAATTATTTTCAAGTATTCTTTAATTCTAATTATATTTGTAGTAAATAAAAAGATAAAATAAATTATTGGCTTTCTTCTTCTAGAGTCATGAAGAGACTTTAGAGTCTCCTATCTACTTAATACTTCTATCGATTATTGTCGTTACATATTAATTTTTTAATATAAATTTTATGTTCTTATTTCATTTATTTCGTGATAAATGAAAATATATATAAGGACTGTAATTTAACTATTGAAGAATTGAAGGAGTTTAAAGGATCGAAATTTAAATTATCAAAAAAATATAAATGATTTTCTTTAGAGTGTTTAACACTTAAATTATTTGTACATAATTATGTATTAAATTATTATATAATTTCACTCCATACTTTTTCTTATATTATCTACTTTCTCAATTTTTCTTTCTTTAGTAGTGCTAGTTCATATAAAGGTTTTTTTCGCGTAAAACACACAAATAACCTGAAACTCATTTGACTTACAAAATACAAAAGTAAGGTACTATTATAGAAAGGAATAATAATCCACAATTCTCCGGATATTAAAATTATAATTCCTACACTATTTTATTATATTAATTTATTTTTTAAGATAATAAACAACTTATTACTATTATTCTAAATGGACATGATAAAGGCCAACAATACTCATATCAACTGACAAATTTGGATTATTCTCATTCTACAATTGGTCAAGTTAATTCAAAGCAACAAATGAATTTCCATCTCAAAATCATTTTCTTAAACATACAACCTTTCGTTCAATATTATTTTCGACACATGTTATTTTTACTTTATATAAAATAATAATAAATAATATCATAAAACTCACACAAAGTTGTGAGTAGATCTTGAGTTCAAATTCAAAATAAAATATTTAATATAATAATATCAATATTTATAATTAAATTGAAATTTAGATATTTTATTCAATTTTTTATAAATGAATTTAAATGATTAGTTTATTTTTTAAGCCATCTTATGATATAGCTTCTAGAACGAAGGAAACAGACACGATGCAATTAATGATGATTACACACGTAATGATCTTTTTGGCCTAATTTCGCGTCGTCCAGTGAAATGGTGCCACTAAAAATACATTAAAATTTTTCTTTGACTTCATTCATGTCTCCAAGATATTTTTTGTGTATTAAATAAAGTGATAGTCGTAGTAAATTTATTTAAAAATATATTAATTATATATATTTATGATTATTATTATTATTATTATAACATAAAAAGAAAAAAATTATGTTTTCTATAAGAAAATAAATTAGAATATTATTTTATAAAATCGTTCATATATATTGAATTTATGACAAAGTTTATATTAAAGATTAAAGGAAGAATGAAAAACAGTCTTATAATAAAAAATAAATGAAATATTCTATAATCAAATAGTAATAAGAAGGCTAATGAATTTAGGTTAAGTTGTTAACCCATAAATTCTTACAACCGTATTGGATGACGAGACTTCTAATAATAGTTTTATAGGTTTAACCAGTTTAATTATAATTGAATTTGGATATAAATAAATAATATAATAGATACAATGCTTTTAAAATAAAATAAAATTTATATTTATTGTTGTGATAATGATGATAGTGATTTTATAAACTTGTGATGTGATGATAAGCCTTGAAGAATGTATAGTGTGACATAATTATATGTGATTATGATGGTGTCTGACGATTGAGATGTTATCAATTTGTGATGAGTATGTTGATGTCACCCTGTAATTGATGAAATAGTGGTGATTCCAACTTGTGCTAAAGATAGTGCTCGTAATGGAGTAGTTGATGCCAACATAAATGTCGGAAATTGTTGAAGTTGATGATAATTTTTGCAATGGAAATTATTTTATCGTCATATAGGTAGGGTCTGACAAGTCTAATGATGTTGGGGAAGTACAACTGAATGAGCCTGATCGTGGCGGTATACTGTTGAACCTTTAGGCAAGATTGTTAGACCTTAGAGTATTCTGGTGGAGAATTCCTAGGTAACTTGGAGGTAGCCCTCTAAATATCGGGAGCAACCATGCAACACATGTTTACCTCGATTGTCGCGTATGTGTGTTTTGGGTTGCATTTAGGGAATCTATGAGAACATACCTAATTTGAATTATCCATCCACTTGCGTGGTGACATAATATCAATCCCCCTAACCAAGTACTTCAAAGTAAGAATGGTACCAAACTGTGAAGAAGTAGAGTCTAAGCTCATGCATAACATTGCATTTTCTTGTGAATGTTTTGTTGTGTTTAATGTGTTTCAAAAGTGATAATAGTTTCTCTTAGATGATTTGATGCATACTATAATGAGATAATGATTTTACTTGAATGACTTTAATGTTATAATTATAAAAGTTTCAAAGTAATTTTCTGATATTTTATTCATTGAGCATGATCCTATATATACAAAAAGGTCCCTATAATTCGTCTTTTATTAAGGGAATGACAGCTGCATAGAGTAATTATATAGTTGTACAAATAAATTTACAGCTAACACAATATTTCCTTACTTAATTTAGCTAATACAATTTTAACTCATCTTAACACACCCGCTCAAGTTGGTGCATGGATATCACACATTCCCAACTTGAATAAAGATTCATTAAACACCCTACTTGCCACTCCTTTAGTGAGAACATCAACTAACTGTAATCCAGATCTTACAAAGGGAAAATAAATTATTCCAGCTTCAAGTTTCTCTTTGATGAAATGTCTATCAATTTCTACATGTTTCGTTCTATCATGTTGCACAGGATTGTGAGCAATTGCAATTGCTGATGTATTGTCACAATACAAAGTCATAGTCTCCCTTGGTTCAAAACCCATATTTGATAGAACATTTTGTATCCATAAAAGTTCACAAACTCCTAGTGCCATGCCTCTGCTTCAGCACTAGACCTTGCTACTACCGGTTGTTTTTTACTCCTCCAAGTTACAAGATTCCCCCCTATGAATGTGAAGTAACCAGAGGTAGACCTTCTATCATTTTTTGACCCTGCCCAAACAGCGTTGGTATACCCTTCTACCTTTAAGTTTCCATGATTTGTGAATAATATTCCTTTTCCAGGAGTGGACTTCAAATATCTCAAAATCCTTTCAACAACATCCATATGAGCTTCCGTGGATCATGCATAAACTGACTAACGACATATACTGCATAAATAATGTATGGCCGTGTATGGGACAAGTAAATTAGTTTGCCTACCAGCCTCTAGTATCTCCCTTTATCTATGTTGACTGAATTTTGGCACTGAAATAACATATGATTGTGTTCAATTGGTGTATCAACAGGTTTACACCCAAACAATCCTGTTTCAGATAGTAAATCAAGAATATACTTTCTTTGGCATAGAAAAATACCATATTTTGATCTAGCCACTTCAATACCCAAGAAATATTTGAGGTTTCCTAGTTGCTTCATCTCAAATTCAGAAGCAAGGTATTTTTGCAAAATAGAAATCGCATCTTGGTCATTTCCTGTAACAATCATATCATCTACATATATAATCAAGGCTGTAATTTTACCTTCTCCTTTCTTAAAAAATAAGGTGTGATCAGAGTTACTTGCTTTATAGACAAAAGCTTTCATAGACTTAGTGAACCTACCAAACCATGCTCTTGGGGATTGTTTTAATCCATATAGAGCCTTTCTTAACTTGCAAACCTTTATCTCATTTGAATCTATCATACCTGGTGGTAAATCCATATAAATTTCTTCTAAAATTTCTCCATGTAGGAAAGCATTTTTCACATCAAATTGTAGAAGAGGTCAATCTTGGTTTGCTGCTAGAGACAAAGGTTTCCTTGAATATTTCCTTGAATATTATTTGCTTGATGTGTTTCCTTGAATATTATTTCCTTGAATATTTTGATACATTATGATGTGTTTGATGTTATAATATGTTCTTCTTATTAATATTACACTAGCAACATGAATTCAAAACTCACATCCTTCATTGTTAGTGTTTGACTGACCTTACCCTACGCTTTTTAAATCGCAGTACATGTTAATGAATCTTGAAGTTCATGTTTTGGAGAATTTATGCTCTGATAGGTGATACCGAGAATTAAGTTCAGGTTTGTTATTATGTTTGTTTTTGTGTTAGGCATAATTATACACTACTACTCATTTTTTTGGATTAAATTGGTACATATTGACATCTTTAAAAATCCTACATGTTTAGCTATTTGCATCGATCTAACTTAGTTGTCATCAATGTTTGGAATGTAAGTGTATTTGGAGTCTCAATCTTGTGAACAAAATGGCCTCATCATATGAGGGTATTTGGTGCAAAACAATGAAAGAAAATAAAAAATAAAAAAAGAATAAAGGCTTTCAATGTGACTAGTCTCTCTCAATCCCTTCACAAATCTTCTTCTACCATTTCAAATTTCTCACGGATTAATAATAATCTCCCAATCTCACTTTATACTTTTATTTTTCGTTCTCCCATCATGTCATAACTCATATTTGTTCAAAATTATTTAGAGTATGAAAACTTGGAGACTCTTAACCTTATGTTTGCCTCAATAGTTATATATTTGTGTATTTTAATTATGTGAATGTTATTTATGAATATTTTTTTTATTTTAATTAATAAAAAATAAGAAAAATTGAATCATAATTTTTTTAATTTAAATTATTAAGCTTGTGACAGTTCAAACTATTCAAAAATATATATAGCGGTGGTTTATATTCCATTTTCCTTCGTCCTCTCTAAAAACCTATCTGGCAACAACTCGCCCTAACTCAATTCATCTAAGTCCAACTCATTTCTAATTAAAGACCCACAATAAGTATGACACTTTGACTCGGTTGCGACTTAAGCCAACTCAAACACTCATTTTCATCCCCTCCATAAGAACCTGTAAGCAATTGTCCAATACAGAAATTTGGTGGACTGACTCCATGAGGAACGCGCAACCCTTCATTCAAAGCTTTAATAATTTTTTCTTCTATAGCATCAAATGTGTTCACAATAACCGTTTTCGCCGAATCAAGCATAACCTTGTACATTTTAGTCTCGGTGTCCTTATTCATCAGGGTAATCATCTGTTGAAGTATTATTTGGTAATCTAGGAATTTGAAGTGTCGTTGTAAATGTAGTAAAAGTAAGTGGGGATTTCAAGTGTCATTACTTGTGAGGCACTAAAGGTGAGGAAATCCAAGATAATAGCTTTGATGTGTGGTTTTGGAAATTGATTGTAGAATATTGTGAACATGGTGGTTTCTATGGTGAGATAGTTCAAGGTGAGAAAGTGTGATGGAAAATGGGTTGATGGTAATGTAGTAAAATTGATTGAAGGGAATGTTGTTGTAATTTAAGCTATGTATTGTTCTGTATGAGAAAGTGTTTTTGATGGTTGTGAGAATGAGAATTGTGATGGAAAATGAAGGGTGATGGGTTAATATAAGTTTGCCTAATTCAATCATGGACATTAAGTGTCCATTACAAAGAACAGGGTATAGAACTATAGTATCTTTTTTTATTATTGACTTTTTGAGAAGATATTAGGAGAATGTATCTTTTTGTGTGTGTGTGTGTGGAAAATTCACATGAAGTTAGAAGTAAGGGACTAGGTGTATTTAAGGATAGAGAAGATAAGGCAATATGTGAAAATTCAACTTGGGGGTTTGGGCTATGCTGTGAAAAACTTGAATGTATGGATGGCAATAGAGATTTTATTAATACCTACAAAGTTCACTTCTATTATTGTTTTTTATTCATTTATATAAAATAAATATATTAATATAATAATATATGTTGTAATGTTTTAATTAATAGACATAATTGATCATACAGTTTCTTAATTTAATTTTTAGTAACACTTCAATATTATATTTTATTTTTCTTTTAATTTAATATATTTTATTTAATTTTAAGTAACAATTTGATTATTTATTTCTTAAAATGTCAAAAATGTTATATTTAAAAAAAAAATCAAAAAAAATCATCAAAATTTTCAAATAAAACCTATAAAATTAATTATCATCTTCAATATAATGCAAATTATATCAAATTCATAACTCAAATTTTCAAATAAACTCGTATTTTTATTTTTTATTTGATGAATTTGATGTTGTTGGAGATAAAAATTTGATATTTATGAATTTTGTTTGAAGATTTTGATGAATTCTCTAAGTTTTTGTAAAGAAAAGATAACATTGTTCACATTTTAAGATATAAAGGATCAAATTGTTACTTAAAATTAAATAAAAGACTAAATCGAGAAGAAAAAAATAAATAAAAGACTGAAGTGTAATATGAAATTAAGTTAAGAGACCGCAAAAATAATTATGTCTTTTTTAATAATAGTAATAAATTGTAAACTAGATTTTTAAAAATATTAATAATTGTAAACCAACAAATATAAGTGTTTTTTAATAATCGTTCTCTTTCACTTTTTTTGTTTGATTTATTTATATAAAATAAATATCTCAAAATTATTTATTTAACATTTTATATATTAAAGTTTCTTAGAGACGATCAAAGACGGTTTTGGTGGCGGCATATATGTAGGTGTATTTACAAACACTGTGACGTCAAGTCAATAGGAGTTAAGGGAAAGTGAGAGACAATGAATGAATATGTATCTTATTTTTAAAAGTGTGACTTCTTATATTACAGTTTCTTGTGGAGGAGTGACGTCCAGACGGTTATGCCGTAATTCGAAACACAAAATGAATTATCATCTAATTGTCAATAAATGACTATAATCGATTGAGCAATGAACATAACAAAACAAATAAGAATTAGATGATGTAAATAAATATCTATCCTAATTGAACATGAACAACAACCAAGTAACATAGATTGGTTCGAGAAAGAAGCAGCCATTGTACTCTATTGTGTTTTTGTTTCACTACAACACTATTAACTACAACATTATGTAAGATTTATCAGTAAGACTTGGGGGTTTTTCAGTAAGACTCCATTCAGTGAAAATGGTTAGGGTTTTCAATACAAATTGGGGCTTTTTCAGTAAGACTCGATTTCAGTAAAAATTGATTTCAGAAAATGAAAAGATATTAGAAAGGTAGTCGATTCAGTGACGGCGACGGCAAAATGTTACTGAATCGGCGATTCAGTGACGGTGACGGTGAAATGTTACTCGATTTCAGCACGATAATAAAGGAAGATAACTTACCTTAAGAGATAGCGATCATCACGGCGGCATCCAGAACGGTCGACGGAGCGGATTGCAATCTGGAGGAGGTGATTATCCACCGTTAGTCAGTAATGTGGGTTGGCTTGGATTACTTAGTGTTTCCCGCGTAGGAGGGCTGCGCGCTTTGGGATGCGAAGGAGCGAAGCAGCTCGAATGAATGAATGTGAGAGGAGCGAAGCAGCTCGAAATAATGCGGCACTGGGTTCGAACAAGAAGAAGGGCTTAGGGTTCTCTGGTTGCATCTGAATGTGACTTCTATTGGTTTTGCACCTAAACCTTTTTTTAAAAAATTCAACACAAAATTTTTCTAAAAAATAGACATTACCTACGGATAAGTTGTAGTAAAAATAATACGAAATTTTTTTGCAAAATTTAAGTCAAGGTTGTATTTTTTTTTCTTTATCCACATATTTTTTAATTTTACTTACGGAATTACTGTGGTAATTAATTAAAAAAAATTATTTTATACAACAATACACACAGTTTTTCCGTAAATAATAATTAATTTACCCACAGGTTACAATCCGTGGCTAATTTTCCGTAGATATACAAATATTTTCTTGTAGTGTTAGATATTTTTGGTGAATTGGACTAAACTCCAAAAAGAGGCGCTTACTAGGCTGTAGAATGGTCCAAAACACTTTCTTTTGTCAAAGAAAAACATTTTTTAAATGCATACCTATTTTATTTTTTTAAGTAGTAAATGTTTTAATGATTTTAATGAAGAAGAGGCCTTAAAAATTAGAAAAATGTTAATGGACTTGTTACTCTAATTTCCTTTTGCATACTTTTCTCAAATACAAGTGAACAGTGACTTGATTCAAAATGGTGGCATTGTTTTTAAAATTATTTTACTCTTATTTATGAGTTATTTAGACATCGATATTAAAGTTATTTTGATTTTTTTAAATATTATCTATTGATTTTAAAATATTAAATTCTTTAATGGTTATGCAAAAGCAAAGTAAAAAATTTTTACGTTGTTTTATTTCAAATTCAAAATATAAAACAATTTTAAAGTTGAAAAATTAAATTTTTACGTAGTTTTATTTCAAATTTATGAGTGTTAATCATATTATATCATCGTATCATGTGTCACATTATTTATAATATCCAATATCATAGTTTTTGAGTTAAAAAATCAAAGAGAGATTAAAATTGTCGACTTTCAAAATAGAATGATCAATTTCGTGATTCAATAAATATAGAGGGACTAAAATTACAATTAAATCAAATAAACGTTAAATGTAATCTATAAAAATAATTTTGCTGTCCATTTCTTTAAATGATAACTAATACTAGTACCTTAACAAAATTGTTTTAAAATAAGTGAGCCTTTGAATTTTCAATGAACTTCTTTTCAATTGTTGTACCCTTTGATTAATACAACTTGTATAATTTTCAATACAATATCTTTTACTATGCATTTATGACATTGATAATGATCAATACCTAACAAGAATAATTTGGTAAAAGTAGTATTCTATGTCATTCATTTATACATTTTTCTTAATATGAATGAAGTGATCAAATAATTCAATTATTTTGAGAGAAAATATCATTTAAATAAGCATCTAGAAATCAGCCGCTCCTCCTCTATAACCTATTCTCTATCTTATTTATTTTATTCCTCTTTACTTAAGAGTTGTTTATGGCTATTTTTTTTAGTAATCACTTATCTAAATCATTTTTCTTATTTTTTAATTAAATAAATTATTTTCATATAAATTTATTTTTTTTGGGATTGATGTTTTGTTCGTCGTTTTAGTACGACTTTGTTTTTCTTTGTTATTTTTTTGCAGTATTCTTTTGATTTAGGTTGACACATTAACTTTGATTCAATGCATCTATTCAATCAGTGGCTTTGACGTCTACGCTCCAAGGGCAAGGGTATTACATACACTTCAATTTTTTTTTCTTCATATTTGTAGAATTTATCACATTTGTAGATATTTTCCATTTTATGCTATTAACATGAATTGTGTGAATTTATTTGTAAATTTATCTATTTTATTTTAGCGACTTTGAATTGTATTAGTCTCGATCGATGTAGTTTCTATCAATTTGAATGAATGAGTATTATTTTATATTTAAAAAAATCATTTAAAATAAAAAACATTTACACATGCATAAAATTATATTTTACTATTACATGACATTGTTGTATTTTCTAAGATATTTTCAAAATTATCTCTATAGTGAAATGTGATTAAAAAACTTTTTATATTTAAGATTAAATATAATTTTTGTCCATATAAGCTTATAGATATTTCAAGTTAGCCTCTCCCTAAATATTTGTTCGCTTTTAATCATTTCTTTTATAAAAATATATAGGCCCACTCCTTACAGACTTAAACCACTCCACTTTTATTAAAAATATGACTTAAAACACAACTATTTTTATAACAATGTTGCTTTCCACACCCCTCACATTAGTGTCCACACCTCTTAAATTTGTAAAAAAAACTAAAATATCTAAAATGTCATTTGATATTTATAATATTTCTTACAATTTTACTAACTTATAACTCACCTTGATCAACATTCATCACATCTCATGTCTAACATATAAAAAAATCACTATACTTCACCAACCCTACCTCATAATCATTTAAAACTCACATAACTCACTCATAATCTACACCATTAGTTTCATCATCACATTATGGTTACCTAAAAACATATGTTTGTTAGTCTGTTTCTGAGTTCGAATTTTTTTTCTTCTTCTAAATCTGGGAATTGTACGTGAACTTTGTATTGCACGTGAACTAAATTCACGTACGTTAAAAAAAAAGTAAAAATCTCAGAATTTATGCAATCTTAATTCATGTACACGTACGTGATTTAAGATTGCGTAATCTATAGAGTTTAAAAATTCAATATATAGTATGTACGCGATCTTAATTCACATACGTGTACGTTAATTAAGATTGTGAAATCATTGAAGATTGAAAATTAAACCATTTACCTGAACTCAATTTCACCTACGTTTGTTCACTATATTTACTAGAATTCAGTGTACATTGAATTCTCGTTTATTTAAACAAACTCAATTTAAGTAAACTTACGTGAAATTGAGTTCACATAAATGTTAGCAAAATTCTAAAGATGGTTAATGATGATTGATGATGATTAATGAATATTAATGATAATTGATGATGATTAATGATAATTTATGAAGATGGTTAATGTTGAAGAAAATGATGAAGGTGTTGAATGAAGATGATGAAAATAAAATAAAGAAGAAGAAGATGAGTTAGGTTAATGAAGAGGAAGAAGGGAAGGGTAATTTGGGAACTATGATTTTTTTAAACATTTGAGGGGTGTGGGTAGTAAATTAGGGAGTGTTGATAGCAAAATTATTTTTATAAATGGTCAACACAAATAAAAATTGATTTTTATCCAAAGAAAAATACAAAAGAATCGTTATATATAAAAATTGTTAAGATTTTTTCCTCTCAAATTATAGTCAATATTATAATTTACTTTTGTTACTTAAATATGTATGCCTATTCACATTCTTCACATGTTATATTAATCTTAATATTAAAAAGTTATTAAATTTATAGATAGCGAAATTTCACCTAAATTAGTGTCATATTGGTAATTTTTTTGTCATTCACCTTTTCAAGTATTTGCAATGCTGTGTTTTATTTATTTTATTTTACACATATATCACATATCAATATGTTTAATTTATTTGCTTCTCTTCTTTTCATTTACTTAACAAAGTAATAGTATTTTTAATGTATATAAAATACTTCCCTAGTTCTTTTTAAATTTTGAGAAGTGTTCTTTTTTTTAGATGTTATATATTAAATACTCATTTTTAATTTGTGTTTCCAATTCTCTTAAGGAATTTTCACACTAAAAATATTGAAACGAAAAATTTATTTCTTTACAATTAAAGTAGAGTTATTTCATTTTTGAGAGATTAAAATAAGTGATTTAATTTTTTTTTTAATTTTTTTTCAATTTGGGGTTTAATGTTGAGTTCTTGGTAATATTGAATTTTAATTTCTTTATTCATGCACTACAACTCTTTGTTTTTCTAAAATATTCTTCAACAGCCTCATTTACATTCTCATCATTTATAATAATAATAATTTATAATATTGTCAAAATTTATGGCACCTTTATATTTTTCCTATATAAAAAGTAATGTACACTATTTTTAAAGAGAACAAACATTTCATATTTTTATTTTGACATTTCATTATATAGTATTCTTATTGCTTATTAGTCATTATTATTTCATATTATTTTATCGACGATCTTTGATATGTATAATTTTTGATTTTGTTATTTTTATTATGATTATATTATCATCTAAATTTTAATTTTTCTTCTCTGATAAGGATCAAATTTTCAAGTCTAAGATAATTTCTTCGTATTCAGTTGAGCCTCTTAATCTATTTGATTATGTATGCTAAAAACATGTCTATTTTTATTATATTACAACCTTTAATTTTTTTTTTCCAATCCAAAGGTATTATTGTGACAGCTAATAAAAGCTCTCAATCAATCCGCAAGTTCAACAATTGTTTTGAAATACTATATATATTTTTTTTATTAATTCAATTTTTTTTAATGAATATTAACTCGTACATAACATATATCATTTACATTACTAAATTATTAAAACATAAGACTAAACGCATAAAATTTAAACGATTAGCTTTAATAATTTTTTTTCTCCCAACTGCATGGAGGAAAAAATTAAAAAATAAATTATTATTTATAAATAAATATATATATATATTTTAATTTTAACCCGACATAGCAACCCATGTCTTTTGTTATTGCCGAGCTCTTTGAAGTCACCATCAGCCTTCTAGAATCTCATTAATTCAATCACTACTTTCCCCACTTTGAATAATGAGTTCATAATTGTTGTTCTCTTATGGCTAAAAAAATAAAATAATTGATGTCTAGGTTTTTGTGTGTATTTGTGTTGAAAGCTACTTTCAAATGATAAATAAAATTAATAATTGAAAAATCGATGATTTTGGTATATAAGTCAAAAAAACAGATACGTTAAATTAAATACGTCGATGCTGAATTGGTGAGGTGTGTAACACATGAAGTTGCAAACTTAAATCAATTAATTATTATAATTTTAAGTAATTTTTTTTTATAAATATAAATGTATTTAATTCATTTTCACTATAAAAAAATCACAATATATAAATAAGTTTAAATCGGTGAATTGATGCCTTAGTGAGCGTAATTGTGGTCTATTATCTCACTTGACCATATGTATAATGCGTTTTGTTTTCACCTATTTAATAAATTTCGTTTTAATATAAGTAATATAACTTCAATTTAATACAATCTTTAATGATTATATATCATCAATTAATTTTAGAGCTATTATATATCATTATATAAATTTCTAAATTAATTTGTTCTTTACTAAACAGAAAAGGTGAAAAGAATTCAATCAATAATATATGAAGTATTTATGTAAATGTAATAATAGCAAATTAACTAAATTATTGATAGCTAGGTCGCAAAAGAAAAAGAGCATTTAGGTTTAAATGGAAGGATACAAAAAGAAAGCATAATAATAGCAAAAAAAATAAAATTATTTGGATGGTGGCATAAAAATAATAATTTTTTTTATCACCAATGAATAACTAAACTATCTCCTAGATAGTCGATGGATCTAATAATAGAGGTAGTTTTTTTTTATTATATATTAATTATTTTATTTATAATTCAAATAATTTTTTTTATTATTTTAATCACATGTTAGAATTGATAAATAGATAAAATTAGAATAGAACAATAAAAGTAATTAAAATCCACATCTTTTTCTTTTGTAACAAATTTTTAGTTTTATTGTTTCGAATTCTCGGTCTCTCTATTTTTTATTTATTACGAAATAATAATACAATATATATATATATATATATATAATATATATATATAATATATTATATATATTGTTTTATTATTTGCATTTTTTTTTTGTCTTCTCATTATAATAAAAAGTAAATTAAATTAGAAATTTGTATAATAGCATATAATTTTTCTAAACATATACAAAAATATTTTAAAAAAATGCATTAAATTAGAGTTTATAAAAAAAAACAACAAAAAATCAAGAAGAATATGAAGCCTTGATATAAGGACTATAACTAGTTCGGGAAATGAGAGCGTCACATCTTCAAGTCAATGGTTATTCTCTTCTCCTTACCACTTTTGTTATAATCAATCCCTTACGTCGGTTCCATTTCATGGATGTATTTCATTTGACATTTTATTTTTTAAAGATAAATTAGTAGTATTAATAAATAGTATATGTAGAAAAAAATAATTAATAAACCTTATCATTTGAAAGAATGGTTATATTTTAAGATAATTTTTTTCTTCTCAAATGATGTTTATACTTCCCCATCCCTAATTATAAGTACTTACATATTGAAAATATTATTTGTACATAAATATAAACTCTTATGCAAATTAAAAAAATGCATTTATTTATTTTTCTTCAAATCTACCACTAATAATAATAGTAATCTATCTTGAAATGTGAAAATTACCATTAAATACATCCATACACAAAAAACAATTTAGTTAGTTTTTAGTTTTGTCTTAACTCTCTGTTCTCAAGAGAATTGAGTCCTAATAATTTAAATTTCTGACAGAAGATAAGTAAAGTCTACTAAGAATTGTCAAGCTAAAATTCTAACTTAAATTTTCTCAAATGATTCGTTTTTTATTGAATCATTAATCACTTGAGTCTAATGACTTGATTACAATTTAGTAATAGCTACACACAAAATACATACATTAATTACATCAACTATTTTTCTTAATACTATCTCTAAAATGAAATATAAATAAAAATAATATTTAAAAAATTAATATATTTAAACTAATTTAATTTTTAACTAAATACATCAATTTTTTAAATATCAATTTTACTTATATTTCATTCCATAAGAATTATGTCATATATAAAAAACATCCAACAAAATATATATAAAAAAGGACGGAGGAAGCAATTAAGAACAAAGATAATATCGAATTTACCAACTGCATTACTCTTTGGGAATCTACTAAGTTGATTTATTAATTATCATTTCACAAAATATAAACCTTGTATAGCTCGCATAACATCGAAATAAACGAGAAGCTGACTTACCATCATTCTAGGAAATGTTTTTGCAAATTGGATACAATCAAGAGCTTAGTTTTTACAAAATGGTGGAATAGTATCATTGTCTATTCGCAAATGGTATAATTTCTATTGTTGTAATAGGTTAAAATATTTGTTATTAACTATTGAATAAATCGTTGTTTACAAACAAAAATAAGAATAGACAATGAAAAAGAACATATTTATTGTCCCCTTTGGAAGAAAAACTAGATTATCTAATCTAATTACGAATATAATGATGAATAGATCTAAATTATAAAAAGAAAAGATATCATGATGGTATTCTATTGCCAACTTCTACATTCCTTTTAAATGAAATTAATGCTAACAAGTCTCTAAATTAGAACATACGTAAAAATACAAAAATAAAAATATATACTGAAAATAACAAAATTTGAACTTTTAAATGTTAATTATACAATTTTCAATATATTTTTTAATGTAATATTTCTATCTTTAGATATTTAATAAGTGTCCCAAAGACATTTGTTAACATTTCTGTAAAATAAAAAGTTAGAGTCTTTCAAATTAAAAATATTTAAATGTCACATATATAATATTTAAATGTGTTAGGACTATAAAGATGATTAATCAAATTAAAATGATTTATTTTATAAAGGTTTATGGTTAATATTATAATGATGAAATTTTAATATTTCAGAGATACAAAAATTATAGCATATATCAATCAATTGAATCGAATAAGAACATATTCCTTTTAAATTTGAGAGATTCGAGAGAGATAGCTGGAGAGAGAAAATATGAGATATGAATTTTTTGCATTGCCATTTAAAGTTTTCACCACTCTCAACAATATATTAAACGTCTAATGAGACAATAATTAAATAATTAAAGAGATGAAATAAATACATCTCATTGGACTTAACAAGTTTGTCCAACTCATCACAATGCATTAAGAAATAATACAATATATATTCATCAATTAATTAGTGGTTAGTAACAATTGAATATATGTCATTAATAGTAATTGATTATTATCAATCCATAATTGATTAATTAAATACTTAATTTAACAATCTTCCACTTGAACGATCATAATCCATTACTAAAACAATATCAATTTTAAGATTGGAATATCAAAACATTAACCCATATCAAGAAGCAAAATGCAAGAAATTAAATAGCTTAAAACAAATCTATAATTAGCTTAAATAAACATTATTTTAAGCTATTTAATTTCTTGCATTTTGCTTCTTTATTTACTTTCCAACACTTTATTTCTTCACTTATTGCTTTAATTCTTCGATTCAATTCTTTTTACATGTACTTATATTTTTCTAAAATCTTTTTAAGACCTTGCAGATATTATTTTCATTACCAATAATTTGGTTTTCTTAAAAGGTGCATTCTAAATTCTTTGTTCATGGGTTTCTATCAAGGTCACGAATTCATTTATTCACAATCCATTGCATTTCATCTTAAAACATTTTCCTTGCATCATTGTTTTACTTTGAAAATCATTTTGGCATATGTATTATTGCATTAAAACTATTTTTTGTAAAACATTACATCGTCCATCTCATAGTTAATCCGATGTATTTTTACATTTCAATACTTGATCTAGTGAAATAATTGGTTCAATAAGTTTTATGTAATTTGAACATAATCTTTTCCATCCTTAAAATATCTCACTAAATATTAAATCTAATTTTTTAACTTGTCAATAATTCACGCTTAAATATTTCATTTATTAAAATTATGCTAATTTTTTTATCAAACTTAAAATCAATGTTAACAATATATCTTGTATGGTTTTTAATGATAATAATGTTTGATTATAAAAAACTGGTTAAATTATAATTTTTATTTTTCTATTTTCATCAAATTGGTCTCCCTATTTTAGAATTATATTGTATTTGTCTCTCTTTCAAAGTTTTTACCTAAAAAATAGTGATATAATATATTTTAAATTACTAACCTACAATCTCGTGATGTAGAATTATCTAGATATATTGATTATTTGTATGTTATTAATTATATTACAAAAATGAATAATTTCATAAGTTAATGTTGGATTTTTTATTGCATATTAATGGGTGTTAATCATTCAACATTATCGTATCATATGTATGTCACATTGTTTAAAATATGCAATATACAAAAAAATTATTTGAAAAATCTGAAGAAGGATTCAAATCGTTTGATTTAAAATGAAAGGACTAATTTCGCGAATTAAATAAAAATATGAGAACCAAATATACTATTAAGCCAAAAAAAAAAAAAGACTAAGGACTTGTTTGTTTATGTTTTTGATTTTCTAATTTTGAAAACTATTATATAAATCAATTTTGAAAAACTAATTTTAAGAAAAGAGTTTTAAAACAATTTGTTTACCAAGTCTATTTTTGAAAATTGTTTTAGTGGTTAAAAAGAAAGTTTGTTTGGTAATTTGTTTTTAGTTTATAATTTCAAAATAAAAAATAAAAAAAGTTGTATTATTTATATATATATATATATATATATATATAAATATTCTCTTATCATTTTCTACAAAATTACTCTTTAATAAATATAAAAAAATCCTCTTTATTTCTCTTTTTTCTAAATTCCTCCCTATTTATTTCCTCAAAACTTTCATACAAAACTTTAGAGTGAGATCAACCGCTTCAATTGTTACTGTATAACAAAATTTATAAATTTTTGATACACATTTTAAATTTGTTGGAGAAGCAACGGATTAAAAAAATATCATTTAAAATTCGGATGGTTTGACTAACCTATTTTAAAAATGATCGATAGATCTGACAATCTATTAGAAAGCATTTTTTAATTGATTCAATCAATTTAAAAAGCATTGAGAAAATTATAAAATTACCATTTGATTTTTTAAATCGATTATTAAATGAGTGATTTAGATAACATCTTATAAAAGCTTATTTTTCCCTCACTTCTAAAACTTTTACAATCTAGCTGACAAAGGCGTAAGTTACTTAAGTTTCTTTTCTTTATTCAATTATAAAAGTAATTTAAGATTATTTTTTTAGTTTATAATTACTGCTCCAGATTAGAATTAAATTTTTAATTAAATAATTTATCTTAAATTTCTATATTTATACATGTCTTTAGCGTATCTTTTATTATTATTTTTTTGTATAAAATATGAAGAAAAAAAATGTTAATTTAAAATCAATTTAGTTATAATATTTTTATGTTACTATTAGAATAAAAGCTTTTTTTTCCAAAGAAATAGGACTGACAAAAGTTGTTGAATACCACATGATTGTCCTTCGTGAGACTGGACAAGCAATGACAGGAACTTTGTCAATTATGTTAAATTTCAAAAACATTAATCTTTTTTTGTCTCTAAATAAATATTATTTTAATAAAAGAATTATTTTAAAATAAAAATTATTTATAATTTTAAATATAATTTTAATTTTTTTATATATTATTCTTCAATAATTATTATTTATATTTATAATAATAATAATAATAATAATAATAATAATAATAAATTCATTAATAGTTAAAATTGATAAAATTATTTTTCTCTATTTTATTATTATTGTATTTCTCACTAAAAAGCTTAAACGATGTAATCTTTTTAAGTTACAATATATTTGCAAGTGGTCCAAATTAGAATATCCAATCTTCTAGAATTGCTTGAATGACATATGCTCGCCGGATGCATACAAAAGAGTAAATAAATAAACTAATAAAAATAAAGGGTAAACAATGGTTTTGAATCTTTTGATCCTTCAATATTTGAGACACGTTTTTTTTTAAATAATAATATTTGAGACACATTATTATTGTAGTTTTTGAATGTTATAAAATTGTAAATATTTCTTATTTACATCAAAATTAGATAATTACAAATATATTTTTAAGTATTTATTTTGTGAGTAATTTTATAAAATAATTTGACCATCAAAGAAATTATTTGAACACTAAAGTAATTAACTATAAATGTTTTTTAAAATCAAAATGATTAATAAAAAATATATTTAAATATATTTTTGTAATTTAAATATATATTTTTATAATTTAAATACATTTAACGATTTTTGTGATAACACCTTATATATTTAGAGATCAACATAATTGTTTATCAATAAATTTCATCTCTTTGAAATTGCAAATGATTAATGTTAATTGGCAGCATATATTTTACAACAAATAAATAAAGTGCACTTTCAACATAAGAAATATTATTATTTATATTGAGAGAAAATAGTCATATTTTATAGTTATTCTACTAGGTACCCTAGGTTTACGAAACAAAAGTTTCATACCTCTTATGAATTATTCAACGGGAAGTTGAGTTTGTTGCATCCAAGTTGCACACAAATTGATTTTGATAACAAAGTTGAACTTGAAACAACTATTATTTTTCATCTCTTTGATAGAATTTTTCAACAAAGATATATTATATATAGAGTGTGATAAAGTTTTAGTGATTTGAGAAGTTAGAGTGATAAGAAACTTATGTGTTTAAATTTTTTTTTATAATAAAATTAACAGTTAATTATTAATATTGATTATTTTTTTTAAAAGATTAATATATATAATATGGTTAGCCTTCAAAAATATATATAGAGAGAGATTGTATTGTTTTGAGTATTAATAAAATTGCATAGTTTTTTTTTTTACATAAAAAAAAATTATTTTTTTCCTTTTGATGAAAAGCAAAAGAAACGTTCATATTGACTAATGACATGAAAAATGTTATTTTTTTTATGCAAACATTATTTTATCGAAGACATAATTGACCACATGATATATTACCTTGAACTTACAAGCCCTTAACAAAAATACAAATGTCACATGATAATTTTAGTTTAAACTGAAATTATACAATGGTTTCACATTTATGAATGATTAAATTTTTTTATTTTTTTTTATTTTGCTCTAAACCAAAATCATGAACTCAATTTATAGAGATCCAAAATGTATTTTTTGTTTTTGTTTAATGTTGTAAAAGTATTATTAATAATAGTGAGACTAATGATATCCTTAAGTCATAATTTAACTAAAAAGTATTGATATTATTAATTTGATCATATTTCGAGAATAAATTCAGAACCTCAAAGTTGTGTGTGAGTTTCTAGTAATATTTATCTTTTCATCTTTAGATAATAAAAAAAAAAAACACTAATAGTCATTTCACAATTATTCTTATACGAAATTAGAACCATGTCTCTTGATATTACAATGACAAACTTTTACCATTAAACTAACAATTTGAATAAAATCCAAAATGTATATACTTCAACCCCTAGTAAAAGAAAGTATTAAATGTTTTCATACAACATCTTAAAAGTGTTATCTAAAATATATATTTTGAGTCCTAGAACGTTATAACAATTTTGATCTATGATAACATCCTAAAAAAAAATGTTATCTAAAACTAATACAAAAAAAATTATGTCTTTGGTTTTGGCAACAGTTTTTGAACGGTTGTAATTTAAAGTGTTGCATATTCGTCTAACATCGGTTTTATTAATTATACAAAACATTAACAAAATAAAAATGTAGTTATTAAAATATTATAGGCAATAGTTTTTAATACTTTAGAACAATATAAGCATGAAACATACAATTTAAAATTAGATTTGATTGTAGTTTTGGTCCTTCCATTTTTATTAAAATTATGTATTTGATTTCCTATTTTAAAAATCGACAGTTTTATTATCTGATTCATATTTTTGAGCTAAAAAATAACGATACAACATATTTTAAATTATGTGGCATACAATTTCATGATATAAAATAATCTAAATACATTAATTATTCATATGTCATTAATTAAATTAAAGAAATGAAAAAATTCAAAGTTAAAAGTTAAGTTTTTAAATGATCTTATTGCGATTTGATGAATGTTAATCATTTTACATTATCGTATAATATGTCACATTATTTAAAGTATATCACAATATTATTTTTTAGTTAAAAAATCAGAATAAAAAATCAAAATAAAACTGTTAAATTTTAAAATAAGAAATTAATTTCGTAAATTAATAAAAATAGAAGTCTAAAATTATAATATATTCTAAAAATAATGTTATCTCTCATTTTTACTACTAATAGGTGATAATAGTAAGTTATAAGCAACAAAAAGAATAAAGGTCAAATATAAAAAATGCAAAAGCTGTTTAAACAAAACTTTTAACACTTACAAATCTTATAAACTTCATTAAATGTTAGTGAATATCTGAGTAATCATAGTCAACATAACAGCAAATAAATTCAACATTTATTGTTTGAAAGTTTAAGAGATACATATACAAAATGAATACTTCATTTATTAGTAATTAGAATTAAATAAGGTTTTAGTTCTTATAAAATTCTAACCTTTTAATTTTAAAATAAAAATAGAATTTTAGTCTATACAAAATTATTATATATATAGTTTAATTTATTGTTGTTGAGTTACCATATATTTTTAAATGAATTATTTTTGAAGCATGTTTACAACATGATATAAAAAGTTACTTCACAAAAAATAACTTAAAATTCGACTTTTAAATCCATATTTTCATTACTCTTATTTTTAATTTTGTACATTTAAACAATTCATATATAATTCATTTGAAGTTAAAAAATTATAAATTGTTATGGAGAAATTTTTTATAATAATATGCTTGCAAAAAATCATTCAAAAAATTTAATTTTGAAGGTCAATTAAACATATTTCATTTTAGTAAAAACTAAAATTGTTTGTTAAAATTTTTTTATAGGTACTAAAAGTTGTCTTTTTATTTTAAGTGACTAAAATTGAAAGGTTGAAATTTATAAGGACTACAAAATATTTAATCATAGTAATTATATTCCAAATTAAATTGAGTGTTAATTTTTAGAAGATAGACTTATCTCACAATTAATAAACAATATTCTTTCGAAGACAAAAAAACTATCAAGAAGATGATGAGTCAA
Organism: Cicer echinospermum; assembly: GCA_002896215.2. NCBI lineage: Eukaryota > Viridiplantae > Streptophyta > Magnoliopsida > Fabales > Fabaceae > Cicer > Cicer echinospermum. Next base: position 22,584,347 of record PGTU02000009.1, on the reverse strand, counting down.
AATCCCTTATGAAGTTTCAATAATAACAAATGTTAATGATCAAGATATTAAGAGATTAAGAGATTTTGATACATTTTGTTATTTAATTTGTGTTTGTAAGTAAGTACATTAACACAAAAAAGTCATACAAGATAAATCACAAAAGAATAAAATGGAATTCAAGAAATATTCTCATAACTAACTTTAGAATGTTTTGCACTAGAAGTTAATAATGTTTTGTCTTGAACATTATTGTGGTTGGTAACATTATTGTACTTGCACTGTCCATTGATGTGAGGAACCATGAGTCTGAAAAGTTGTGCATTGGCCCACGTTTTCTCTGTCCATTACACTACACATAAGAAAATCAACAAACATATTGAAGTCAACTTAAATTTCATAATATTAATGAATGTTCAAAATCTCCATCTTTTCAAGCTTCCATGCATTGAAACTTGTGCCCAATAGACACAAGAGTACATTTGAAACTTACTAAAACTCACTCACATGTTATATATATAAAAGAGATCAAAGCTTCAAGAACTTACATCAATATATAACTCATCATAAAGCTGTAGAAGCTTGATTGAAAGTTCATGAAACACACTCAGAGATCATCATAGGCCATCAGCTCTAAAGTATACACGAAAGTAAGGATATATCTCATCCAAATCAAGATCAGAGAACTTGATGCAAAATCTAAATTCTAGTTGTAAACCTTTTGAAGTCGTCTTTAGGATTGTAAAAGAGACTCAGGTTTCATCTATGATTGCTGGTTAATCAAAAGTGACTAGGAAGAAGATTTGTAAGCCTACTAAGGCTAGGAAAATATAGTTGAGAAATTTAGGTTGAGTGAATTGTGTAAGTGCATGAATTGAGATGCTGCTTCAAGAATTATAATGGAAAATCTCATCAAGGGTGAGGACTAGACGTATCTTAAGTTTAGGTGAACCAATATAAAATATGTGTGTATTTCGTATCCTTACATATCAATTAAATGCTTCATAAATCACACACACCCTAACTGACAATCTTATTTCACTTATATACTAATCCTTTAGAACATTTTGAAGTATTTTTTTCTTAATAGTTCTAGTTAACATACTTGAGAGTTAATTTTAAAATACAAGAAAAAATTTAGAAAATATCACAATTCAAACCCTCATTCCTTGTGACATTGAATTCTACTTCAATTTGCATAATAGCTCTACCTCTAAGGGTTTGAGCATTCTAACACGCGCTAGATGAAAAGATTCAAAAAAGAAGAAATGTCAAAAGTCAAATACATAGTTGAAGGAGGTTCACCAAACAGACCTCCACACTTTAATGAGACTAGTTACTAGTCATTGAAAGGAAAGATGGAACTATTTCTTTGATCTCAAGACATAGGGATATAGAAAGTGACCACAGGTGGAAACCATATTATAAAATCTAATCCATTAGATCCAACATCAACTCTAAAGATAGAAGAATCTTGGACAACTGCAGAGCAAGCTAAGGGACTTCTAATTTTAAAAGCTCAACTATTTTTATCATGTGCTTTAAGTATGGAGGAAAGGGAAAGAGTACATGATTGCAAACCTACAAAGAAAGTTTTGGACACTCTAAAAACTCACCATGGAAGAACCAATCATGTGAAATGAAAACCATTGGCGAGATGTACTCAAGGATCACAAGAATAGTGAATGAACTAAGATTACTAGGAAAGACCTACACATCTCATGAAAGGATAAGAAAAGATCTCTGAAGCTTTCCCAACAATTTGAGACATTATGTCACTGCTATGACTCAACCAAATAACATCAATACACATAGCCTATAAGATATTACTGAATCACTAAGAGCACATGAAATAATCATTAAAGAAGATAAGCCTTCAAGAAAAGGAAAATAGTTTCTCTAAGTACCTCTCAAAATAACTCAGAAAGTTCATCATCACAAAAACAAGAAATAAATGAACCTGAAATAAAAGAAGATGAAGCTGAAGATGAACTAGATCTCATTTCAATAAACAATCAAAGACTAATGAAAAGATGAAATCAGTTGAGAAAAAACTTTCCAAACAAAAAGGAAAGTCCAAAATCTGAAACAGATAAAAGTCAAATCACTTGCTATAAATGCAACAAATTATGAAATTACAAAACTGAATGTCATCTCAACAAAAAGGGGCAAAAGACATTTACTTTAAAAAAGAGATCCATGATAACAACCTGGGCTTCATTTATGATCTAAATCCATTATGCTTAAAAATAGATAAATAATTTGATAATCTTTTGAATAATTCTAATATTCTAAACCTAAAATGTTATTTCTATATAGAAAAAAGTCAAAAGGCAATTTAAGAAAAGGAGAAACTTGAAACTCTTGTCAAAGATATGAGATCTAGTATCAAAAGTTTGCAAGAGGCTTACTTAAAAATGCCAGAAAGGCATAAAGAGATAAATGAAAAAACAAATGACTACCTAAACTTTCTGAAGATTAAAAAGAAGATTATCTATTAAAAAGTGAAATGGAAAAGCTTAAAAATAATTTACCATACTTTGTATAATCCAATGAAACATTTCAAAACATCATAAGATACCAATCTAGAAAACATAAGAAGGTTGGTCTTGGTTTTGAAAATTCCCAAAAGTAAGAACTATTTGAAAATATTTTTGTACCAGAAAGAAGGGAAGGAAGGTGAAGATGCACCAAATGTAAAAGACTAGGACATCTTGAATCGTTTATTTTTTCTCAAAAAGAGATTAGAAGGTTTAGCCATAATAGTTCTAAACTTTCTCAACTAAAGAAAATAAAATGCACTTTTTGTAAAAAAACCTTATCACAATGAACCAAAGGAGGAAACTAACTCTCAAGGATCCAAATCACCATCGGCACCTAAAAAGAAAACACCTAACAATGCATGAATCATTTCAAAGTGTAAAGAAAATGACACAGTTCTTGGACAGTAGATGCTAAAGGCATATGGCTGGAGATAAAATATGCTTCCTCTCCTTTGATAAAAAGGATGGAGGACCACTTACCTTTTGAAATAATGATCAAGCTCAAATTAAAGGCAAATGTATCATAAGAAATTATAACTCTACAACTATTGAATATGTTCAATATGTAGATGTTGGAACCAAGTTTATTTGTAGAAATATGTCTCTCACTTATTTCGATCATAACAAAATCGTTTATGGAAACAATTTAATGCACCAATATTTTGATTAAGTCCACAGGTCCGAGATCAAGTGTTTGATTAATGGACGAAGAGAAAGATGCACTAACTTATTGTATTATCTGATATATGGATGAAGAGAAAGATGCAACACAACTTCACCTCGCTCTTTTTCTCTAACTTTGACTCACGAGCAACGTTATGTCCTCGTTGCCTATAGAAAATCAAGCAATGTTGTAGTTAAATTACCTATGAAAAATTCAACAAGTGTTTATTCGTTTACCTCTAATATACGTGACAAGCAAGTAACTGCTTCTACCTCTGATAAGCATGACAAGCAAATAATTGCCTTTGTAATCACATCAAGTGTCTGATCGTCTTATTATGAATTATTATGTATTCTCTGAAAAAGTCAACGCTCTTGAAAAGAAAAAGGTCAAAACTACGAAAAAAGTCAATGATATAAAAAATCAACACCCTAAAGAAGACAAATCAATTGCACATCCTATGATGAACATCCTGAATCTGCTACTTATCTGAAGACCTTAAGACATGCTATCATGCTATGAACATCGTATCCTCTACATCCAACTATTTTAAACAAGATACATTGAATCACAACAAAATCAATTTTTGGAAAGTTTCTATGGAAAATCCATTCCTCAAATATATGATACAAAACTTTATGAATTATGTAGATTTCTAGAAATCAGGACAACAACCAGAAACCCTAATCATTCACTATAAAAGATGTGCTTCCCTCAATCAAGAAACATACAAGTGATAAGCACAAACACACTCTTGCTCAATGTCATTCTATTTTAAATTAGTGCTAAGAGAATTTCTGAAGTAACAAATTTTTAAACACTCTATACGAGAGCCAATTAAAAAAAACCCAAAATCCTTTTGTTTGTTACTTAGCCCAGTAATGGATGCCTTCCTCAATAGCTTGATTGAACTAAGTTAGAAGTTTGATAAAATTGAACACAGCCATTTTGACTAGTAGGTGTTCAAGTGTAAGTCTGATTCATTGGTGAATAATGGATTAAATCCTTCAAATTGAAGGGATTGGACGTAGCTACTGTGTTGATGGTGAACCATAATAAATTGTTGTGTCTCTCTGCTCTATTTTCTTTCACTAGCACTGCTTTCTTTACTTTAGTTTAACCACACGGAAAAACTTTTTTAATTAGGAAACACAATTCAAACCCCAGTTGCTTGTATTTTTCGTCCAATAGTAGATGGCTTAAAACAAAATCTACTTAACATATGTCAATTTTGTGACAGTGGATTTGTAGTTACTTTTAAGCCAAAATATGTGTAGTAAAATAATCATCTTTAAGTAAAATATTCTTCATTGGTTCAAGAAAGAAAGACCTCTTTTTTTATACTTTGATCAACTTCCTATTGAAAATGCTTCATGTGTCTTGAAAAAGATAAAAAGATTTGGCATAAATGTACTGGTCATATCACTATGAAAACTATTTCAAAACTATCTAATCTATATTTAGTTAGAAGTTTTCCGAAAATAAATTTTGACAAAGACAAAATATGTGAAACATGTGTATAGGAAAACAAATTAAAAGTAGTTTGAATCCAAAAGAATTTGTATTAGTGCAAAAACATTTAGAATTCTTTCACGTAGATTTGTTTGGTCCAATCAAGACAACCAATCTTTTCTTGTGGATAAGAAGTTTAGCATAAGTCAATTTTGTGATAGTGGATAAGAAGTTACTTTAATGCCAAACATATGTGAAGTAAAATAATAATATTTAGGTAAAATATTTTTCATTGGTTCAAGAAAAAAGGACCTCTATGTTTTATACTTTGATGAACTTCCTATTGAAACATGTTTCATGTCTCTTGAAAAAGATAAGTGAATTTGGCACAAACTTACTGGTCATATCAGTATGAAAACTATTTCAAAACTATCTAGGCTTTATTTAGTTAGAGATTTGCGAAAAATAGATTTCGACAAAGACTAAATATGTTAAACATGTGTGATAGGAGAACAAATTAAAAGTAGTTTGAATCTAAAATAATTTGTATTAGGTCAAAGACCTTTAGAATTGCTTCACATAGGTTTATTTGGTCCAATCAAGACAACCAATCTAAGTGGAAAAAAAATGGAGTTGTCATTGTTGATGATTTTTCCAAATTCAGTTGGGTGTTATTTCTAAAACATAAGGATGAATCTTTTGAAGCGTTCTGAAATTTTTCAAGAAAGTTTAAAATGAAAAAGGATATTATGTTATCTTAGTACATAGTGATCTTGGGGGAGAATTCATAAATTCATCCTTTTAAGCATACTTTGTTGAAAAGGGAATGTGTCATAAGTTATCTTGTATAAGAACTCAACGAAATGGAGTTCTTGAGATAAAACAATAGAACTATTTTAGAAATGGCAACATCAATGCTAGATCAATCAAAAGTTTACAAATACTTTTGGGTTGAAGCTATAAAAAATCTTGCGATATTTAAATCGTCTTTGAATCAAAAATATTTAAACAAAACAACCTATGAATTCTGCAAAGGTAAGAAACCAAACATCGCCTATTTTTGAAGAGAGAAAAACCCAAAAAATGGTGGTTGACTTAGTTTTCAAAGATTTTAAAAAGTAAATAATGAAAGAAAACACAAGGCAATTTATTTTGATTTACCACCAACACAATATTTACGTCTAGTCCCTTCTCCATGAAGGATTTCATCCACTAATCACCAAAAGTATCATACGTGCACAAAATGCATACTAGTCTATCTAACTGTGTTCAAGCCTTCACAACCTTCTAGCTTAGTACAATCAGACTGTTAAGAGCAACAACCACATTTGGGCTAAGTTACAAAGAATGTTATGAATAACTCTTACAAGAGAATTTTTACATGGTATGCCCTCAAAATGAATTTGAGGTTTCTTAGCACTAAGAAATAATACAAGGTTTTTAATGAGTAGCTATATATGAAGGGAATAAGTTTCTCGTATGTATAATTTGAAGAAAAAAAAAACAAAATTTGTTTTATATAGAAACTTCAAAGGCATGAAAGATTCTGATCGTTGTTATAATTACATCAAATTAACATGTAAAATAATGACTCGTATTGAATCTTCGGAGATTTTGAATAAGCTTTAAATGTTGGAACCATGTTGGTTCTAGGAACAATTCCTTAATCATTTTTTGATAATAACAAAGGTACTTTGTGAGAATAATTTATTGCACTAATGATTTCGTCGATTGCGCCATAAATAGAATCAGGAAACAGAGGAAACAATATCAAATGAATATATCAAAGGAAGTGAAGATGTCAGAGGAAACAAAGATATCAGATGAAGCAAATATGTCAGAGGAAATGAAGACATCCAGGTCAAGTGAAGTCAAATGAAGACAATGTTATGTGTGTGCATCGCCTCTAAAGATTTTCATCTGAAGCGCCTGCCTAGTGTGCCTATGATGTTTTTACTCATTTGCCTCTAAAGTGCATACTACAGTAACTCTGAAACTTCTATTTAAGTTTATTATGAAGCTCAAGTTCTTCTTGATCTGAAGACTACAACTTGCTTCAAGATGTTGCCTTTGATACACAACATGCTCTAAAGATGCAACAAGGTGACATTGCCCATACAACTAATTTTAAGTCATGTAGTTCTACCTTTGCATCTGACTACCTGAACTAATCAACACAACATCTAACTTCGATGATCAAATTATCTTCTGATGATGAAAGTCAATGACTCTGTTGGATAGTAAACACTTTGATGGAGACGGAGTTGTTTGATCAAAGCATTTGGGCACATGTTTCTAGCTTTTTACTGTGACATTTTAAAAGCTCTTTATAGCTTAGATTAATTTTTTAGCTTGTTTCTAAACTTTGGGTCGAAATTGAATTTTAAATTTATTATTTGCATATTGATCCATGCTCGCTTTGTAGGTCATAACTTTAGCTCTGAGTATCAGACTGACGCATGTGAGCATGCGTTGGAAAGCTAAAAATCAGAGCCACAACGTTTGTGTTGGAATAAAAGCCCAATAATGAACTTTATTGGGCCTATATTGCAGATTTCCTTATCTGAGCTTTTGTAGTAATTTTTAGTAGTGGGCCAATTATTTTACAAGCCCAAAAAACGAGTACAATATAATCAGAGTTTCATCAATACCTTGAGGTTCAGGTTATAATGTTAATTTCTCATTATGATTCTATTTCTCTTTATTCGATTTTATTGTTATTTTGATTGCTTAATTTTAATTTCAATAGGATTGATTATATTCATTTGACAAAATTTAGTTTCAGTTTCTGTATTAATTGAATTATAGTTTTGTGATGCTTGATCGTTAATTGTAATACATCGATGATTGTGATGCTTAATCCAATCAAAGAAACTCAATTCACATAGGGTTGAGTGCGCTTGTTTGATCAATTCTATAGTCAAATAGGAATAAAGTCACAATTTAGAAATTAAACTCGTTGATAGAACATGGGGTAAGTATGAAACTCTCGAATTAGTGGATTAATCATTTTGCTACTCTGTTCAAACAAAAATCTAAAAAACCCCTTTCTAATTTCAACTTTCAATTTGGATAATATTATTATATCAGAAGTCCTTGCGAAACGACTCAAGTTATTACCTCTACCTACATTGTATTACTTGTATTTGACCCGTGTACGACAGCGGATCAATCGTTTTGCTACTCTATTCAAACAAAAATATAAAAAAAAACCCCTTTCTAATTTCAACTTTCAATTTGGATAATATTATCATATCAGAAGTCCTTGCTAAACGACTCGAGTTATTACCTCTACCTACGTTTTATTACTTGTATTTGACCCGTGTACGACAGTGGATCACTGCTTCATGATTCTGATGGTTCAAGAACATATTCTGATATGATCCCACTGCTCTTAAACAAGCGTATAAAAAGAGATTCAAGGTGAATGATTTTCAAGCACTATTTGGACATTATCACACATAATCATTCTAGAAGATTTGGTTAAAGATTTATTTTGGAATTAATCAAACTTCAACGATCATATTCCCAAATCATATCTTTCAAGATTTTTTTTTTGTTAAGATCTATGTTAACCTCGAGCAAGGAAGATATACTCAAAATTTGTTTGGTAAAATATTGAAACCCTAATTCATGCTATATAAAGGGATCAATTCTAAAGAATACACAACACAACAACCCAAAAAACCTTACGTACTGAAAATTCCCTAAGTATTCAAAATTCAAGGTTTCTGTTTTAACAAAGGCACTCGCTCAAATTTATATTACTTAGCTCTCAGTGCTTTATTTTAGTGTGAAGTGTAGAGGCAAAATCCCAAATCAAGTGTTTTGGAGATAAACAAACAAGTTATTTAATCTATAATCATGATTTTGATTGTGTTGCTATTTAACATTGTGTTTTTGAGTGACTTATTCAAAGATAGGTGGTCAAATACATTCATATAACAATCAACAATCTCACAATAATATAAATCAAAGAGCATCATGCCTTAATTGAATTGGAAATCGATTACAAGATCATTCTTAGTAATTAAGATCATTGTGGTTTATCAAAGGATCATTCTGGTTATTTCATTTTAGGGACATAAGTAAAATGAATCATTCTACATAGTCCAAATCTCAAGATAAAGAATATATCAAGACTTCTCAAAACTATAATCAAGTCCATAATTCAAGCCGAAAACCCAAAGAAGTAAAACAACCTCCATATCAATGACCATACCGATCTTCATATTGATGAGTTGTGAGCAAGGATAGCAAGGACGAAAGGACATTGTTGCAACACTTTTTATAGAAAACTCAACATACCTCTGATACAAATGATTAACACTAGACATCTACTAAGTTACTCATCCACATTTTCCATTCAACACAGAACAAAAAACATTATAGATCGAATAGCCCACATGTCTATTAAATTTCATTCTGAACAAAAATGATTAGTGACGACTATAATAATTCATTCCTAACCTTCTAAATGCTTATAAAAGGAACGTCGAGGTAAAGACAATAGCAAGAGTTTTCGGTGCAATCGTTCCATTACTCAAGCAAACAAAAACTCTTCAATCAAGCAAAAACTCTAGCTCTATCCCTTTCTCTCACTCTCTCTCTCTCACTCTCTCTCTCTCTCTCTCACTATATTCGAAGATATCTTTATTGAGTTATTATTGACAATCAATCTTAAATAAGATTGAGTAGATTTTGATCCTACAATCTTTTATCATACACATCAGTTGAAACTTCAATCTATCTCTTAAGATATTTTGAGTATGTTGTAAAAATCCTTTTTGGACTGAAATGATACTGTAAAAACCTTTTCAAGGTTGAAAGGTGAATTTTGTAATTGATCAAGAAAGATTGTGTGAAAGCAAGAACGTTCTTGTGCCAAACACATTAGTGGAAAAACTCCCAAATTGCGAGGGCTGGATGTAGCTCACTTTGAGTGAACCATGATATGTAATATTCTTATCCATGTCCTTATTTATTTCTCACTCACTACCACATATCACCTAGAAATAATTTTCTTTACTCGTTTTTAACTTACCATGAATGTGATGGATTTTTATTTTAACCAAGTAGTGGCTATTTTGCATCAACGACTTGTAGGTTTTGAAGTTGGAAGTTGAGAAGACTTGACTTGTAGAGTCAAGATGTTGTAGTGCCTCAACGTTCTGTAGGTTTCAGGCTAGAAACTTGAGAAGACTGACATGTAGGGTTAGATGTTGTAATTCAAGTTTTAATTAATAGATAAATTATTTTGTGCTAGAGGACTGGATATAGATGCCACGTTGGCAGTTAACTAGTATAAATCCTAGTGTTTCTCCCTCTGTCCTATTACGTTGTTTTATTGTTGTCTCTGTTCTTTTTTTTTTCTATGTACTAAGTATCCCAAATAAGAATTTTGAAAATAAGTTTTGAATAAAGCAAAACAAAATTAACCCCCCGTTTCTCGTGTTTTTGAACCTTCATTAAAAACTGCTCCAAATTCGTCTTCATATTAATTCAACGTATCTTGGTGGAAATGACAAGAAAACTAGAGGATTACAATTTTAAAGGATGTCATGCATTTTTTATAGTCCGATGATAAGTCAAAATTTGATGAGCAGAGGATGTTGAGATGTTTACTTCTACAAAGGTTTTGGGCTCAATTGTTTGATTTAAAAATTTTGACTTTTTATTAGAGTGTTGACTAGATACTTTGACGAGATGGTAACCTAGTTTACCAAACACATCATTATCATACTGATGTTTTGATATTAGATTCATCAAAGGCGTGTTAATCAGAGTTAGACACAACTTTAATAGGTTCTTTAGAGCATTGCCTTGATTGCTTCGTTTATCTTATCTTTAAAAAAAATATAATATATACAACACTATTTAAAGTAAATTTCTCCATTAATATGAGAAAGTTTAAAAGAATAAGAGTGATATATGATGTTTAGACAAAATATGTAAAATTAGAAACTTCGAAAAAAAATATTGTTCTCTGAACATACTCCTTCTTTTGTCCAAACAAAAAATGAGTTGGATATCATTGTTATTAAAAAAAGTTACGAATACACAAGTTAGAATATAAAAATGTAGACAAAAAAAATTGGGTAAACTAAGTGTTAGGTTTGGTCAATCTCGCTAAGATCAATCATAAAATATTTTGAATAAACTATTGATTCTTGGTATTATATTCCATGAACGCCTCAGTATTAGCTTCCAGTATTTCAAAGTCTTCCTTCTTTACAAACCGAGAGGGATCAAAAGAAAGTGCAGAAGGAGTGACAAAAAAGCCTTTAGATGCATACTCTACAGATCCTAAAGCAGTAAGAACATATAATGGAGGTATCTCAACCTATGGAATGATCACAGAAAAAATCAATGGTGCGAAGGGGAAAAATCATTGGCAGTTATAGGTGAACAGACCCAAAAGGGGATACATTTTCACTTGGTGTGCCTTCTGATGCAATAATCAGTATCTTCCTAGTCTGATATTCATGAGCTTCCTAAGAGTGCAAGACCTAAAGGCAGGAGATATCAATAGTATGTCTGAAAGCACTTGAATTGTAAGTAGTCAGATGCCTTTCGTGCTCCACGTTTCTCTAATTTAGTTAGTGAAAAAAGAGAGAACTTTTTCCCACTGAGATGAGACTTCATTAGGATCCAAACTCTAAGCATTCAGAATCACAATCTTATTTAATTTGGTAGTGAAAGAGGTAATGAATGTGTCTAGGTTTGGAAAGCTAGAGGGAAAATATGGGATGAAAGGGAAAAGTCTAAAGGTATGTAAGTGTTTAGTTAAGGTTGAGGTTAGGTTGTTTTAGAAGCAGATGAGTCATCTGAGGATGTATCAAATACTAAATCATTTGCACAGGTTTCTGCTATGGTTGCCTCAATCATTTCATCTGAGGTGTTTGTATCTGAATCTGAGCTGGAGAAAATAGTGAAGGTATGTGAGGTTGTTATCTTTGAGAGTGTAGAAGGAGGTGGAGGTTTAGTTGGTTCTGGTTCAAAGGGGGTTGCAATTAAAGTTTGGTATTTGGTAGGGTTTAAGAGGGTGTTGTACTAGGTTCAAGTTCAATCGTGTCATTACCACTAACACTGCTAATATTAACAAAAGAATGATTATGCTTAAAAGAGGGTTTTACCTTATATCAAACCCTCAAGATGAGGCTTGCTTCATCCTCATTGGCATTTTCACCATCTTCTTCCTCAGTTACCATATTAGTCATCCTAACTACCATTTTCCTTTTCTTTTCAAACTCACGAGAAGCTTTTGGAAGAGGGAAGCAAATAGGGGGCATCTCTTGACTAGAGTGGTACATCATGGTGTACTCTAGAATAACCTATTTATTGTCCTCTTAAAATATTTGATCATAGGTGTAACAACCCAGCCCTTACCGTTACTGGACACTATTAGTCACGACCTTCTCGTCCCCTTCCACCCATTGGAAATAGAGAGTTTTTTCCTTCAATGTGAATTGAACCCGATACCTAGGGGATAAGTACCATTGTCCATTGCTACCAAATGAATTCTACTCTCAGTTCAGTATGTGCATATTGGTGACCATAGTGGAGGCAGAATTAGTGTTGCCAATAGTAGAAGAATAGGTGGAACTTGAAGCCATTAGAGGATCAATGAGAGTTTTAGAGTAGTTTCGAAATTTTTGCAAAAGTGTGGGAAATACATGCAAATAGTGATAAAACACTTAAAAAGTGTAAAACAATAACTACCACACACGCATTAAGAGACAAAAGATAATTTGTGTCAAAATATCACAAAATACACACATCTTTCAAGAGAACAATTCTTATATTGAATAAATTGAATTTTCATCGACTAGATGCAAAAGAAAAATTTAATTCATTAGAGACAGATCATACATATTTAACTAATAAGTCTGTTTTATCAGAGGTAGAGGCATACATGGATTTCAAAATCACTCATTTATAAATTAAATATTTAAATTTTTCTTTATAAAATTAAATATATCATCAATAAGCGGTTTTGTAAAAAATATTTGACCATTGATGATCGGTGTCAATAACAGACTTCAAAATGTTCAACCGTGAAAGTTCATAATGTTATGTCTTGAACATATGCCAATAAATCAAATGAACAAGATCATGATCCTGTACTGAATGATTAAAAGAATCTTACATAATGAGCCATAAAAATTAAGAAAAATGATCTTTCAGATTTTCACAAGATCTGTTAAGTCAAAGTACAAAATTCATTTTGATATTTTATAAAATTCGTACATTATGATAAATAAGTTATCAAATGAATAAATGAGCACTGAAGTCCAAAAAGATCACAACAGTGCAACTTGAAAAAGTTCAAATTGCAACTTTATGAACATCATAAAGTTGCAAGATTAGAAAGTTCCTATGAAAAGTACAAAAGTAACTAAAAGTAAATAATGTGAGGAACCATCAATTAGGAAAGATGTGTATTGGCACAAGGTTTCTCTTTCCCCTGCACTACATAGAAAAAATTATGCAAACATTAAGAAGCCAATCTAAAGTTCAATGTTCATGAATCCTCAAGACCTTCACTTTTACAGGTTATCAAACATTGAAACTTGTGCCCAATGGATATATATATATATATATATGACATTATAAACTCATCAGGTTTCGGCTGTGATTGCAAGTTAGTCAAGACTAAATAGGAAGATAATTTATAAGCTTGCTAAGGCTAGTAAAGAAATGTTAGTTTGACTGAATTGTGTAAGTGTAAGAATTGAGAAGTTGCCTCAAGAATTTTAGTGGAAAATCTCACTAAAGGTGAGGACTAGACGCATCCCAAGTTTGGATGAACCAATATAAAATCTAGGTGTATTTCTTATCCTTACATATCATTTAAATGTCTCACAAATCAAACACACTCTAACTCACAATCTAATTTCATTGATATACTAATCCTTCCGAACATTTTGAAGTATTTTTTTTCTTAATACTTCAAGTCAACATACTTGAGAGTTAATTTTAAAATAGAAGAACAAATTTAAAAAATGTCATAATTCTAATCCTCATTCTTTGTGACCTTGAATTCTACTTTAGATGATACTTCTCTTGTTGAAGTTTTTCTTCAAGAAGGACATGTCTTATAATTATATTAAGAATTTAGGATTTTAATTAATCCTTAAAACTTGTGGTGTTTTGAGAAGTTGCACTCTTTTATGTGATTATGAGATGAAAATATAATTAATCTTAGTCATAAATCAAAAGTTAGAGCTCGATCGCAACATAGAGGTACGTTGCAAATTAAAAGAATATTTGTAGAGAAAACGAAGGGCCATTTATTTTTGAAACGATCAAGATTAGTAACTAATTATTGTGTTTGTATTTTTTTTCATCATCCTAATTTGAACTCAGAATCTCTAGTTTTTTAAATTTTAACTCAAATCCGTTGAACAACCCACCCATTTCAAAAAAGATAAGGTTGTGAGTTTATTTCGAACCAAGATCATCTACCAAGCAATGAGAGTTTGATACAATCTCCGAAATTTTGATCTTAATAAGTTATAACATGATTAGGTTCTTCCTCAAGCAAACTGAAAATTTACTTTGAGCATCTTCAAGTGACTCCATAGAAGATGTAGATGCCACCCTCCAAAGTGATGAGATGCATATCCCTTGAGATACACATTTTCCCACCTTAAATTTGTTTCATAAAAAATATGTAAAATGGATGGTATTGATTTTAATCCACAAATATAACATAAATATGGACCATATATATATATATATATTTAAAATTTAAATTATGTAGATCAATTTCAACATGAACAAGTCTTAATTATATTTCGGTTCAATTGAGAGTTAATTTGAAAGGGAAGGAAAATGATAATATTTTGAGAAGATGAGAGGAAGAGGTTGAAAAAACTTTTACCTTATTTGAAAGTGTTTTTGTAAAAAATAAAAATAAAATACTACTTTAGAGTACAATAAAAAGATGGAAGAATTTTAAATTTTTTCAAACACTAAAAAATTCCTCCAAAATACTTCTCAAATACATTTTTGAGGTTCACATACAAAAGAAATTTATTATAACGAAAAAAAAAAATACCTATTTAAATTGGAAGATTACCTTTGCTTCATTTTCTCTTTATTTTTCCCTAAAACTATCCTCTTTCATTTCCTAGTAACTCCCAAACATAAAACTTCATATTCTTCCAGAACAATCGATTAAATTTAATCAATTTGACTTTTGATATGATTGAGAAGCAAAACTATTCTAAAGTTTATGACACAAACTGACGTGACTTATATATTATTATTTTTAATTGCATATTTTGCTCCTAATTATTGCGGTAGGATGATTTTGACTCTCGTAATTTATTTTAGTAATTTTAACCCTTCAAACTTTGTCTCGTTCTAACTATGAGAAACCGCATTAAATTTTGGGATGTTTAAAGTATATGCGACGAATTTTAATGATGTGACATAGCACACTATTTATTAATTAATTAATTAAAAAAGTTAGATATTAAAGTTTTGCTTCTACTATTTTTATTAATTAATATAATTTATCTTTTATTTTAAAATAGAATAATTTGTGTCTATTTTTTCATATTTTAAAATTTTAAAAATAATAATTTAATAAATTTAAATGATATGACATGCTATCTAATAATATAGAATAATCTAAATACATTAATTATTTATATATTATTAATAAAGTTACAAAAATAAATAATTTTATAAATTGTAAGTGAAGTTTTTAAAAGATTTTAATATAATTTCATGCATAACAAATGAGTGAGACCAAAACTGCAATTAGAATTAATTCAAACAATTAAAATAGAAAATTGATACTTGATAAATGATATGTTTAAATATATATATATATATATATATATATATATATATATATATATATATATATATATATTAATTAGGGTTGACCCGTGTTAAGCACATACTAATGATAACTTTTATATATTTTTTAAAATTTTATTATAAATATTTTTAAATATTGAGTGATAAATATATATATAAAAAGTATGGTTTTATTGTTGATTACACAGTATGACAAAAGTTATTAATTACAAACATCCGAAGTAAATAGTTAGTTTAATATCCGTTATTTATCAAATTTAAAAATATAATGGTATAAACAAATATATAATGTGTTCATCGTGGTAAGAAAATGATTTTAATTATTATACCATAATAATATAAGATTTTGTAATATAAATAATTAATTAAGTTAATAAATAATTAAATTTAAAATTATATTTTGAATGTATAATGTTAAACGATATATAATCACTTTTATTATAAATATCAAGAAAATATTATTTAATATGTTAATTATATAGTATTAAAATAAGTATATACTCTATTGTAATTATATTGTATTAGTCTAATCTAAAATTTGATTAACCACAGTTTCCGTTATGGTTAAATATCCAAATTGTCATAGTTCACTCATGGTTAAACATGTAGTTTAGAGTTGGTTTTGGTCAGACATGTTATTTGATCCAATCAAATTAATTGGTTTGAATTGTGTATATTAAATATCATATTTTTATTAAATTTTCAAAATAATTCAACTATTGATTTTTTTTCAGTTTCACTCTACTACGAAACAATTTATTTTCAACTTTAATGATATGAAGTAAAACTTGAAAACATATTATAGTGATTAAAAACAAATTTTAAAATTTTTAGAGAACAAAAATTTAATTTAATTTAATTTTTATAATTGTTTTACACATTTTTTTAAACATAACAATAATTATAATAAACTTTATTTAAAAAAAAAATATACAAAACACTTTATTTATTTTTTAGGCTAAATTACATCCGTGGTCCCTTAACTTAAATTCAGGTAACGTTTTAGTCCTTTATCTTTTTTTTTTCCGACTTGGTCTTTTATTTTAATTTTAAGTGACAATTCGATATTTTATGTTTTAAAATTTCAACAATGTTATCCTTTTTCATACAAAAATTTTTAAAAAATTCAATCAAAACACATAAAATTAATTATATTCTTCAATATAATACAAATTTCATCAAATTCGTAACGCAAATCTTCAAATAAACTTATATTTTCATACTTTATTTGATATTGCTAGGAATAAAGGACTAAATCGAGAAAAAAAAAAAGATAAAGGACTAAACCGTTACCTGAAATTAAGTTAAGGGACCACGGATGTAATTTAGCCTAGCCTATTTTTTAATATATACTGATTCTTTTTTTTTTTTTTTAATATATACGATCAATTGTTCATTAATAATTTTGAAGTCTAACATATTATCTTCAATTATTATTGTATCTATATATTATGCAAGTTATATTAAAAAAATGTAAATTTAATATTTATCTCAAATGAATGATTTCTATTAAAAGTTTTATTTTGTAGCAATATTTCTGTTAGAATTATTTCTTGCAAAATACTCAATCTTCTTATATCATATTTTTAATATTTAGTTGCAATACTAATGGATTTAACTTACATACTCATATACTTTTATGCAAAATATTTATCAAAAATACTAATTTTCTAACAACAACAATAAAAATTTTCTCTAAATAATCCTTCACGAAAACTTGTTTCATAAAAATAAAAAAGTAAATAAAAAATAAATTGAAATTAATTAAGAAATTAATTAATTAAGAAATAAATCAAAACTTGATGAAATTTTATTTTTTTAAGATGTACTACATCATTTCAGGTACAATTGTTGCAAATGAGATCCTGAAGCCTAGTGTGACTTAAATAAACGAAAAAAAAAAAAAAATTTCATCAAGTTTGGGACCAAAATTATGTTTGAAGGACTAAAACTCGAGATAAATAAAATGGAGAGACTATCACGATTCAGTTAAAATAGGGTAACCAAAACTGCAATTAAGTCTAACATTAAATATATTAAAGTCAGTTAAGTTTTTCTTTAACAATAAAAATTGTTATATTTTTTACTTATATAGAAGACGTGAGACAGTATAAACTAATGTAATATTAAATATAATGTAACATATAATGTTAGACATGTTTGTAGTATTCAATAAAATTTGTGTAATTATTGTATTTTTATATTCATTATTAAATTTATATAATTTTAAAATAATATATTTTATTTGATCATAATTATTAAATTGAGTTTGTCTTGATGTTGTATTCAACGAGGCTACAATGATTTTCGAAGTTGACAAGGCTGATCATATGTAAATACCGTCTGTTTGAATAAAGATTTAGATACTGGAAGATTAAGTTTTGAGGTGGAGCTTGCAGTATGCTAAAGGCAAGCTCAAGTTGGTAGATTGTCTCTTGATGGTGATTAAATTCAAGTTGATGAAACTAAAGAAGAACAACAAATATATTATGAACATCAAACTAATTTCAAGTCCTAGAAATAGAACCTAAGAACTATAAGACTACTCTAACCTATAAAGACAACGAGAAACGGAAATAAGCGGTTAAGGAGGAAAAAAGATCACTCCATATCAACCACATCTGGGAGATGATCAAAAGACTTGCTAGTTCTGGACTAGTCATCTGCAAGTTGGTTTTCAAAAGAAAATAAGGCATTCAAGTTAGAGCTAAGCAAATTTAAGGCTAGTTTGGTTGCCATGGGTTTTACTAAAAAAGGGATATATTTTATTGATGTTTTTTCATTAGTTGTCAAGCATAGGTCAATAAGAATCCTCCTAGCTATGGTTTTTGAATTTGACTTAGAGTTGGAACAAATGGATGTTATGACTGCCTTCTTGTATGAGGATCTAGATGAGGCAACTTGGGGGGTTTTAGGTAAAAGGGAAGGAGGATTATGTGTGTAAGCCGGTTAAATCTCCATATGGACTAAAACAATCTCCGAGGCAATGAAATATGAGGTTTCATAAATTCATGTCAAATAACAAATTCCAATGGAACAAATTTGATCCCTATGTCTATTTCAAATTCCTTCATGGAAATTTGTTTGTAAATCTGTTGTGGTATGTGGATGACATCCTCTTAAAAAGCAACAATGTTGATGAAATAAGAAAAGTCAAGGATGACCAAAATAAGGTGTTTGAAATGAAGAATCTGAGAACTACCAATAGTATTCTAGGAATTGAGATCAAGATAGATAGAAAGGAAAAAAACTTCTATACATGTCTCAAGAAGGGTATTTGAAGAAAGTCCTTTGTAATATCCCAATTTTTTGAACAATAGTTAATGAAATTCTAAACGTGAAAAAAATGGATTAGTAATTTTTTTTAAACAAGAATAAATTACAATATTCATTTACTCTAAATCAAATAACAAATTTCCTTTTATTAACTTCCTCAATAATAACCAAGTCATTACAATTACAAACAAGCAAGTGGTTGTGTAAACATAAGAACGAAATCCTAAAGCCAAGACTTTTGATATGTTTTTACCCAAAAAAAAAACCTAGCTCGTCATGATTCTAAATGCTTGTGAAGAATTCTCTCAACAAGGCTAACACTGGTGTCAAAAAAATTATAAAGCCTCCAACTACACTCCATCGTTCTACTCACCTCTTCATCTACTAGATCAACATATATACCTCTCTAGTGTCACCGTCAAGGAGGAAATACAGATTCAAATTCATTTGTCTAAAAGTAAGGGTCATCTCCAAATAACAATTAGAGTGCAAATAGACATATATATATATATATATATATATATATATATATATATATATACAACTAAAATTAAAATTACATAATCAGTTAAACAAGTACAACACAATTAACCAACAACCAAGATGCACAAGTTTCTATTTGTTAGAATATACGCCAATACATCTTCTACCTAGATACTAATTTTTTTAATAAAAAATTGTAACAATTTAATTTAGTAACAACTTAATTCTAATAATACAATCACAACCAAAATAATAATCAATTAACAATACCTATAAAGATATAGTGAACAATGAAAGTGACGAAATAAACAATGAAAATCGAAGAATTTTTTTACTTGTAACAGCGAGTCTCTAAAATATCTCTATCATGTTCACATACTTAACTCATGACCCGTAGGTTGTTGTGTCCTTATATTGTTTTGACTGAGTATGTGACATGCTCAAAATAAAATGGATCTAAGGACCAATAAATAGGGAAAGGATGCAACACCTTTTAAGTGTTATTGCATTCTACATCCCAAGTGTATTGCAACCTATTTTCCTTGCTGCTTTAATAGCCTTTTCTATTCTTAATGGTTTTCTAAACTATTGATGTATCATAAAAATAATTAAAATAATAAAGATATTCTAAAAAAAATGCTCCTGCCTCAAATTTGAAACTACGTCCTTGCACCAAAGGAACACATTTGTTTTACTAGTTTAGCTACAAGATTACTTGTGTATGAAACTCTTCTATCACACATATGTATTATTTTACAACCTAGGAAAAAAAATTAATACCATTGAGACAAAATCTCAAATCAAGTGTGTTGGGAAAGAACAAATAGTTAAATAATCCCTAATCACAATTATGATTATTATGTTATTTAACTTGTGTTTTAGAATGATTTATTCAAAGATAGGTGATTAAATACATTCATACAACAATCAAAGTTCTCACCATGAAATAAATCAAGAACATCATGTCTTTTTTAACTTGAGATTAATTACAAGAATATTTTGATTTATAAAAGAACATTACGGTTTATCAAGGAACACTCTGGTTTTTATAAAAATATAATTTTGGTTATTTCTTTTTAAGGACAAAATTAAAACAAAATGTTCTCCATGTAAAGAATACACAAATCACTAATCAAGTCTAGATCTCAAGTTGAAGGTTTGAAGAAGAAAAACAGATTCTAGATCGATGACCAAATTGATCTCCAGATAGATGAGTTGTGAGTAAGAACAACAAGGACAATGGTACAATGTTGTTGCACCTTTTGCAGAAAATTCAACATGATTTTGAGATAAAGAACTGACATGTCACAACTATTCAATCACTCATCCATATTTTCCATACAACACAAAATCAATAATGTTCTAGTTTTATAGAAGAACATTATGGATTGAATAGCACACATGCCTATTAAAGTACTATCTGGACAAACGTTTTTCTCAAGTTAAGTAACATATATATTGAGCCTTTTTTACCCTCTATCCATCTATAAAATGAACATCAAGGAGAAGACAACTGAAAGAGTTTTTAAAAGCAGTCATTCAAATACTTAAACAATCATACTCAAGCAACCAAACTCTTTACTCAAGCAAAACTTCAGCTCTCTAATTATATTCAAGGATCTCTTTATTGAGATATTGCTGATAATCGATCTCAAACAAGTGTTGAGTAGATTTTAACCCTAAACTCTTTTATCATACACATGATTTGAAACTCAAGTCTATCTATTAAGATAGTTTGAGCATGTTGTAAAAATCCTTTTAGTTATTAAAAGGTAACATGTAAAAATGCTTTTTGGACTGAATGGTAACCATAAAAATCCTTTCAAGGTTGAAAGATGAATTCTGAAACTGATCAAGAAAGATATTGTGAAAGCAAGAACGTTCTTGTTCCAAGCACATTAGTGGAAAAACTCAAAGATTGCGAGGACTAGACGTAGCCCACCTTTAGTGAACTAAAATACATAATTGTTTGATCTTTTTTTTATAATTATTTGTATTTATTTTGCACTCACTAATCACATATCACCTAGAAATAATATACTTTATTCATTTTTAACTCACCTAGAATGTTATGGAATTTTTGTTTGAAACAAAAATTGATCTTTAGTTATTTTAAATTAGATTCATGTATTAAGATTTTAATAAGGGATCAAAATTTATATCCCTTTCCTTGTGATTGATCTTGCTAAGTGTTAACGGAAAAGATTGGGGAAGCAATTGCAAAAGCCAAGTATTTTTGAAGAATGATCATCAAATATACCACCTTATTTCAATAGTACAAACTACTATTTTTGGAAAGCAAAAATGCAATTGTTCCTTAAATTAAAGGATATAGGAATGTCGCAAATCATAACAGATGAAAACTTCATACCAAGAATTGATCAAATTGATCTAACATCTGCTGAAAAGAAAGAAGTATGATGCACAATATAAGACAAAGCTAAGATACTTCTAAACTATAAAGCTCAATTATTTTTGTCTTGTCCCTTGACCAGTGAGGAAAGTGAAAGAGTTGATGACTGCACTACGACCAAAAAAGTATGGGATACATTACAACTCATCATGAAAGAACATGCTATGTCAAAGAAATAAGAATTGATATTGGTGTACGAAAATTTGAACTATTCGAGATGAATGAAGGAGAAACTATTGATGAAATGTATTCAAGATTCACAACCATAGTAAACGAAATGCGCTCCCTTGGCAAGGCATACTCAATCTTAGATAGAGTAAGAAAGATTGTCAAATATCTCCCAATCATATGGAGACCAATGGTCACAACCATAAGTCAAGCCAGAAATCTTGAGACGCTCAAATTAGAAGAACTCATGGAAACTTTAAGAGGACATGAAGTAGTGCTTCAACAGGATAAACATGCAAATAAAGGCAAGATAGTATCCCTAAAAGCTTCACAAAACCTTCAAGAAAGCTCATCCTCGGAACATGATGAAAAAGATAATTCAGAGGAAAAAGAAATTGGCCACGAAGAAGCTGATAAGAAAGTAGTTCTTCTTACAAGAAAAATTCAAAGAATGATGAGAATAAGTGGTCATATCATAAGAAGTTTTCCAAGAAAAAGAGAAAACTCTAAAACATAAATAGATAAACGTCAAATCACATGTTATGGGTGCAAAAAATTAGGATATTATAAAACTGAATCTTCCTTGAACAAAAAGGCACCAAAGAGATTTACATTCAAGAAAAAATCCATGATGATCACTTGGGATAATTCTGAAGAATCAGACACAAAAGATAATGAAGAAGCCAACATGTGCCTAAAGAAAAACTCAAAAAACGATGATGTAACCGCTTATGAAATTTGTCCTTTATGCAAACACATGGAAAAATAATTTGATCATCTTTTAAATGACTCAAACTTTCTTGCTCAAAAATATGGTTCATTATATGAACAAGTTTGTAAAGAAAAAGAGAAACCCAAGCCATGAATGATGAACTTAGAAAAGTCATTCAAAACCTATAGGATTCCCATCTTAAAACATTTGAAAATCAAAATGAAACAAGTGTCTAGAACGTTCTACAACTACAGAGGGTAATGTTCTCCTCAAAACAAAAATTTAGAATCTTAAAAATGAATTCTTAAAATTTATTAAATCCACGTAAATTTTCCAAACAAGTATGGGATCTCAAGTAAGAATCTCTGGTAAAGCTAGACTTGGTTTTGAAAAATCTCAAAAGCAAAAAATCTATGAAAATTTTTGTGTGCCATAAAGGAAAGAAGATAAATTCAAAATAAATGTTCTTGCTGCAATAAAATTTGATATCTTGATTCCACATGTTTTACAACAACAAAAAAAAAAGGTGAATTATTGCAAGGCGACCTCTAAAAAAGGAAGAACGTTCTGGTCTCATATCAGAACCTTCTCCAAAAGTAATAATAACATTTATAAATAAAAAATATAAAAAAAAAAATTCAATATTCAAGATCAAAACATATTAAAATAAAACATTACTTTATTAGAGATCATGTTAACAAGAAACAAATTGAATTAATTTTTATTGAACCAAAAATCAACTAGTTGACATCTTCCCTAAACCCCTAGTTGAAGAAAATTTTAATTTCATAAAAGAAAAATTGAAAATCATAAAAAATCCAAGTAATATCTTTAATAAAGTCTAACCAGAATGTTCTGATCAATACAAAGAACAATCTTCATTTCCCTCCTATTCGCATCAATCTTCCTTTATTTTCAGTTTTAGTGAATTTTAAAAATCAAAAAATAAAATTCACAACAAGGAAGCAAAAGTAATAGCTCATTCTTTCATGCTCCTAATAAACAGCTACTCTAGCCTCATCATAGCCTATTTTCCTTCTTCCCAATATCACTAGCCAGATCTCAACCACCCACTCCTATAACACCCAAGCATGTCACTTTCTACCTAATCTCTTCCCAAAAACCTTGCTTCTTCTTCTTTCATCAAAACCTCTGCATTCCTGTTTTCTAAAACTTACATTTTTTTTCTTCTACATTTCTCTCAAATTCAAAATATTTTTTAGTGAGTTGTGTAAGTCTAACTCAAACGTTTTAAGTTTCTAATCAGTTTGGCCTTTATGGTGTAATTTTGGGTGTGATTTTTCAATAATTTGGTTGTTTATGTCAGTATTGTTAGTTGGTATCAAAGATCATTCAAGTTAGTAATGTTGTTGAAAACATATCTGAAGTTTGTTAGTGGTGTTTTTAAATTTAAGTTTTCTACAAAAGAAGTTTTTTTTGCCTTCTTTGTTCAATAATGAAAACACCCAAACGTAATAAATTTTGTGCTTAGAGAAAACAAAAGGAATGTTTTTTACAAAATCTATTTTGGACTTTAAGAGATTATTTACAGAGTAGTATGAGTTTTAACGTTACAATATTCAAATCTTTTCTAGATATATTTTTACCCCTAATGTTAGACATGTTTGTAGTATTCAATAAATTTTGTGTAATTATTGTATTTTATATTCATTATTAAATTTATATAATTTTAAAATAATATATTTTATTTGACCATAATTATTAAATTGAGTTTTTTCATGAAATAAATTTATAAAAAATGGAGTTTAGGAAAAAAAGTAAAAAATTAAGGAGGATAAAGATCAGATAGAAATATCTTTAAACTATAGTTCAACTGAAAATTGCTGATATTGTTAGAATTAACGTCTTGTTTCGAATTCAAATCCCAAAACACACACAATTTTGTAAATTAATTATAGTAGAATTTATTATTTTTTTCAATATAAAAAATTCAAATAGAAATTAATATTTCAGTTTTATAGAAAAATAAACAGGACGTAAACATAAGAAATTAACAAAAATAAACAATAGAAATAATGAATTATATATAATTGATATATATGATAAAATTTAGTAGGTATTTAATGCAATATACTATATAAACATATGTATAATATATTACCATATTAATATTATTTTTATAAATTAAAACAATAAAAATAAATAAATATGATTTAAGTAGGTAACCAAATAGATATAAAAATTAATAACAAAAAATTTCAAAATTTAAAATATCTTTACTTTATTTTACTAATCATACATGGATATGGATGATTAGTTAAAAGTTAAATCTTGATATACTCATTCTAAATGTATAAACAAAATTTATATGCATTTTCTTTATATACTTTTAATATGACTGTTAACTTTACCGACTATATTTTTATTAAATTACAATTTCACCTAAAATCTGTTACAACTACAGACGGTGTGTTCTAAGTCTTTCCCTATAAAAATAAATATATAAACCAAGTGGCAAGGAACACCACATATGATATATCTTGACCGACTTAATTTAATATTTAATATTAAATATTAAATATTAAATATCAAATATCAATGTCCATTACGTAACTATATCACTATTTAAATTTGGACACTAGTTCATCACACTCTCCTTAAATAGAGCTACATACCTAGCCTACTAATTAAGTAACAACTCCAAACTTCATTCTTCATTTTCATTTTTCCATTTTCATCAAAATGAAGGATACTTTAGTTCTATATCCAGCTCTTGGAAAAGGACACCTTAACACTATGATTGAGTTAGGCAAACTTATATTAACACATAACCCTTCACTTTCCATCACTATTCTCATCCTTTCACCACCAAATACCAAACCACATCCATTGGAAGATATTCAAACTCTTGTCAAAACTTTTGCATGTGAATCTTTTCCTTCTATTACTTTCCATCACATTCCTTCCATTTCATTTCCCATCACACTTCCACCTCACATACTCCCTCTTGAAGTATGTCGTCGTAGCAACCACCTTGTTGACCATATTCTCCAATCCATTTCAAAAAGTTCAATTCTCAAAGGTGTTATCTTAGATTTCATGAACTATAGCACAAACCAAATAACTTCAACACTTGATATACCTACTTATTTTTACTACACTTCAGGAGCTTCTTCTCTTGCTGTATTTCTTCAACTTCCAACCATTCATCAAAACACCACAAAATCCCTTAAAGACTTTCACATGTATCCTAAAATCCATGGATTACCTATGATTTCTATAGAGGATATGCCAGAGGAAGTTAAGGATCGTGAGAGTCAAAGTTACAAGGTTTTCTTAGAAATGGCAAGAAGCATGAAGGAAAGTGATGGAGTTATCATAAACACTTTTGATGCCATTGAAGCAAGAGTGTTAAAAGCTTTAAAAGGTGGGTTGTGTCTTCCTGAAGGAACAACACCTCCATTCTTTTGTATTGGACCAATGATTTCACCTCCTTGTAAGGTGGAAGATGAAAGAGGGAGTTTGTGTTTGAGTTGGCTCGACTCGCAACCGAGTCAAAGTGTCGTGCTATTGAGTTTTGGAAGCATGGGAAGATTTTCTCATACTCAATTGAATGAGATAGCTTTTGGATTGGAGAAAAGTGAACAAAGATTCTTGTGGATTGTTAGGAGCGAGTTAGACTTAGAAGAGTTGAGTTTGGAAGAGTTATTGCCAGAAGGATTTTTGGAGAGGACAAAGAAGAATGGTTTAGTGGTAAGAAATTGGGCCCCACAGAGAGCAATATTGAGTCATGACTCGGTGGGTGGGTTTGTGACACATTGTGGATGGAACTCAGTATTGGAAGCTATTTGTGAAGGAGTGCCTATGATAGCGTGGCCTTTGTATGCTGAACAAAATTTAAACAAAGTGACTTTGGTTGATGAAATGAAAGTGGGTTTAAAAGTGAATAAGTCACAAGATGGATTAGTGAGTGGGATTGAGTTAGGAGAGAAAATTAAAGAGTTGATGGAATCTAACCATGGAAAAGAGATTAGAGAGAGGATTTTGAAAATGAAAATAAGTGCTAAAGAAGCTAAACAAGGAGGTGGATCTTCTCTTGTTGATATGAAAAGGTTGGGAGATTCATGGAGGGAGCATGCTTCTTGGAATAGTTTATCACCAAATTCTCCTTTTCTTCTTCATTAAAAATGAGAACTAGATCTTTGTGAGAATAAAATTAGAATATGTGTTAGTACCAATTAATAAAAAAAGTAGAAAAGCATGTGATATGTTGAGAAGTTAATTAAATATTAGTGTGATGAGTATCCCATTCTATGTCATGGAAAATGATTTTTTGCATCCAATGTAATTTCTTTAAAATAAATTTGTTTATGATATAATTTATTTAAACTAGGATATGTGGCTGTTTTTTATATTAGAATAATGAACGGATGGCAATGTTTCGAAAAAGTGGTGGCAGCTGGAACGATAAAGATCTTTTGTTTTTATATAATAAAATTTAAAGGGAAATTAAATGAATGTCTTAATCGAAGATACGAAAGATTGTAAAATTTACTCAACATTTATGAAGAGATTTAAACTTATCTGTCTCTAAAACATTAAGAAGGTTCAAACTAGTAGGTTTTGTGAATAGTTGCTTAAAAATTTAAATATTCAAATTCGAACTCAAATTTGAAGAAAGAAAAAACACTAAACACTAATATAACAATTAATTCATAGTTTTGATCGTTTGAAAAAAATAAAGTTTAAATTCACAATTTTTTTTGATCATAAACAATTTACAATTTTAATGTCTTATATTTACAATTTTAATGTCTTATTTTATAATATTAAATCAAACAGTTGGAGTTAATAAAATTTAGTATAGTAAATAATAGTGTCAATAGGATGTGCATATTAAGAGCAACCCGTGTTCTTGATAATATTTTTTATAATCAATGAATAAACAAAAAAACATCATGTACCTCCACCAGATGTTTTTATTGTGTTTTTTTATAACCTGACGGGGTGAATACTATAGACACCAATATTAGATTATAATGTAAAAATTGTGGAGATATTTGTAAGATTACCACCTAGTTTTTTCAAATCAATTATTAAATAATTGATTTTAAAACATCTTACGCTTACCAGCCTCGTGATTGCTCTATGCAACCTAAGTTTTTGTACATGTTTTAGTAATTTTGTCCGTCTATCCTCTGATACACTAAGAAAGTTTCAAATATGGTAATATATTTTATATTATAAAAATTAAAATTTAATATAAATAAGTAATATAAGAGGTTGGATCGATCTAAAAGAATTTCATAGAATAAAAAATATTGAATCCAATAAAATTTGATTTATTGTAAAAGAAATGACTTAGTACTAAATTTATTGATTTTAAACAAGAATTTTAAATTAGTGAATGGATCTTTACAAAAAGAATATTACTGAACGCTATATAATAAAAACTTCAAAACATTAATATGATTATGTCACTTATTAATAAAAACTTGTATAAACATAGTAAAAGGTTTATTTAACTATTTTATTATATTAAAATATATAATTAAATAAAAGACAAAAATATTACTTTATTAAATTAATATTGATGTATTTAATATATATATATATATATATATATATATATATATATAAAGTAGAAGATGTTGAATTAAATATGACATAAATAATATTCATTAACGTTTACAAATATTATATTTATATTATTTCATATAATTTATTTCCCTAGTTGAGTAGGTTATGTCACTCATCGGTTCCTTTGAAAAGTATTAAAAAAAAGCACAAAGGTGTATAAAAACCATTAGAAAAGCTATAAATCATACAAATTGAATACAAGCAACTGGATTAATCCACCAATGGAAGAAAATTAAATTTTTATTCACCCCTTCTCGATTTATGAACAAAATCCAAAACAACCGTTTGATGTAATTGACCACCTCCAACAGATTTTCAACCTTTTCATTAAAAATAATATTATTTATTTCCATTCAAATGCACTAAGCTAATGCCAACCAAACTAAATGAGGAACCATGCATGTTGCCATTTTTTCAACTGCCTACAGTGGAAATATGAATATCTAACCACTTAACAATTAAATTCCAAACTTCCTAAGTTTTTGGACAAGAGGAAAAAAGGTGACAAGATGTTTCAAAGTTGTCCAATTTCCCAATTGAACAAAGGTCAAGCCACCATAAAGAATCTTGTGCTCCGGTTTCGACTCCTTCCAGAATAAACAAATTAATTTTGACATTTCTGTGGATTTTTTTTTTATATATCATATTTTTCAAAAAACACTTACTACAATACAATTTTATTTTGTTAAGAACTTTCTTAGGTTCTTTTTCTGATTTAATAAATAAAAATAAAAAAATAAAAAATAAAATATTATTAATTTAATAAATAATAAATAATAAAATATTTATAAAAAAATTAAAATAATATTAACAAAATATATTTAATAGAAAAAAATAATATCAAGCTTAATGTGTTTGAGTAGATGTGTCAAAACAAATAAAAATGTCTCTAATATTTTACAGATAAAATAGCATATTGTGTTGACAACTTCCTCCTATTTTTTTTTGCATTCGATCTAGTAAATAAAAAATTATAATAATAAAAATTAAAATATCGTTAATATAATAAAAAATAATAAAATATTTAAAAAGATACAAGATTATATTAATAAAATAAAATAAAATAAATTACATTAATAGAAAAAACATCAAAATTTAGGGTGGTTGAGTTAGATGTGCAAAAACAAATAAGTGTCCCTCTTATTTTAGAAATAAATCAGCAACTTAATTCTATTTTGTTAACAATTCCCTCTTAACCTTTGATGTATTTTTTTCTATTAAATGTATTTTGTTTTTATTTTATTAATATTATTTTTAATTTTTATAACTATTTTAATTTTATTTATTTATTAAATTAATAATATTTATTTTTATTATTTTTATATATTAGATCGCGAGGAATTTGTTAACTAAATAAAATTGTGTTGCTATTTTATGTGCAAAATATTAGAGATACGTTATTTGTTTTGCCACATCTACTTAACCGCATTAAGTTTTGATGTATTTTTTTTTCTATTAGATGTATTTTATTAATATTTTTATTATTTTTTATTTATTAGATTGCAGGAAAAATAGGAAGAAGTTGTTAACAAAATAAAAATTGTTTGTTGTTTTATCTGTAAAATATTATGAACACGTTGTCTGTTTTGGCACATATACTCAACTACAAATTTGATGTATTTTTTCTATTAAATGTATTTTTATTTTATTATATTATTTTGTTTTTTTTTTTATATTTTATAATTTTTTTATTTATTAAATTAAAAATTATTGTTTTGTTAAATTCAAAAAAAAAAATTAAAACATAATACATGGTCTATCTCCAAGATGCGACCTCCCATTGAAGAAAGAAAATTATTCCTTCGTGTGATGGCATTATGGGGATGAGAGAAGGTGAAAAAACTTTAGACATTTTAATATATATATATTTTTAAATGTGGAGTATAATGGCTAATTTTTTTTGCAAAAAGATTTATATATAAATAAAAAATCTCATTTATGTACATGTAATTAATTATTAGCCTCTTCCAAATAGAATTTGTATCCGTAAGACTTCTCCAACATTTAGACGGGAGATTAAAAAAATGCAAATTTTTTACAAATCCTTCGCGGACCAAGACAAATTTGAGGGTTTTGATATCTACCTTGCAAATGAGAAAACTGGCTATTGTACCCCCCATTTAAACCTATACCCCCCCAAATTGTTGAAAATCCAATTTTATCCTTAAAAAATTCATAAAATTCATTTACTCTCAGTTAAAAAAAATTACCCAGAAATCTGAAATTCCTGAAATTTCCGGTAAGTTGCATCGAAATTTCCGGTAGTTATAATTGTTACCGGAAATTTGAAAAATGAAATTTCCGGTAGTTTTAATTTGAATACCGGATTTTTGAAATTTCCGGAAGCTACCGGAAATTTCAAAAAATTTGAAATTTCCGGTAGTCATTTTTTGTTCACCGGAAAATTGGGTTTTTTGAAATTTCCGGTAGTTAACCCGGAAATTTCAAAAATCCGGTACTTTTTTTTTTTTTTTTTTTTTTTTTTTTGAATATGCTTTTAATTTGTTTGTTATTTTATTTGAATTGTTTTTTTTGAACTAGGGATGGAAAACACACGACCAGTATTTATAGATTTAACTGAAGCATTTACAACTGATCAAATTTTTGAGTCACGAGAAGCTGTCATATCATGGGCAAGAGAGATAGGTCGACAAAATCGAGTAGCAGTTATCATTACTCGATCAGACGTAGAGACTGGAAAGAGAGGAAGAAAGACAAAAGTAATTCTTGGTTGTGATAGAGGTGGACAATATAAGTCAAATACAAATGACATAGGTACTTCAACTAAAAAGTGTGGATGTCCGTTTAAACTTAAAGCGAGACCACTGAAAAATGATGAAGGATGGATTATTAGTTTAATATGTGGACTTCACAACCATGAGTTAGTAGCTACTTTTGAGAATAATGCATTTATGGGACGCTTAACAGAAGAAGATAAGAAACATGTTGACGAGTTGACAAAGTATCACGTTGCACCGAGACATATCTTGTCATCTTTGAGAGATCGAGATACGGAGAATGTGACTAGTATCTATCAAATTTACAAGCGACGAAGTACATACAGGAAGAATTTGATGGGACCTAGAACTGATATGCAACACTTGTTGAAGTTACTTGAAGCTGAGAAATATACTTGTTGGAGTAGGACTCATGAGGACTCCAACGTTGTGAGGGATATGTTTTGGACGCACACAGATTCCATAACTTTGCTTAACATGTTCCCTCTTGTATTGATCATGGATAGCACCTACAAAAACCAACAAGTATAGGTTACCGTTGTTTGAAATTGTTGGTGTAACTTCAACTTGGTTGACATTTAATGTTGCATTTGCTTATATGGATTCTGAACGTCAAGACAACTTTTTGGTGGGCATTGGAGAAGTTAAAAGAGTTGTTTTTTTTCAAACACGCCATTTCCTCAGGTGATTGTGACTGACAGAGAACTGGCTTTAATGAATGCAATTAAAGTTGTATTTCCATCTTCAACAAATTTACTTTGTCAACTTCATATTAACAAAAATGTTGGAGCCAAATGCAAACAGTATATATTAAAGAAAGACATGCAAGAACCCATTCTTGAGTTGTGGAGGAAAATTGTTTATTGTTCTGAAGAGAATGAGTACGAGGAACTTTTGCAAGTATTTGAGCAAGCATGTGTCGATAATATTATGTTCTTTGACTACGTCAGAGACACATGGTTGAATCCTCATAAGGAAAGATTTGTTGAAGCATGGACCAATCGAGTATTGCATCTAGGAAATACTACGACTAATAGGTATGTCATTAAAATTTCACATTTTGTATGATATATGATATATGATTTATGCATGATATATGATCATTACTTCACATTTTGTATTTTTTTTGTTTAAATATTAGGGTTGAGTCTGCTCATTGGTCATTGAAGAGATTTTTGGAACACAGTAAAGGAGATTTTTGTAAGGCATGGAATGGTATGAATGACATGTTGAAGTTTCAAATTATTAAGATCAAAGGTTCATTTGAGATAAGTAAAGGTCGCAAAGAGCATATACACAACAATCCATTCTTTGAGAAATTGACTTGGGTGGTATCCAAGAAAGCCTTAGGTGATATTTTTGAAGAATACAAGAGAGTCAGTTATGTCGGTAACGACAAAGATGTGTGTTGTTGTATACTTAGAAAGACTCATGGATTACCTTGTGCATGTGAGTTAGCAGGATACAAGATGAAAGGTGTTCCAATCCCATTAGATGCTGTTCATATACATTGGAGGAAATTAACCTTGAATAGTGATCAAGAGAATGACCAGTTGACAAATGATTCAGAGTTGGACATTACATCGGAGATGGATATAATTTGGAAAAAATGGAAAACACTTAATATTGCTGGAAGAAGGGCTTTAAAGAGCAAGTTGCGTGAAATAGCATATCCGGAGACAACATCAATGTGTGCACGAGTGGATAAAATCAAAACAAAAGGTGGTGTTAAGAAAAAGGCAATAAGCCGAAGGGATATGACGTATATCGCGACCCATCATACTTTGAGCATGTTGATACTCAATTCTCCCAGCAGGCATCCAAACAAGTCTCCCATCAAGCATCCAAACAAGTCTCCCATCAAGCATCCAAACAAGTCTCCCACCAGGTTAAAAAATATTTCCACGAGTTTCCTTCTTTAATTCATCCATATATTGAAGACATAGTTAATGTTAAAGCAGATGGAAACTGTGGATATCGTGCTATTGCTGCTTTACTTGGTTATGGTGAAGAATACTGGAGCATTATACGTCGGCAGTTGTATACAGAGATTAAGTCCAAACCTGATTTATATGCTGCATTATTCAAGGAACGTTTGCAAGAAGTGACAGAGTCTTTACTTGTAACTGAGTTGGAAAACCAAGGTAATGAGAAGTGGATGACCATTCCTGATATGGGTTACGTGATAGCAACAAAATATAATCTCGTTCTTGTTACATTAGCAAAAACTTTTTGTTTGACTTTTTCCCATTGAGGGGTGCACATAATGGAGATTTGTCACGTGATCGTGTTATCAGCATTGGTTTTGTTAACGAAAATCATTGGGTTCAAGTTAAATTGAAATCTGCATGTCCGTTACCACCACTTGCATGGCATTGGAAGAAGCATCGTAGCGATGAGTCTACATCATGGGCTATCGCTTATGCAGGACGTCTACAACATTGGGGTTCTTTAGATTTAGAAAATAATTCAAATTATATGTCTTTGGCAGATGATTGATACTTTTGAGTTGTATTTTGTTTTAAATGATATGATTGGCAGTTGATTGATACTTTTGAGTTGTATTTTGTTTTAAATGATATGATTGGCAGATGATTGATACTTTTGAGTTGTATTTTGTTTTAAATGATATGATTGGCAGATGAATAATAAATCGCTGAATAAATCGCTGAATAATAATAATAACTCTGAATAATAAATCGCTAATAAATCTGAATAATAAATCGCTAATAATAAATAAGTCTGAATACGTCGCTAATAATAACTCTGAATAATAATAATAACTCTGAATAATAAATCGCTAATAATAAATCGCTGAATAATAAATCGCTGAATAAATCGCTGAATAATAATAATAACTCTGAATAATAAATCGCTAATAACTCTGAATAATAATAATAACTCTGAATAATAAATCGCTAATAAATCTGAATAATAAATCGCTAATAATAAATAAGTCTGAATACGTCGCTAATAATAACTCTGAATAATAATCGCTAATAATAAATCGCTGAATAATAAATCGCTGAATAAATCGCTGAATAATAATAATAACTCTGAATAATAAATCGCTAATAACTCTGAATAATAATAATAACTCTGAATAATAAATCGCTAATAAATCTGAATAATAAATCGCTAATAATAAATAAGTCTGAATACGTCGCTAATAATAACTCTGAATAATAAATCGCTAATAATAATCGCTGAATAATAAATCGCTGAATAAATCGCTGAATAATAATAATAACTCTGAATAATAAATCGCTAATAACTCTGAATAATAATAATAACTTTGAATAATAAATCGCTAATAAATCTGAATAATAAATCGCTAATAATAAATAAGTCTGAATACGTCGCTAATAATATAACTCAGTGTCAATCATCTAATAAATATATAAATCGCTAATAAATAAGTCTGAATAAGTCGCTAATACAATAAGTCTGAATAACAAATAACCCACGAATAATAAAATAAGTCTGAATAATACAACTATGATACTACTGATAATCTCCTCCTCTAGAAATATATAAAGCTCTCTCCAATAAGACACGCATCTCATCTTCAGGACCACCCATATGCAAATCTAAACTCTGCTGTATAAGACCACCAACTGCGTGACACCGTGTACAACTAGTATCGGGACCAGCATCATGACTAGGACCAGCATCAGCATCATGACTAGGACCAGCATCAGCATCATAACTAGGACCAGCATATGCAGCAACATAAGGGATCATCCGAGGATGAGATATCCTATAATACCACTGGATGTATCCCTCAACACACTCATGTGGATATGCAGCTGGATGCAATCTAGCTCGAAGTGATCGTACAGAATTCCGGTACATACTCCATTCAACGTCGACATCACGTGCAACAAGCATCGGTGGTGTAGGAGGAATGTGTTGAGTATACCCAAACTGCCGTATGCACCTCTCAGGTAAATACGGAACCATCGTGAAACACCAACGAATGTATCCTGTAAATAATGACACAGACTGAAATCGTGTCACAGCGTTCTGATCGTAATCTGGTGCCCAGATAATATCCGTATCCCTCAAAGCATCCAACTTTGCCCTGTAATATGCCACATTCCCAGATGTTTGTTTTTGCCGTCCAACGAAACATCCGTGGCATCGAGGAAATATGCTCATCCATATCCGTTTACAAATATCCGGGAAATGTTCATAAATCCAAGTCTGTAAATAATTGAAATGTAGTAAAATTATTAAGGTGATGAAATAATTAAAAAAATAATGATAAGTATATATATAATATAATAGTACCTGAAATAAAGACAAATATCCTCCAATCTGTTTGGTTGCAGGCAATGTGCTGTCTCTAAGATAATCATATAGCACAACAAGTGCAGCCGGTCCCCATGCCCATTTACCACACAACTATCCAGATCTTGAAACAGAAAGAGATATTTTGCAGATACAAGTGTAAAACTTTTATCCGCAAGAATGGTACATCCTACCAAATGAAGTAGATATGCCCCTAGCTGCACAGTCATATCTTCCTTCATGAAGTTTCTTATAAAATACCTCTTTCAACCACTCAAAACTATAGGAAGCCCCTCTATTGGTCCTAGTCTCAGTGACAGCTTCATCATATGTAACCCCCAACAACTCAACAGTAGCAGCAATTGCTAAATCTTCATTGACATTTGCGGGAGGTGTGAAAAACTCTCCAGTACACGGGATGCTCAAAAGACCCCTGACGTCGTCAAGAGTAATAGTCATTTCACCGAATGGCAGGTGAAATGAACTAGTCTCTGCGTGCCATCTCTCAGCAAAAGCAGATATCATGTTACCATCAATCATATGCAAACTACATCTTCTCAGAGGACGTAATCCAGATATATTAATCCAATGATCTATTTGAGCAGGTAAATGATATCTAATATCAATGAATTTATCTTGTTTTTTTGCCATTCGAAACAACTTTCAAGGCACGTCTTTCCTGTTTAATTAAAAATAACACAATTAAAAAATATATTATAATCTTATACTACAAATAAATTATAATGTGTAATAAAATAACCTATACTACAAATATATTATAATATGTAATAAAATAAATTATTTACTAACCTGTCCATTCCACACATTAATTGCAATATGATGCTCATAATCTGTAAGGACAGAAAGATCATAAGGACCTCCAGAAACATGGGTTCATCAGGCTGGTGCTGCTGACCATGTTCATCATCAAAATGTTGCTGCTGCTGGTCATATTCATCATAAAACTCATGATCGTGCTGAGGCTGCTCATCATGGGGCTGCTCATCCTGTTCTGCATCAAACATAAGATTTTTGCTGTGGCTGCTCATCCTGGGGCTGCTCGTCCTGAGGCGCCTGCCTTTCCTCATTTCTCTTTCTCCTTTTTTCAAACAGCAGCTCTCCTATTTGATTGTGTAGGAGGCCGAACTCGCGAATAATCACCACCGTCAGATTTTCCTCCTCTGGTCCTCACTAATAAAATTCAATAAACAAAATTAAAAAAAAAAAAAATTACACAGTGTACCGGAAATTTCAAGAGGATTGAAATTTCCGGTACATACGGAAATTTCAAAAAACGAAATTTCCGGTAGTTCAAAAATACATACCGGAAATTTCAAAAACGAAATTTCCGGGAATGTTACAAACTACCGGATTTTTCAAATTCCGGTTTGCCTCCCGGAAATTTCGTTTTTGAAATTTCCGGTATGTATTATTTGAACTACCGGAAATTTCAATCCTCTTGAAATTTCCGGTAAAAACCAAATTTTCCGAAAACTTACTTTTCCGGATTTTTCAGTGTGGGGGTAAAGTGTTTGAATTTTTTGTTATTTTGAGTTTTACTGTTTTTTTAGGGGTATTTTAGGTATTTACAACAAAAATTTTAATGTTGGGGGGGTATAGGTTTAAATGGGGGGGTACAATAGCCAATTGTCTGCAAATGAACCAACATGCCAATAATATTATTGTAATTTTTTAAATTCTATATACATATATATATTGAATATACTTAATATTTTTTTAAATATTAAAAATTATAATCTTATCTCTATAGAAAATATTTTATAATTTTATATTGTCTAATAATAATAATAATTTATTATATTAATTATAATAGATATAATTTTTAATTTATATGTATGAATAAGTGGGAATGTAGGTGAAAAAATCTTACAATCGTAAATTAGATCTAAATTTTACATCCACTAAAAAATAAGAACGAAAGTGAATTTTCTCTGAATAATTATGTATAGTGATGGGAAAGCAAAATATCCTTTCAATTGCCATTCCTAATCGGCAACAACACCTTGAAAAACCACCCTAATTATTTTTAGCCTCAATTTGAAGAACAAGTGTGTAACCAACCCAATTATACATAGCATACACTGTGCTATGTTTCAAAAAAGTGGAATCCATCAATCACTAATATTTTGCTAACATCGTCCGGCAATCTGTATTCTTGTCGCGCTTCCAACAAACAACATTTCCCATTTAATTTGATTATATATAGTTTGATGTATTTGGTAGAAGAATCCAATCATGTTCTCAAGTAAATTAGTTGCAAATGCGAAAGAAATTCTTAGCACTATCAAAAAGTTTTCGTGGATTTGGTTTATTAATAAGGAGGGTGATTACCGAACTCATTTGTAATGGATTTAGTGTATCTCTTATACTCTAGATTAATACATCATTTGTTTATAAAAGAAAAAAGTACCCAAACTTCTAGAATCACATCTGCACGAATCATAGACGATAAAAGACAAATTATTGGGTGAATACTCACCTTACAATGCAATAATACTTATGTTGGTTAAAAAGGAAAGAGAAGGAAGATAATTTCTTAAGAGGTTAAATAAGTATTTAGTTCTTTTAAATATATTATGTTTTGTTTTTAGTTTTTTTTTTAAGTTTTCTTTTAAAAATAATATTACTTTAAATATTTTTTATTAATTATTTTGATCTGTACTTTTTATCCAACTCATGAATATTATTAAAATTTTGGAATAATTTTTTTTAGATATATTTAGAATATTGTAAGAATCTCTTTTATTAAAATTTGAATTTTTTTTAATAAAATATCAATTACATATGAATTTTTAAGTATTAAAAGCTTAAAAAATCATATTAATTTATTCCATGTTAAATAAAATCTAAATTTTTATGTGAGAGATACTTATAATGTTACAAAACATGCATGAAAAAATTATAATGATACACACAAGTTTACTTAAAAGGAGAGATCAAAATTATTGATGAAAAATATTTGAAAAACTATTGTTTGAACAAAAAAATTTAAAGGAACTAAAAATAAAATATATTTATAAGAATAAAAAAAAACTTATTTAAGAAATAAGAAAAAAGAAGAGTAGTAAAGCAAAATCTCTCATATATCTCTTCATTTTAGAGAAATTTGGAGGAAAGAGAAGAAAAGACTAAAATAACAAAAAATAAATATAATTAAAATATCTTCTTTCACCTCTTTTAAATCAAATATATAAAATAAAATAAAAATTCAACAATTCAAATAGATCTTTAGACACAACCAATCAAACAATTCAAATAAAAATAAAATCAAATTTGTAAAAAAGGTAAAAGAAAATCACATGTTTTCAAATTAATAGGAAAATTCTAATATGGACCAAGGTCCACCTTAGATCAATATTCAAAAAATGTTTAAACTTCCAAATATCATAAAAGTTTTCTTAAAAATAAACGTTAATGATTATTTTCATTTCAATGATATCAGTTCGATAATAATTTAATTGATATCGATTCGATAAAAATAAGAGTAAATAAATATATATCTTTTATTTAATTGATATTAATCCAATCATCATCTTCTTATTGATAAAGACGAGAAGGACGATGAATACTAAGCAACAAATAAATATATAAACATCAAATAAATATTATTGAGAATAAACTAAAATTAGAGAACACGAGATATATCGACCTTGGCTGAGACGTGCAAAAGCACTAAATGTAAGAGTATTTCTCCACCACATTTCAACTACTCGATAGAATACAACCTCTACTTATCATCGCATGCGAACAAATAAGAAAATAAGAACACGTGAACCACTTTTTGATGGTCTAAGAGAACAATATTATTTTATATAAGTTGATGATGTGGCATACGTCAAACATATACTACAAGTTCTCATTGTCCATGCCGTGCCCCAAAACCACATGTATATACATAATATAATACATATACTTATTTGTACTATAAGAGAGCATTGTTGTTTTATATAAGTCACTATGGAAAGTTCATAACTGAATGATATAGTCAATTAGTAACTAACTATTTTAGTTAGTTGTTGCAGTTAATTATTTGTACTATAAGTAGTTAACTCAATTCAATTTTGTCATTATTTTTGTAATTCATTTTTATAAACTCATTGATAGAAAGGTGATAAAGTTAGATCAAAAGGTGAGAGCACCTTGCTCGAAGCAAAATACAATTTGATTCTTGAGTTAATTTTTCACCTTTATTATAAAAGTTCAAAGTAATTCATTGAAGTGGTGTTTTCTTATCAAATTCTCAACAAACTAGTGCAATGAGCATGGAACTTCAATGTTCTCCATGTAGAAAAATTCATGGTTTTAAAAGACTTTGGCTTATGGCATTTGAAGATGCAAGCTCTTCTTGTTCAATAGAGTTTGCTAGAAGCTTTGAAGGGAGCATAAAATATGGATGATACTTTGATAAATAAGTAGAAAACAACAATGCTCGAGAAGACTCAAAGTGCAATAATACTAAGTTTTAGAGATAAAGTTTTGAGGCAAGTTTTGAAGGTGAAGACTGTTGAAGGGGTTTCGGTCAAGCATGAAGGGTTGTATGTGACTAAATCTTTGGTAAATCGCCTTTATCTCAAGCAAGCTTTGTATTCTTTCAAAACGAATGAAGAAAAATCATTAATAGAACTTCTTATGTTCAATAAATTGATTCTTAATTTGGAGAACATTCACTACGAGAAAAAACGGATTTTACAGCGCTTTTTTTAAGCCATTTACAGCGTTTTTTCAAAAAAATAAGCGCTGTGGAAACGAGCGCTGTAAATGATACAACAGCGCTTTTAAAAAAGCGCTATAAAACATGTAAATACAACGCGCGCTTGTTATGCACCTTTTACAACGCTTCTTCACAAAAAGCGATGTAATATGCACCCCATTATATGAGTTATGGGTGTGCATTTTACAGCGCTTTCTCAAAAAAGCACTCTAAAATGCACACCCATAACTCATATACGAGTGGGCATATTACAACGCTTTCTCACAAAAGCGCTGTAATATGCCCACCCATAATTTCATATATGGGTGTGCATATTACAGCGCTTTCTCGAAAAAGCGCTGTAAAATGCCCACCCATAATTTCATATATGGGTGTGCATATTACAGCGCTTTCTCTAAAAAGCGCTTTCTCAAAGAAGCGCTGTAAAATGCCCACCCATAATTTCATATTATGGGTCTGCATTTTACAGCGCTTTTCTTGTACATTTTACAGCGCTTTCTCACGAAAGCGCTGTAAAAGGTGCACCATTAAAGCGCTTTAGAACAACATTTTACAGCGCTTTTTAATAAAAGCGCTGTAAAATGTGTGTGTGTGTTTTGTTTTTTTAAACGCTGTAAATTAATTATTTGAAATGAAAAGTGCTTTTTAGCTTTTTATGGCACTTTTTTAAAAAGCGCTGTCTTTTATCTTTGTATCCAAAATTATTTTTGATCCAAAATCACTTCACAATCAGTAGAACAGAACATATTACAGACAATCAGTAGAACATAACATATTATAGACAATCAATTCACACAATCAGTAGAACATAAATCGGAACTCTGTAACTTTATTAACATATATGTAACTCTGTAATTTACAACCTAAGTAACTACATTCAGATACATATATACAACCTAATTTACAACCTAATTACCTACATTCAGATCCATTATATAATAACTAACAGATCCATTATATGCATATATTGTGTCCTATGATCATTTACATATAATAACTAACAGAATATACATTTATATGCACTAGCTACCATATAATATTCAGATCCCTTGCCCAGCAGCAAGCTATTTCCCAGAAAATCAAATAATTTCATGTCAAGCACGTACTGACACCATTCTTCTTTTAATTCCATCAGATCTTCCTCAGAATATGATGGACTGGAATTGGCAAAGTACTGCAATATAAAAATTGAACATATTATATTAAGTTAGTATCAAATATATAGATAATTTATATATGAAAATCATATAATGCAAATACCGTACCGTTTCTGGGATAATAGTTTTATTCTTCTCAACAATCTCCTTCATGAATCTCAATATGTAGTACCCACAGTCGATGTTATTTGTTTGACGAGGGCACTTTATTGAGATCCATGTAATGTTATTAGACTTCTGCTTCGACACTTTAGCACCTCTTTGAGCTCGATAAACTTTTAAGGCACTATCGAATGAATAAATGTGATTATTAGAGCA
The DNA here is from genome assembly GCA_002896215.2 of Cicer echinospermum. Classification (NCBI taxonomy): domain Eukaryota; kingdom Viridiplantae; phylum Streptophyta; class Magnoliopsida; order Fabales; family Fabaceae; genus Cicer; species Cicer echinospermum. The sequence goes on along the minus strand of PGTU02000009.1, from coordinate 22,542,982 downwards.
TGAATATTTATATATATATATATATATATATAAATATATATATGTAAGAAATAAATGAATATTACTTACGTGTCGAGCATATTCTTTATTCCGGGGTGATTGGTGTAATCGCCGTGCACGGGATCCAAATAGTATATCACTTTAGAGACCGCATTGATTGCAAATAGCACCCAATGTGCCCTACAACAACAAAAAATTGGTTAAGCAATTTTGTTTATAGAAAACTAATAAATTAAATTCTCATCAATTAAAAAAGATAAAATTACGTACCCTGAATTATATGGTGCCAAGAACAATTTATCACTTTCTTTATTTCTTAAAAACATATCTACAATGTAGTGTTTTACATTGTCTGGATCGAGTTTGAACATCGACATCTTATGCGGAGACAAGAATGAGTATTTATTTGACAGTTTCCTCGTGCACACGACCTTCTCGTACAAAAACCTTCAATGAAAATTTTAAACTAGATTAATTACCAATACATTTAATTAATTACAAATAAATGCAATTAAAAGTATTTTTTACCTTATGTACAAGCTGATTACAGTAACACTCAGCTCCTTATGTTCGAGAAGATCGTACATTTGCTCCTTTTCGAGGTATTCAATATACTCATCTCCAAAGATGTCTTGATTCATTTGTACGATGGGCGAATCGTTGCTGTTGCCCATGTTCCTTTTTATTTGGATGTCAAGACACGCCCCGTATTTACCAAGGCGTGGCTGAATTTTATTAGGAGCAGCAGCAACAGCGACCGATTTTCCCCGATCCAAATTTTTTGTTGCTGCAAGTTTGGCAGCTTTATTACCTCCAGCCTTTGTAGTTTGGCAGCCCTATTAACCTCCAATTTTTGAGGTCTGCTGCCTTTTTTTGGCTGTAGGGGTGGTTTATTTATTTGGACCTACATAAATGAGGTAAAATGTTAGTTTATTGAATCTGAAAAAAATAAAAAACCTTAGGCAATAAATGTGACAAACCTTTTCGGGAGATGTAACTGATTTGTCCTTGGGAATCTTTTTTTCGAGGGCAACAAGGTGTGTGGGCCATGCCACGTAACTGCCAATAGCGTCGCTTAAGAACTTCATATCTCCATCGTTGTCCGGTATGGGCAACGGTGCAGTTGGTTCGAAAGCAACCGTAGGCGATACTTTGACATGGCCCGCGGGGATCGGAATATTGTGCAATACTTCTCCCGAAGTATTGTGCAATATTCCTTTTCCCACCTTCTGTTGAGTCGGCGAGGACAAGTATAGGACACATGTAGTGACACCCTACATCAATAGTTAAAACATAAGTACAGTTAATATATATGTTTGTTTAATACATAAGTAATTACATAAGCAAGTAAGTAGTAAGTAATTAATTACCTCGGGAATACTCTTCAAACCGACGTTGCAACTCCCGGTTTCACTCTCCATTTGTGGTTCAGGTTGGAGCTGAACCGGAATTTGCTTGTCTTTATTCGTATTGACCAAGAGTGCCACTTGCTCCGATAAGATTCTGAGCTTCTCTAATACTTCCTCGTTGGAAGGTTTTTGGCGCTTCTCTTGAGGAAAAAAGCTTTTGGGAGTTACGCCAAATCCTTTCCCCCTCACTCGACCGGAATACTCAGGGACATTAAACACTTTCCCAAGAATGTCCCTGCACGTATCCTTGTTGCCCTCTTGAGTTTCAGAACTTTGTTCAATAGTTTCCTAAAATACATGTAACATTAAAAAGATAAGTTCAATAGCATTTTTAAAATACAATATTAAAAAAATATTAAAGTGATAATATACTTACACAAAGTTCTACAACTTTCTTGACATTTTCATTATCAACCACTCCTTCTTTGTTAACACGCGCTTCCTTCCATAAGATATGACGACCCAAGGGTTGATCGGCTTGGGTGTCTTTTCTCTATTCGTTAAAATCATAAGCAAAATAATACAAATTAGTTACACACTATAGTTTATAATACAAATTACTTCATTATATAAAAGTGATGTTTAATTACTTACAATTTGTTGTTCAAGGCGTGCATATCCTATACGTGATTTCTTGTATGGGTGTTTTGGGTTGCTTGCCCGTTCGCGATTTGCCTTACTAATATTCTATATAAAAAAAAATTAGCAATTGTGTAAAAATTTAAAATACGCTACGAATATGAATAAAAAAACACAAATGCTAATAAATTAATAACTTACGACAAACGCCGGGTCAGAACGTTTGGAAACAAATGCACTCCATTCATCCTTTGATATATAATGTTGATATATCTTTGGAGGTTCAGCATTTGTGTTTCCTTCTCTATCTTTTAGATAGAAATTTGAGAGATGGGATCTAAATCCATGATGGATTTTCCCAGCAACTCTCAAAACATATGACTTTCGTTCCTCATCAAGAACAAAAGTGGTCTGCAATGAAAAAACAATTATAAGTAATGTATTTTACAGAAAAAAATTATAAATGACAAAAGAGTAGATCAAAATATTTACTTGAATGTCATTCCAGATGATATCTTTGGCATCCTTCAACGCCTTATCTCTCCAGTTGTCTATTGTTATTGGGACATTTTGACGAACAACAGCCCCAATGTAGCTTACAAACATGGAGCTGTTGGGGTCAACTGGCTGACCACTCTCGTTCCAGCCAACCTAATAAACTCATATAGTAGTACATGCCCTAAACCTAAAAAAAGATAAAAAACACACAGCAAACAGAGTATATATAGTATACCTCAAATTTAATGCCATTACTCCTTGCTTTAATGACTTTCTGCATGATAGTTGCACCACGTTTGACTTCTTTTTCGTAAGTCTTAGAGGTGCCAAATTCTTCATTTTGAACTTCTAAATCTTTGTTTGTATCCATTTAACTACAACAAGTTCAACATGCACTTTAGTATAACATCAACAAGCTCAACATGGATCATGCATTATTATAAACAAACTCAACATGTATCAGTATATCTTTAAAAAAGCTCAACATGCATTTTAATGATTACAAAAAATTTATAACATCAATACCTGAATAATGGTTCGAAGAAAGATGAAATCTAAAGAACAGAGGGAACGCAAAAAGTTCACAGAAATATGGTTCAAAGAAAAGAGGGAACGGTATTGAAGAAATACGTAATGAGGGTTACGTATTTCAATGAAAATATATTGTGTGAAATGGGAGAGATGATCTTGGATGGAAATAAGGTTCGAAATGAAGGAGATGATCGTGGAAATAAGGTTCGTAAAGGACGGGATGATAGGGTTTGCAAAAGAAGAGAAGAAATGAAGGTTGAGATGAAGGTTACGTAATGAAGAGGAAACTGAAGAGGTAACTGTTATATATACGTAACACTTTTACAGCGATTTTTATAAGCCTTTACAGCGCTTTTTTTGTAAAGCGCTCTAATAGGCTTCTTTAGTTAAATTTTAAAAAGGCTCTTTTACAGCGCTTCTTCCCCAAAAGCGCTGTAAAAGACCTCCGTGTGTTATTATGTTTATGAATGTTTTTACAAGCCTTTTAACACGCTTTTCCACATAAAGCCGCTCTAAAATGTCTCTTTAGGTTAATTTTAGAAGGCTCGTTTACAGCGCTTTTTCCAAATAAGCGCTGTTAAAAGGCCTTATTGTTTTGTGTTTTGTTATGTATTTTAAACAAGCTCAACATGCAAAA